>OZ017742.1:176297735-176302735 GCA_963969285.1 Odontomyia ornata
TACAGTCTCGAATACATACGACAAAGTAATAATTCATAGCACATGTTATTATAAAAAGTTCAAAAAACACTATAACCAACTAGTGGTCAGTGCTATTAGAATGAAAAAGTTTATAATTGATATTCACTTTATATCGGGAAATCCTCACCAGTAATTCATCAAGGAACATACTATTCTCATAAAATACAACCAAGCCAATATTGGAATTGAAACATCAACAGTTTGCACTAGAGTGAAGTAGACATAAGCTACAATGATATGCTGAGGATATTGAATTGCTATATAAATTGTACAATAAACATTAAAAAAGATGTAAGAGGACTTATTATACATTTGCATGGTCCTAATGCAGAAAAGTGCAGCTGAATAAACCTAGGTTAAGTTAACTTGAAAATTGTTCAATATGCTGTAGAATTCATAAAGTCATTTATCCGATGTGCTGTAAATTGTATCAAAATTTATGCATATATATAACAAAAAATAGCGTTGCTCAATAAATTATTTCTATTAGAAAGAAATACTGTCTTTTTATTTTAACAACTAGTCTAACACTGCTCAAGTACACCTCCACCATCACCTCCAATACATAGCAAAGTATCATTTCCTGTTACTGACTCCTGCTCCTGTTAGCTTGGTGGTTCGTCTTTACTCCATAGCACTTTCTTATCTTTCAATTTAAATCATGAGGGTAAGCAGCATTACAGCATTCAAGGGCTAAACATGTTTACTTATGCAATAGAATTATCAACACATATTGAACTTGACCCTCCCTCCATCCGTAAATTCAGAGAAGTGAATATATATGCTGGTGTAATAAATATATATCTTTAGTTTCACTACTAGAAGCAGTCATTTAAAATGATGTAAATTGTATCAAAATTTATTCATATATATAACAAAAAATAGCGTTGCTCAATAAATTATTTCTATTAGAAAGAAATACTGTCTTTTTATTTTAACAACTAATCTAACACTGCTCAAGTAAACAAACATCTCAAACAACAAAACAAAATGAAATAATCATTCCTAGCATATCCGAAACTCTCAAATATCAAACACTTTACCCTACCATTCAAAAATAACTATTGATGGACAAAAAAAACCGCATGAGTTCATTCAACTCAAGTGTACATCTGTTCATCAAATTACCAGCAGACAAACACCTCCTTATCATCTCTTAACATCCTACAATGACTCACAACCATCCTTGTCAAGAACACTCCAAAACATATGCTACTTGTCTATACATGATACGATGAGATCGATCTAAATATAGCCTACCATAAACTCATATGCTACCACACATCGTTATCTATACCGATCTATCTTACATAAATATTAGCCTGAGTGATCTGTAGTAGTAGTGTGCCAACCCAAAACATACCCTATATGTTGAAAACTAATTAGATCTTCTTCAAACCTATAAAAATCAACCAAGCATCCAGCAGAAAAAAATATGATAAGAAAAAACTCAACAAGAACATATATTATTTATGTGAAAATAATACTTGAATATGTCAATGAGCATACCCGCAAATCCCTATGATGATAAATCTAGTATATTTAACATGTAGTAAATACGTATTTTACTTAATGTATAAATATTGAAAATGTATATGAATATAGCTGAAGTGGCTTTACGCTTAATACAGGCACACAAAGTATGTGGTTTGTAAATTCTCATGCAATCATATACGCACTAAAAGCGGTAATATGCATCCAAAAAGTATCAACTAAATGGCATCATCCAAGCATGCATCATTTTTCTAAGGGAAATACAACTTAAAAATTCTCATACTCAAAACATCATCAAGTTCCTAATGCCGATATGGCTAAAGAGATCCGGAAATGTCGAAAAATCATACATACTGTGAAGAGTATGAGACAAACATAAAATAATAGTTTTATTCTATATTATACTGACGCTCATGAAACTACCTAAACTAAATAATATAGACCCACAATAATAACACCTAATTCAAAGTAAATATAAAAATTTATTCAATCCAGTGCATGCATATAAAGCTACCATATATGACTAAAAAATATTTTTCCATGCATTATGGGCATAAACAAAGAATAATATCATAATACCAACAAACCCCTAATGTCAATGAGCTACCGCATTCACTTTTATCTATATTATTTATTTTTTCAGTGAGTCATAAAAAATTTATCAATGAAAATTCGTAAAGAAACCCACTCATTAGGACCACCAAGATGATTTCTACATCCATCATACATAAACTCCATGAAAAAGTAGCATCCCAGAAGCCACAACTCGTAAAATCTTTCCTATCTTCTTCTTTGTAGCCCTACAGCCCCTTTCGGGCCTTCGCTTAGAGATAGTTAGAGTATCTCATTGTCATGATCGAATGTATCGGCACTCCACAAGGTGATATGATCATTATCACGCTTTGGCCGTGTGTCCGTCAACCCAGCTGCGATACGTTCTGATTTTAAACCAGCCGTATCATAACTGAACAGGCTTATAGTCCGTCCGAAGAACCACTCGAACTAAATCTCGTTGACGCCAACGAGACTTGAACCAGAGACCTTTGGCTTACGGGCTTTCCTATACAACATCCATAAATAACCTTAAATTTTGAATAGATACCCAAACCATATGTACATGTCAACATAGTGATCCAAAAAATAGACCCAAGCACTTATCAAAAATGACAAATCATATGATGTACGAACAAAATTATCACCATCTCATGCACTACAAGATCATTAATTTAAAAAAATAACTCGTCTTGGAAGAAATTATTAGAATTTTTGAACAAAACCAATGAGCATCCTATAGTAAAGAAAAAATGAATGAATATAGTGCCATACTTCTTCATAATAATAAAATCAGAGAATGAAGTATAGAAACTGCTTTAAAAAATAAGTGATGATGATGAAGACAAGCAAAATGCTGCTACAAGCAAACTAAAATTTAATACTATACTAAATATCAAGAACCCATTACAACAAACATTAAGATCTCTTTCACTGCATCCATAGATTTGAGCAATCAACCTAGTAGTCTAACTGAACAAAATACATTGTAGACGATTCTTAGAGTACTATTGACATGAAACCGATAAAAGCAATAATATACAATAGCAATGAGTCTCAGTAGAAAGAAACGACGTATCCAAGCAATAAGAAGCTGAAAACGATCAATGTAAATAATAAGCAGCAAACTAGAACAGGCGCATCTTTGAATGGACATTTATGAAAACACGTCTCAATGTCGCGCATCACGTTACCCGCTCCCCCACGGTCAACACAAAAAAAAACCGCCTCCATCAAGCAAAACCATATTGCAATGCAATGTACGCCATGCCACTTCTCTTTCACGCTATAGATTCCGATGCCCTAAAACTCCCGCCGACAGGGAAGTCTATGCGTACGAAACACTACTCTTAACAAGCAAAATCACTTGTACATGCCATGCATCCCCGAGGTCAATTTCCATGCCTGACAGCATTCACCGCCGAACAAATCTATACCCCCAATCACGATCCTCCAAAAAGCGACGCTAATCATTCCGAATCGCCGACAAGGCCGTCCATACTTAAAGACAGGCACCCTTTGATGAGCAACGCGGAAACTTAACCAAACACCCACGAGACAAACTTCTACGGCTCAGAGCATCAACCTCGGTGGAAACGTACACCTCAAATTACTTCCTCCAACAAGCGACGTGCATCACATCTACAATACCATCCATCTTTAACAACAGACATCAAACGAGGAGCGAAACGTACCTAAAGCAAGCACCCACTAAGTAAATTCTCATGCCTTAGAGCACCCATTGAAAGGCAAGCCCGTCGCCCATCCATAATGCAAAGTCACCCATCTATAGCAGCGTCCTCCATCACCACACAACCACTCGCACCATAAAAACCGTCGGGCATGTCTACCACAATCAAGCAAATCGGTCATTTCCACACACTTCCATCCATGCTTCGCCACGGACACCAATCGCTGAGCAACGCGTTCCTTATCCAAGCGCCCATGAAGTAAATCCCCATGGGGTAGAATACGCGCTGACAGACAAGTCCATCACCCATCAATATCGCAGTCATCCGTCTACACAAACGCCCGCCGTCACCATGCAGCCAATCGCACCATAATAAACGTTCAGCACGCCTAATGTGATAAAGTAAATCGGTCAACCAGAAAGCCTCTCAGTAGTGAGATACGCTAGAAATTCTCAAGCCCTATAAGCAGTGAACCTATTGCCCAGAGCGCCACCTATCCACAGAGCTTCCCTAATTGATCAGCAACCCTAATACTTCAAGCTCTCAACTTTGGACATGGATCTCCTAACATATACATTAAAGTAGTCATGGGTAAAAAACTATCTATCGCTAGAAGCGTTAAAGACCTTAGAAGCACTTCCACAAAAGATTATAACAACTATGAATAACAAAGCTTCTCCAAGACTAAAAGTAATGAACATATGAAAAATCCTTCCACTATAGATAAATAGCAACCATGTATAATATAATTATCTACCGCTAGACGCGTCAAAGGCTATTAATTTTAAACTTATATATTAACGCTATGTAAACACACGCCGAGAAATCTAGGTCTTTAATCTACACGTATTAATTGAAATACTTAGGACTATCTTAGACAGGAATCAATTTTCTAGTTTTACTATTTACCATCACAGGCTGTAAAGGCTAAAGATGTGCACCAGTTATCTAAAGACATATGTCTATTCTAGAACACAAACATCAAGACTAGTTCCACTATTAACCGATAGAGGCTACTAAGACCCGGAATACTTACCTACTTAACCAAGACACAGATGTATATTTATCTAAGACCCACACATACTCATCCCAGGCATTCACCTATACCAAACTCATACACATACCTACATACCTAAGGGCCACACCTTCCTCTGGCAATTATCCAAGCGATGCAGACGTATCCCCAAATCACACATTCTTATCTCTGGTACCCACCTATACCAATCTTGTAACATATCCACA
>OZ017742.1:176307735-176335235 GCA_963969285.1 Odontomyia ornata
CTCTAGAGAAAATAAGTATAATACTCGTAGCTACCATTCTGTGCATCATTCACAACAACCTCATAAAAAACTTGCATGAGGTCTGAACAATTTTTAAAATTGTTTGCTGTTTAAATGATCTATCATTGAAAACTCTAGCACTTATAGCTATTCAACTATTCACTTCCACTTGCACTATTTTTCTTAATCACTTGTAACCTGTTGTAGCAAATAAACCTGCGCGTCTATTGAATGTAACAAAATTGTCCACAATATTTTGTATTATATCTGGGCTAACCCCAAAACATGAATTCAGCACGTAAACAACTTCATATGTGTGCTTATTCGTGTTTTAAAAATGATGTGTAGTCATCAATTAAGCTTCGTTCTATAGCTCCAGCTTTCTTCAAACGACTGTCTAAATCCTACGAACAACTTTGGAAGTTTTCTCACCCATAAATTCAGTTAGGGGATCTCCTTTTTCAACCCCTGCTGTATTAGATAAAAATCGAATAACGAACATTGATTCTGTCTATATGAGCGCGAGGATCTAACAAATATGCTATTGATTTAAAGAAGATCGCCTGAAGGTATCTTATCAACGTCATCGAAAATAAAAGCAAGCGAGGATATTTACCTACAGCTTCACGCACTCTTTTGTTAAGTTCACTCCTATAGACCTTTGGAATCTAATGGGAAATTCCCACATTCAAAAAGTGTATAAACATATTTACCAGTTCCAATTGTGCCGTGAAAAGTTATCACTATAGGCTTTGTGAGTATCTGCCTCATACCCACGTGTGCTCGCAACGCTGGATAAGTTGCTGGACCTCGACATGCTGATTGAAAAGATGTCTTGCCAAAACCTCTTTGAGAGCTTCAAGACTAGTCCGACCCTTGATATGGTATGCACATTTTGCACGTGAAGGTTAGGTGTTCTTATGTATATCAAGGCGCAGGAGTGTAGAAGCTATAGCCACAGTTAAAAACTTAAAAGTGGGTGTACCCTGTCAGCACACGCGAGATTCAATTGTCTCGCCTTCTAGATCTTGAGATGAGTCCAACACACATTTATGTTTCATTTGTGTAGTGATAATGTGTTTATTTTTTATGCTTTAAAACATAGAAATATCTTTTATTGCAAGATTATTAGATTCTGTAGCACCTGAAGTGAAAACTATTTCACGAGGCGTCAGCTGAGATAAGAATAACTTTTTGTTTACGAGCTCTTTTCAACAGCACTTTTTCCGTTTCCTAACCATATGCATGTGTTCTTGAATGTTAATTTCCATAGTAGCTCGTTAGGATAGCGTCTAGAACACGTGGATCCAACGTGTTCTAGACATTATGCTTCATGGCCAATGCATCCAAATACAGTGGACGTTCATCCAAAACTTCCTTGTATGTATTCTTTTGAAAATTTGAAGATATTAACCAATCTAAACAAATAGAAAAAATATTAACAATTAAGAAACACCACCCATAACGTCTACACCTGGTTTTGAGCTGTCTCACATCGCATGTTCGATTTTCTTTAAGCTGTGTACTATCGATTATTGATTTGCAAGTAGCCTTTCATACGAAATAACTGAAATTTTCGACACAAATTACACCAACCCCATGGAACAATCAGATGTGCTCACACGAGTACCGGGCATTATCTTCACCACCCGGCCGACGTGAAGTGGCGGCTCGGTGGCAGCGATTAAGGTGTTAGTCAACTCACCACACTGCCGACGTCAAATGGCAGCTCAGTGGCAGAGATCTATCATCAAAACTGACGTTAGAAAGGAAGCCATATGGTAGAAATTTGCATATGCATTAGTCAGCCAACTATGGACAAGCTTTCGTGAGCTGTCAGCCAACTGCGGCATAAGCAAATGCTTATATCGCGTAATATGTACCATTTTCCGAATGTAAAACCAAAGAAACGCATTCCGTGCATCCTTAAAATTCACCTTGCACTGTCCACTGCATTCCTACACTTTTCAAGACGAGCAAATGAAGCACATGTTTTGCACCTTCCAGTGATAGCTCAGCGTTGAAAAGTAAACAAACTCCTATTCTTTCACTTTGGAAGGCGATAAAAATGTAACGGGTATAAGAGCTGAAATAATTTTCACTTCACTAGGAGCGCTATTTTGTTCTCCGTGGGTCATCTGGATTTCACTGTAGAAATCCTTCTCAAAACCGTACAAAACCTCGAATTTCCGCTGCCACCTCCATAATTCTTCATATAACGCCATATAAGTTAGCCAGCAAAGTTGGCCTACTAATGGTCATGTGTGTGGTAGTAAGCGCTGCTGCCATATGGCTTCCTATCTAACGTCAGTTTTGTCTATCATCCAAAACTTGCCAGCTGGTCGCAATTGTGTGTTAGATGACAGATCTCTATCGGATATCGTTCCGCACGGTCGCCGGTTATGACGACTGTTTATTGCATAGTATTACCGGTCAAAGGCACATACGCGTTGTGGATGCATTTAGCGGTCGCCTATGCATATGCGTTGGCTGATGCATTTGCTGGTGCATTGGCTGATTTATCAAGTAGTTCGCGGGGGCGAACTGCTCGATTAATACAAATGTTACCACGAATATTAGCCGACAGGCGTAGTGCTTCGTACAATCCCATTTGTGACTGTTCTCGAAGCTTGAGTACACTGCAACGTCAGGGTAAATCGGTAGTATGAAGTGGCGGGTGCATACATTTTAGGATAACATAATCGAATTATTATCTTTATGCAAATGTGACTTAGCTCGGCTTTAAAGACTTTCATTTTTACCACGGTTCTTTCCAGTATGAATTACAACATTAGTTAAATAGAATTTAAGAGAATTGTAGCTATAAAATGACCACCTGTTGCACTTGCCTACGTTCAGTCATCTACACTTGACAGCACCTTCTAATCTGTCATTTGCGCTGCCGGTTCTGTTTGTAGTATCACCAGCATGTAATTTTTGGGGAAATTTATTTTGTTTGACATAAATCATTTGCGTGCCACATTTGCAACTTTTCTAGGCACTCTTTTGCTGCAATCCAGTGGTTAACTGATTTGACCATATCTCCAATTGAATTACCTTGATAAAGCTATCTTAACTCGTCAATAACGACACCATGCAGTCTGCGTTATTCTTCGAGCGTAAAAAATGTATGGTAGGTATTACTAACCTCTCCAGCGCAGAACACACAATTGGCGATTCGTGATTTGTCAATCTTGTACAGGTAAAACGTAAAACATCCATGCCCGCTCAAGAGCTGGTTCAGGTAGAAGTCAGTTTCACCATATCTACAATTGACTCATCGTCTCAGTTCAGGAATAAAGCACGCGGTTTACCTCCTCTTGATGTCATTTACCCAAAATTGATGCCAATCGCTGATTGAACGTTGTCTCTCTTCGCGCGCAGCTGCCCACTATCATCTTTGTATCTGTGCAAGTAAATTTTAAGGTGATCTCTAGCAAGGAGAGTGATGGTTATAACACTTGCAATAACCAGCACCGCTGCCTCAGAGACTGTTCAAGATGCAGACGCAATCCAGTGTTTCTGCCATGAATTTTGGGTAGATAAAGCTTCTTGTTGAGAGTATCGCTTCATATTTCGGATCTGTCCAATAGCACAGACTGTACGATGCTCATCAGAAATCACCTTTTTGTTGAGTTAAGTCTCCTTGCTGACTATCAAACGATTGAGTACCGATAGATTCGCTGTTGCGACCTCCTTTTTTAGCTTAAGACCCTCACTTTACAGCATTTTTCTAGTACACTGAAGGATGGAGCATAGAAAATGTAATGGCACTAGAAATTGAGGTTACAGGACCTGTAGCTGCCCTGTAAAACTCCTGGCAGCGGTGTTGGTGCCATCTCAACGTCTTTTTTCCTGTATTCCATCCAAAGCTAGAAGCCTAAGCATATGTGCGCCAAGAGCACTGTCATTTATCTCCAGTGCTATGTATCAGCGATTACTGGCCTAGTAGTCCTCTGAAATTTCCCAGTTTTGTACCGTTTTTTCGTTGGAAGGTGACGGCTATGCAAGCCCTAAGTGTGGAGTTTTGTACCTTTTGTAGATCTAATATGGTTCCAGCGCAGCCCTAGCTGTAGAAAGTAAGATAGTTGACAGTGTTCAACACAACAGGCCGAATTCTGCCCGCCATCTTCGGGACTCGATTTCCCCAAAGATCTGCCTGAAGGATGCCTTATGCAATAATTTCATAAAGGAGTCTGTACCAACGAGGCATTGTTTTCCATAGCGTCGAGTCAGGATCAAAATGACAAATCATTACGTCATGAAGCGCAGGCCTTAAAATTTAATGCGCCCTCGTCGAAAAGTAACATGAAGGGTAGCCAGACAATTTTTACAAAAAATTTTTTGCGTTATTTTCGTCTGTCTAATTTAGTAGAACAATGTAACTTAATGTAATGTCCGTCTGATTCGATTGATTTATCCATCGTATTTCAATTTTTTCCTAATAATTGGTTGGCGCATGACTTCACCTAAATTAGAAAAGGGTAACTCGATAATAAATGGCTTAAACTTTAGAATTTTGTACCAACTAACAAAGCCTTATTGAAACCCGAACATCTCGGCCCATTTGTTTTTATTGCATAACATTCTTCCCCTAAACTATAAGAGGAATGAATACTAAACTTGGTATGAATATATATATATATATATATATATATAAATATATATATATATATATATATATATATATATATATTTATATATATGTATATATATATATATATATATATATATATATATATATATATATATATATATATATATATATATATATATATATATGTATATCTATATATATATAATTGCACAAAAAAATAAAACAGAAATAAAAAGATTTTCACAAGAAAATTAACAACTAATTCAAATTCGCATTGCATCAAGTGGACAAAAGTAATCGGACGTTCAATTGTAATACTTTTCTTTCTGATGATTCCATTAGAACATAGGCTTTTAATATCTAGTTGCGTATCCTTTTTGTTTTATAACTTCTGTTAACCTATTGGGCATAAACTGTACCAACTTACGGGTAACGTCCGGAGTAATGTTGTCCCATTCTTCTAATAACACCGTCTTCAGTTGACTTTTATTAGTAATGTGATGGTTCCTTATTTTTTTATCCAGATGATCCCAAAGATGTTCGATGGGATTTAGGTCTGGGGATTGCGGTGGTGTTTTTAACTGACCAGGAGTGTTGAAAAGGAGCCACATACGAACATCATGAGCTGTATGCTTTGGGTCATTATCTTGCTGGAACAAATAATGACCACCAAGACCCAATTTTTGTGCACTTTTTTTCAAATTTTCTTTCAAAATCGACAAGTAACCTAGTTTGTCCATAGGTTCGTCAATGAAAACAAGTTCTCCTACACCGTTGGCAGCCATGCAACCCCAGACCATTACACAGCCACCTCCGTGTTTTACTGTATGTTGAATGTTTTTGGGATGAAGCTCACTATTTTGAGTTCTCCACACCAACAACCTGCCGTCGGAGTGGTAGATATTAAACTTACTCTCATCAGAGAATATTATACGAGTCCAAAAGTCGAGCGGCTTGCTTTTAAATTCTTTTGCAAAGCATAATCTTTTCTTCTTATTAACTTTGCTAATTAGTGGTTTCTTTCGAGGTACTCTCGCTTGATAACCAGCACGGCTGAGAGCTCTACGAATAGTCCGGGCACTAACATTGGTACCATTTACATCTGCTAATTGATCCCTAATACTTCTGGACGTTGTAGTCGGATTCTTTTTAACAATTCTTAAGATTTTTCGTGCGTCTGTCTCTGTTAGTTTACATGGTCGACCACTCCTAATTTCGTTTTCCACCTGATTATTTTTTCTGAACCGTTTCACGATATCGAAAACTGTCGAACGACTTCTTCCAATTATTTTTGATATTTCAGAAAAGGATTTATTCTCTTTATACAACTTTATTATAACTTTTCTTTCATGTATACAGGTTTGTTTGCGATTCTTAGCCATGTTTAACTTTCTTCACTTAAAACTGACAAGTAAATGACTGATATCAGAAAAACACATATCAACATATAATTAGGGGAATTCCCTTTTAAACTCGGAAATGAAAAGAAAAGAATTGCTCCAAACTTCAATGACTAATTTCACACTTTTCAAAATGTCCGATTACTTTTGTCCACTTGATGCAATGTGAATTTGAATTAGTTGTTAATTTTCTTGTGAAAATCTTTTTATTTCTGTTTTATTTTTCTGTGCAATTAATTGAGAATACAAGTAACTTTTATATAAGGGAAAAATTTTTATTTCATTTCAAAGCTTATGCTCGTAAAAGTATTTTATTGCTTGTTTCTTGTATTGTCCGATCACTTTTGGCCACCTCTGTATATATACATATATATATATATATATATATATATATATATATATATATATATATATATATATATTTATATATAAATATACATATATATATATATATATATATATATATATATATATATATATATATATATAATATATATATATATGTATATATATATAGATATACATATATATATATATATATATATATATATATATATATATATATATATATATATATATATATATATATATATATATATATATATATGTATATTTATATATATATAAATATATATATATATATATATATATATATATATACATATATATATATATATATATATATATATATATATATGCGTGTATATATATATTATATATATATATATATATATATATATATATATATATATATACATACATATATATATATATATATATATATATATACATACATATATATATATATATATATATATATATATATATATATATATATATATATATATATATATAAATAGGAGACCATAAACAATTTTTTTCAACTCAAGGTTATCTGGTATCAAAGGAAAAATTTTGATAAGAAGAGTATCAAAGGAGATGTCTTTATGAGAACCTCTCAAATCTAGGTTCAGAGAGAGGGGAAATACATTAAATTAAGACACGGCTGATTCGAAAATTCGGGGAAAATCATGGCGGTGGTTTTTTATTAAGTCAAAATTGACTCGTTTGTGTAAATAAAAGAGATAAATAAATTTCAGGCTTTTCCTAATGAGCACTTTTCGATGCCCTTAAATTCAATAAAATGTAGTGTAAGTTGGTACATTACCCCGAAAAATTAAGGTAATTAGTGAACAATTCCATTCGTAGATAGTTTTGAAAGGATATATTTTAGGGACTCTAGATAATAAACCCGCAATGTCTCATCAAATTCTGGAGTGCGTCTTGGAGAACGGGGTAAATTTGGTATTTTTAAGGAAGCAAAATTTCAAAAATGGGCGGTACTACCTTTGTCGATTTACACTGCTTGAAACGTTTCATAACATTTTCTATGTTGATAAAATTAAAAAAACTAATCAATTCAAAATTGTTAAATACTCGTAATCGCTCATAGCTCAGTAGTAATAATAATCCTGCAATGAAATGACGATCGCTGTTCGAGAGTAGTTGACGTTTATTTCAGTTTTTGTGAAGTTGATTCTTCATTGGCATCTGCATGTTATTGGATGAGTATAAAACTTTAGCGACAGGAGTACACTTTTCATTACTTTTTTATTTTTAACATATGATTTAAAACTTCTGGTTGCGCTTTCAGTTGTACATACACCAATCATATAAGATTACACCCTATAAGCTTATTGTGATTGTCTAAATATGTATATCATTTCATTAATGTATGACGATTTTAAATTGTGTATTTTCCTTCCATTTGTCCACACAACGCAAAATGGCATTTCAGTAGGTAACTAAAGCTCATTAAACACTGATTCCAAATTGTCTTTTTTCCAAAATTCCTTAAAGGCACAAACTCATTCATTTCCGAACTGACCGCTCATCAACCAATTGACGAATTTTAAATAAGCAGAGCACGTCCTCGTTGGAAGCTGAGGAATAGCACAAGTACACTCCGGCTTTGACACTTCCACTTGTTTACAATAGTAATGCGCCTCGTTAATATATGGAGAAAAAATCTACCAAACAACAATCAAGAGATATCAAATCTCCGTGTTATACAACGTATGTTTGTATGCTTCCGTACATCCTTGCTTTCATCCTGCGATGCTGGCACTAGAGAACGCCGAATTTCAATGCTGTCATGAACGGCAATGGCTTCCATTTACATAGGAACATGGGCAAATACTGGGACTACATCCTTTCACCCTTATGTGTAAGCCCAGTCTATGACAAAGGGACTCGCGATTCGTTTATAGCCATATCGTGAACAGAATGGGAACAAACGTTTATTATTGGCCTAGCAATCTCGAACAAAGCCCCGCCCGATAGCAGAAGCCACGCCATATCATAGGGTTATCCTTCATATAGTAAGAGGAGGGTCATAGTTTGTTGGTAGTAGGTCATCAGGAAATCATTGAATGCCCCACCCACTTTGCCTTCATATATTTACTCGGAAGATATCTCCACCCGCATTATTGAATTAAGCTTATCATTTGATTTTGTCGCAACCATTCAAGCAACAGTTCAGGCGCATCGCCATCTAAAAGCATGAAAAAATTCCCTTTGCTTTGAATAATTGAAGTAAATAAAAAGGGATAAGAAGTTGTCGTTGGAATAAGTTGTGCACATAAATAAGGGTTCCGAGGAACAACGTATCGGCGGACGTGGGTTTGAGGCAACAGACGATATCTTCAAAGTGTCGAACAAAGGCGCTCGGGAGCGGGCTGCAGCGGGGCCTTTATTTACAACATAAGAAATTAAAGTGTGTTGTGTTATTCGCAGGAATCGGTCCCAGGAACCTCCAACGCCACTGCCTCCGTCGACAAGGAGCAGCATCGTTTTCTCCCGCTATCATTTCATTTTGCCAAGTGTCCATAATTCGATAAGTTTCGCTTAACGATAGAAATTAAATTACAGGCTTTATAGAGATAACAACTCTCGTTTCGGTTGCTTGTATCGGGCTAGAAGCAAGCTTTCTTGCGTGGAGAAGTGAAAACTTTTAGCGCACTGATTTAATTTTCCCTTGCCGCTTATTATTGTGTGAAACGTGCAAATTAAATTTTGTTGTGCCGTACCCTGCTTGCCCGTTGTATGGCAAACGTGCAGTAACCGTTATAATAATCACATTTTATTGCATTGAGAAAGTTTATTTGTGTGCAACCCAGAAAGCCGTGCCGTTTGTAAGCGCCAGATCTATCTGTTGCTATGAACATGGATTATACGTATCTCAATCAGACCGGGTTCGATTCCAGCTGTTTGCAGAGCTCAATAGACACCAGCGGCTTGGGCAACATGCCGATTACGTATGGTGATCTGACTTCATGTGGTCAAATGTCGCAGGCAGCATATAGATACACTGCGGCAGCTTCGATGTCCCGATCGTATTCGAATCACGTGGTCAACAGCGTGGGCTCAGGCGGACCCACTGGTGTAGCTGTACTTCACCCGCATCCAGGGACAATTTCATCACAATGCACTGCAATGACGGGACGAAATCATCATCAGGATATGCACAGATCTTCCATGTTCTCAACTTCCATGAATTTACAAAGTGAGAAACAGCCGTAGTTACATATTTTGAAGAGTTTTTGTGCATCATTTTTCCAAGTTTTGTGAATTTTTGAGTATATGATCCTTTTGAATCAGCTAATAATTAAGTGTTTGAAGCTATTTCTTGGTGCCAAAAGTCTATTGATTTATAACCGACTTCCAAACGAAAGAAGGTTATCTTCATCGCGTATATTTTTTTATTTTGTTGCTTCTTTTTTTATGTATGTTCACGCATAACTTTTAAATGGAGATAGATAAAAGAGTCCTGTTTTTGGCAAATGATATGTCTTTCTTCCTGTTAAGTCCCGCTTAAAGGATAAGAAATTCAAGTAACGGTAAAGGACTTTTACCGTTAAAACTAACAACTTTCTGACTTTCACCTCGATTTTTCAGCATAATTGATCGACGCGTGTAAGGATTTTGATTGTAAACGTTTCAGATGAAGGACAACATATTGATCTAAAATGTATCGGAACATAATTGTAATCCTTTCAAGGACTCTGTTGAATTTAAACGATATTTCGTACGAAAAGTGCCAATTAGTTGGCACGCCTCAAGGATTTGATGGAGATACCGTGTCTTTTGGTGACGGATGATAAAAATGAATAGTATCCTTAATTTTTTGCATAAACTGTACATTTTAGTCAATCATTTCTACCGGAAATAAACAATAAATTAATTCTAAATGTGGCATAAATACAATTCAACAATAGTTAGAGGGAACATTTAGGACGCTTTTCTCTTCCACATTCATTTATTGCTTACAGATGAGCTTAGTAAAGGATCGTTCTTACATCCTTAGATGTAAACGTTATACAAAGGAGTGATTGCAAATTATACAGTTGATTCGTTACTTTCCAGTTAATATAATACATTATAACATCCGCCCAGAAACCTAAAATTAGCGATTTCCATACTAAAGACCGGCGAGAATCGCACCTAAAAAGAGATACATTTCCTTCTATAACTGGCCACAACTTTACAGATGAATATGAAAACGCATAGCCGATTTCTCATTGAACTATAGTATATAATTTTCTTGAAACATTCATTGAAAATTAGGTGCCATAGTTAACTGAAAACGACGGCGATGGGTATCGAATAAGCGTGATACGGTTAAGAAGGATCTTTTTAAGTAGTTAAAGTTTTTCTTGAGATTGATTGCGGAGTGAACCCTATGTTTACATATATATATATACATATATATATATATATATATATATATATATATATATATATATATATATATATATATCCATATATATATGTATGTATACAATATTATATATACATATATATATATATATATATATATATATATATATATATATATATATATATATATATATATATATATATATATATATGTATGTGTGTGTGTGGTTGGTTGTATGTGTGGGTCTACATAGGATATATCAAAACTTGTACCTGGAGGTTGCAGCTTCGCATCGATTTTCGTCAAATTTTCAGAAATATTTTTGTTCTGACCAAAGTATAGCTCCGGTTTGTACCAAAACTGGTGCAAAGATTTATTCACTTGTGTGATAAAGCTCTCAATAAAAAATCCGAAGAGGAACAATTTGAAACAAAATGGCGGCCACTCAAATGTCGAAAAAAGCACTTCAGGGTCAGGTCAGAATATCAAAATGGCGGCTAGGCAAAGTTCGAAATTCGAAAATTTCTCGAAGCTACAATTCATATTGGATTTTTATGAAATCTGAAACCAAGGTAGACGTTGATGAGATCATGTATTAACTATATCAGAACTAAATTCGATTCCTTAAACGCTGCAGATTTCAGGCGTAGTGGTTTTTGCATTGCAGTAAAAAATTATGTTTTAATATAGGAGTATATTATACAATGTATTCAAGAAACTGAATTTTGATGGATTTGAAAAAAATTTGCCACTAAAAAGGGTGAAATGAAAAACTTAAAAAAAAAAAAATGACTTCGAAATGCCCTAAAAAGATGAAATAAATTTTATGGAAGTGGTGCCAAATCAATTTCTCCATTTCAAAAACGGGGAAATTGATTTGGCACCGCTTCCATAAAATTTATTTCATCTTTTTTAGGGCATTTCGAAGTCGCTTGTTTTTTGTTTAAAGTTTTTTTATAACTCCATCTAATAGGACAAATGCATTTTTGATATCAAAGAAGAATATCAACAGAACATATAAACCAAAATTGGGCTATACCTTGAAATATTCGCTTGAAAGCATGCTATTAGAACTTAATGTTATAGCGATTAGGAATCTAGTAAAACATATTTATTTTGACTTAAATGAATATTAGATGTAATTTTCGAGGAAAGAATTCCTCCTATACTCCGAACCAAATGTGCTGTGTTTCTTTTGTTTCAAGACACTATAGTCAGTGTTTTTAACCCTTTTTATGAGCTACGATTTTGTTTCAAAGCTTTTTCTGCCTTGCATTTCGGCGCTTCAAGATAGAAAGCAATTCAGTCTTCATTGAAAACAACCAACACCATTTTATTCCACGCATTTAAGCCCCCTAATAAACTTCCTGTGTATTCATACATACTATTTAAAACATTGTTGGGACTCGGACTTGTCTCTAGAATTCATCTATTCTTCTGTTTGCAAAGCCTTATATGAATCAAGTTTCTTACTGGACAAACGAGTATGTATTCCAAATATGCCTGGAAGTGCTTTAAGCATTACCACAAATCAGCATTAATCAGTTAAAGCGTGCGTAAAGTGCTTAAATGTCAAAATTCAATTTCAAAGCCCTGAAGTAACTGAAGTTAGAATACTTAAAAGCTTCAGATCTTAAAATTACAAGACTTAAGTTCATTGAAGCAACATACTGAGGTCCGGAGTGGGAAACTCGATGTTAAGAAACCATGGATTTGAATCGTTTAGTCAAAGCGTGGCTGCTGGCATTAGAAGAGGTAAATTCACCGCTAAAATGATTTAAATACATATATACCCAAATCACCTAAAATGTTATGCTGTCTATCATCCTAAAATACAACTTTATTCACCAATTTCCATAATTTTTTGCTTAGAAATTTTTACACTTAGGGATTAATAAGGCTAAAATTAGTTCTTTAAATATGTCTTTTTATTCCATAAATAGACCACTCCAAAAAATTTGCCAAAGTTTCAAATAAAAAGTTGAGTAAGTAGGAGAGTGCTCCTACCAGAAGGTCTTTGTAACAATCCCAGGGTTCAATAGCGTGAATTGATGACTTGAATTAAATACTTGGATAAAAAGTCGTTCAAATTTATGCAAAGCATGCAAATTTTCTCTCATAAGTACATTGCAGCCACCATTTTGATCCAGGTTAAATAATTTCCCTGCATGCACGGCTGATTGAACATACTTAAATTAAACACATTTCCTTAAATTTTCATGAAAATTGGAAGAAAATAAAGTTAATTTGAAATACGAGTATGTATCAACCATTAACACGACTTATTGTTGTTGTCACCGCATACGATTGAAATGGCTGTAACTCACTTCATGATGATTCGATGATTCGAGGTTTTATCTGAGTCTATATAATTGAAAAATTTCAAAAACAATAAGGGTACCGTTTTGATTTTATGGGTGAAAATGTAAAATCTACAAATCATACTATTATCAGCAAGGTCAAGTGAATTTTGATATCTGACGTATTTTTTGCCTTTGTACTCGTAAAGGCCAACGTCCGCCAATATTTTCAGATTCTTCAGCTCAAAGGTATCCAATCGCGAGAGGTGACACAACATTTTCGTACATTTTGCCTCCCCCGGACCAGCTGATGCATAAAATGACTTTCATTTGATACCCCACTCAACAGCCTTTGCTTACAAAAAAAAAAATTTTTAAGGGCTAACAATTTTGAAATGTTCGATAGCACCTAAACTTTCGAGAGATCACGACTTTTGACGTTTTCACAAAGTTTGAGCTTTCTATGTTTTACAGTGTCTGAGGAAACTTGCTGTGACGCACGGACAGATGGCTGGATGAACGGAGAGACAGGTTACAAAACTACTAGGTCTTCATGAAATTTTTTTACAAAGACCTAAGAATCCAAATGCGTTTCTTTGCTTCAATATTTTTAAACGTGTTAGTTTCAAAACGGTTTTTTTGGTTTTCTCACTTCTATAGATTCTCACTACGATTGCTTATTAATTAATGTTTCATTTGCTCTCGATTAATCGATGCTCAGTTCACTTTCCCGATTGAGAGGGGATAGATAGGAAAGACCTTCCATTTTTAGCAACATTTATATATATATATATATATATATATATATATATATATATATATATATATATATATATATATATATATATATATATATATATATATATATATATATCTATATATATATATATGTATATATATATATATATATATATATATATATATATATATATATATATATATGTATATATATATATATATATATATATATATATTTATATATATATATATATATATATATATATATATATATATATATATATATATATATATTGGATATTCTAATAAGTATTGAGCCTTTTTTGTCACTAGATGGTGTTCGTTATCATATATCGGGCAATACTCATCAGATTAAGTCAAACAGACATGCGTTTGAAAGCTGACATTCCAGTCTACAATTTTCATACTTTTATATTTCGTCATTCGTGTCAAAAGTTCTATTCATTTAAAAATGAGTGAAATTTCTGAAAAAAAGAATTGTTTACAATATCACTACGATCAAGTTGAGAATGCATCGCAGGCTCGTGAAAAAATTGGTGGTGTCTGCGGTCAAGATACTTAATCAAAAGCCAAAGTCAAGAGATTTTCGCTCACTTTCCTTCTGGAAATTTTGATGTCAAAATGCATCTCGATCAGGTCGACCAATCACTGAAAAAGTCGATGAAATCTTATAAAAAACTGAAGAAGACCGACATATAAGCAGCCTTGACGTTGCTAAAGAACTAAATACCCATCACCATACAGTTTTGAATAATTTGCATAAGGCCAGATACACAAAAAAAAACTCGCCGTTTGGGTGCCGTATGAATTAACACAAAAAAAATTGATCAACCGAATTTCCATTTGCGAAATACTAATAAAACGCAACGGAATCGAACCATTTTTGGAGCAAATCATTATGGGCGATGATAAATGTGTAAGATACGAGCATGTCGTTCGAAAAACATCATGGTCAAAAAAAAGGTGAATCATCACAAACAACTCCAAAGCCAGGGTTGACACTAAATTAGGTTATGCTATGTGTATTGTGTGAATTTTTTATCATGATGTACTAGAACCTGGCCAAACACTCAATTTGACTCTGTACTGTCAGCAAATAACCAGATTGCGACAAGCAATTCAAGAAAACTGGCCAAAATTGATTAATAGAAAGTGCGTTGTCTTTCATCATGGCAATGCCAGACCACGCAAATCTTTGATGACCCGGCAAAAATTGACAGAGCTTGGCTGGGAAGTTTTGATGCATCCACCGTATAGTCCAGACCTTGCACCATCAGACTACCATTTGTTTCGGTCTCTGCAAAACTTCCTTAATGAAAAGAAATTCACTACAAAAATGGACTGTGAAAATCACTTGGCCAAGTTTTTCGCCGATAAATCCCAGAAGTTCTACACAAATGGAATAATGGCTCGAACCAAAAAACGGCAAAAGGTCATAGGTAATAATGGACAAAATGTACTTAAATAAAATCCATTTTAAATAAAAGAAATACATATTTAATCGAAAAATGACAAAAAAACTTTTTAGAATATCAAATATATATATATATATATATATATATATATATATATATATATATATATATATATATACATACATGTATATATATGTATATATATATGTATATATATATATATATATATATATATATATATATATATATATATATATATATATATATATATATATATATGTATATATATATATGTATATATATATATATGTATATATATATATATATATATATATATATATATATATATATATATATATATATATATATAGTTGCGCCGGGATTTAAGTTGACAAGGCCTGTTTTGTTTGAATCAAATATAAAAAGGATCTGAGGCATAAAAGAAATATTTAATCGTTCATTGTATTTATTTAGCAGACTTCAGCAAGTCCCAAAACATTTCATTTCCGTAGTAAATGGATGGACGTACGAAAATATATTGATTTAACATGAAATTTGCACTTGTTTTTGATAGAAAAAAATCTTTATTCATTTCCAATAAAACATAAAACAATTATCATGTATTTACATGAAATTATCAATTGAATAAAATATGTGGTCCTATTTGTATCCACTTTCCTATTTTCATCAATCTGTTTCATCCAACATATACTCTATTGGATTGAGATTGAGGCATTGAGGTGGCCATGGCAGTGTTTTGATCTCATTTTCTTCAAAAAATGTTTAGACTTACGGGAAGTGTGTTTGCGATCATTGTCATGCATGAATATATAGGAACCATGCATAACAAGTTTAAAATTCAGAGTCCGATAAATTTTTACTTAAGCCGCAGCCCTCCCTAAAGCTGCAAATTTGGGTAAACTTTACAGCCGTTCACCTCAGAAATGTTACAAATATTTGCAAAATTTTTTAGCTAGAAGTCTGAATGAACTTTTGGCTATTGAATCAACTCATTACATTTTGCAAAAAGTTTATGGCAAAAAAATGTAGTAAATCTCGGAAACTTCTTAACGGACCGAGTTGATTTAAGCTACGTTTATTAGATCTAAATTATTTACATTGAATTAACTCATTAAAAATTTAAACAAGTTTTTTGCAAAAAATTTCCTAGAACAAAATGTGGAAATTTGGTACAGATCAATGTGCATGTATGATATTTGTTCAGTGTGTGCAAATTACACATTTTGTTCTACGAATTTTTTTGCAAAAATTTTTTTTAAATTTTTGATGAGTTAATTCAATGTAAATAATTTCGATCTAACAAACATAGCTTAAATCAACTTGGTCCGTTAAGTAGTTTCTGAGATTTACTACATTTTTTAACGAAAACATGCTTTTTTGTTTGAATTTAATAACTTTTGCCATAAACTTTTTGCAAAATGTAATGAGTTGATTCAATAGCCAAAGGTCCATTCTAACTTCTAGTTAAAAAATTTTTGCAAATATTCGTAACGTTTCTGAGGTGAACGACTGTAAATTTTACCCAAATTTGCTGTTTCAGTGGGGGCTGCGCCTTAAGATATTCACGTAATAGTCCACAGTTAAAATTTCGTCAATTATAAGTAAATTTTTCATGCCATGCCGACTAAGGTAGCCTTAGCCCATAACAGAGCCATCTCCGTGCGTAACGGTGGGCTGAATTAACCTCCTTTGAAAAGCCTGCTTAGGTTTTCTCCATACGTACTGTCTGCTTTTATTGGAACGCAGATCAAATTTACTTACATCATGCCGAAGAATGGAGTTGCAGTCCTCCTATGGTTTGTTGACGTAATCCTGAGGAGACTTAAGCCACCTTTTTGCGTTCTTCTCTGAAATATAGTGCTTTGTTCTTACTAGGCAACCGTGAAATTAAGCTTCATTTACTCTTTATTTTATTTGGGTAGCCTTTTTGGTACATAAAGCCTTTCTTAAATTTCTTTTGGCGATATGAGGGGAATTTCGCGGACTTTTGAAAGAATTTTTTTGTCTCGACGAATAGTCGCTTTACCTATTCTTCCCGGCCTTGATTTGTTTCCAGGAGTTTCAGTTTCCAAAACATTTTTCACTATTTTTCTTACGCTTTCCCTCCAAATTTTAAAGTTTGCATCGATCTGCTGTAATGTTTCTGCTTTCTGTCTCTCGAGATTTTGACATTTTATAGATTTTCTTTAAGATTAAATCCACAATTTTATCTGAAAAGAAACCCAACGTGCGAGACATAGAAAACAAAGCAGGTGTAAGTAAGGAATAATAAGAATCTACAGGTTAACACACAGCACAAATTTATGTCAACTTGCTTTCCGACAGAGTCTTTTTCCATTTTAATTTCATTCACTTTGAAATTTCCCAGGAACATATAACAACACAGCTCGGTGATAGCTAACAACGTCACTGACCCTAAAAGATGAAGTGATAAAGTATTGCGCTTTACTTTTTTTAAGGAGAAAACGAGAAACTGATCAAAATACGTTTTTCAACATATTTAGCTGCTCATATATACAGGGTGCGTACGGTATTTGAGGACAACTTGAGAGTAAAATTAATCAGCTTGTATTTTTAACAAAATTTAATGAAATTTCAGCAATTTTTTACACAACGTTAAATTAATATATAGCTATAAAGTTCTTCAATAAAATCGCCATTAGCAGCAATAACCTTTTCGATCGGGATCCTGAAACGACTACATGCCCGAATCAAATGCTCCTTGTTCATATTGACCATAACGGCATTAACAGCAGTCTTCAGCGAAGAAGTGGTATTATGAGGACGCTTATTGGTCTCACGCTCAACTACGCCCCATACGTAATAATCAAAAGGATTAAGGTCTGGGGAGCTAGGTGACCATATGTTCGGTGTTATGTAGTCATGAAAATTTTCGGTCATCCAATCCTGTGTCGCCATCGCGTTATGTGAAGGAGCTGAGTCTTGTTAAAAATATATGCTCTGCCTCCGCTTACATTATCTATCCAGTGTTTCACTACTGTCTCCAAAACCTCGATGTATGCAGCAGAGTTCACTCGAAGTCCTTGAGTAAAAAAGTGTGGTGGCATAACATGTCGTTCGTTGCTGACAACACCTAAAACCATAACACTGGCTGGAAATTTTCTGCACATAACAACAGGAACCTCCGTAGGATTTGAACATCGCCATCTGTCATTTCTGCGATAGGTCTTTTGATCTTGGACAAAATTTTTTTCGTCCGAAAGAAACCATAACATTTTGGGAGCCTCAGGGTGTTTGATTTTGTTTAAAAGACGTTTTGATTGGAGAACTCTTTGTTTCCGTGTTCGTTCCGACATGAACTGTTCTCTGCGCATCACGTAAGACTTATACCGAAGGTCTTCGTGGACAACTCTACGAATAAGGCGCTCAGAAACATGAAGCTCACTCGCAAGGACCCTCATTGATTTTGAAGGGTCCTCGTCTATGATTCTCTTTTTTGTCAAGATGACCACTTCGGTTTTCTCCAGTGCTAAACTGAGCCCGCGAGCAGTCATCCAGTCCCTCACTCGGCGCATTAGCATACCTAGCCTAAGTTGCGCTTGTTCAACGGTGCGTCCGGCGACCAGAGCCGCAACATCATCCGCATAGCCGACCAAGCGCGACTCATCTGGCATCCCAAGTCTCAGTAGCCCGTCGTAAGACACGTTCCACAGGTCCGGACCAAGGATAGATCCCTGGGCAACACCCGATGTAATTTCCATCCTTCGTTGGCCCTGTGTCGTGTCGTAGAGCAGGCTTCGGTCCTTTAGGTAGTTCCTCAAAAGCCGCATTAGATATTCTGGAACTTGAAAGGAGTTTTCCAGCGTGTCCAGAATATCCACACATCTAGCGGAGTTGAAGGCATTCCTGACGTCGAGTGTCACCAACAGGACGATCCGTCGCTTGGTGCGACTATATGCCTCTGCCTTTTGGACCGCGTTCACCACCTCTGCAATCGCATCAATTATATTAATATAGTATATATATATGTATATATATATATATATATATATATATATACATATATATAGATATATATATATATGTCAAATATATATATATATATATATATATATATATATATATATATATATGGCTATGTGTGTGTATGTGTGTGCTTTTGCTTCGATTTTCGCCAAATTTTCAGCAATATTTCTGTTTTTGCCTAAGTATAGCTCCAGTTTGTACCAAAACTAGTACAAAGTTTTATTCAGTTGTGCGATAAAGCTCCCAATAAAAAATCCAAACTTGAACAATTTAAAACGAAATGGCGGTCGCTCAAAGGTTGAAAAAAGTTGAACGATAAAAAAGCACTTCAGGGTCAGGTCAGAATATAAAAATGGTGGTTAGGCAAAGTTCAAAATTCGAAAATTTCTCAAAGCTGCAATTCATATTGGATTATTATGAAATCTAAAATCAAGGTAGACTTTGATGAGATCATGGATTAAATGTACCAGAGTTAAATTCGATTCCTATGAACGCTGCATATTTTAGCCGTAGTGGTTTTTGCATTGCAGTAAAAATTTTGTATTTTAATATACGAGAACATGATACGATGTATTCAAGAAACTGAGTTTTGAATGGTTTGGAATGAAAAAATTTGCCACTAAAACGGGTGAAATAAAAAACTTTTAGAAAAAAAAAGAAAACCGACTTCGGAATGCCCTAAAAAGGCTGAAATAAATTTTTTGGAAGCGGTGCCAAATCAATTTCCCCATTTCAACATAGATACTTCCAACATCTGCACCATCACAAAAGAATGGGGGAAAATATGATATGGCACCGCTTCCAAAAAATTTATTTCATCCTTTTTAGGGCATTCCGAAGTCGGTTTTCTTTTTTTTTCTAAAAGTTTTTTTATTTTGTGTGTTGGCTGTTAAACCAAGCAAGTGCATAAACCCATTTTATTTTAGTTGCGGAGTCATACGGTGCAAGAAGTCGACTATGTTATAATCATGGGCTCCAAGGAAAATGCGACAGAGGAGCTGAAGAAAATAATCGATGATTCGATGATTCGTACATTACTTAATATTAATTAATAGTAAGTAGACCTGTAGTCATAAAACCGTCGGTATATGCTCGTAAATAGTACGAAACGCATATCAATGATATGAGTTGGGATAATTACTGCTTGATTTTGAAGCAATAAGCCAAAAATACGTCTCGAAAGGTTATTGGTTTTTGTGTCTTTGAGTTACGTGAGTTTAACGACAATTAGTTGTTCTGAACAAATAGATTAACATGTCATATGCCTGCGCGGACATCGTAAGACGCAATTTCAAGGCTGAACTACTGGAATGGTTTGATTGAGTCTTTGTTCCTTACGTTGTGGTCCATGTCTTCATGCATTTGGTGTTTTTCATTGCTGGTTGCGTAGAAGATCATCATTCCCAGTGTCAGATATGTCATCTGGTAGGAACAACATGAAAATGGACAGAAAATAAGATGCTCCGTTCTCAAAATTATGTATGGGAAACACTCTTGGGTATTTACATCATCATTTTGACGCTACTTGTTATCGCTTTAGTTGTAATTATTGTCCTGGCTCCAATTGGTGACTTTGTGGAGTGCGTCAAATGGAAAATAATATCTGATTAAATGTGCAAAAGTTTAAATATTTCTTTCAAATCATGCAGCTACAAATATATATGGAATCAAATCGAACTAAACCTATTGAATTAAAATTTAAAAATTTTGCACAGTAGAGTTAACATGAATCCCTATCAATCCATTCCTTTGTGTTTATGATATATTACATACGATTACAAACAATTATTTTTATACTTTATGTACGAATTCATTGTGTAAAGTTTTTTTAATTTTATATGTATTTAATGTGTCTCAATTTTACTGATCGTACTGCGACTTGAGTAATTACCATCATTTTATCGAAAATTGTATTAAATCAGTTAGCAGCACCAGCCGGAAAGGTAAATTTCTCGTATGTAGCGTAAGGTTTCGAAAAAGAATTTGGCTTGCCTACTACTGGACTTCTTACTGCAATTTTTGTAGCACTACATGGGTATTTATTAACAGAAAGGATCTGCCGCCGTTCGTATTTGGAGACCCTTCATAGAGGCGCAAATATTTGCTAAATAAATTGAGTTGCACACGTATGGGTCACATATTGAAAATTGGCGGGTAATAAATTGTTGTAAACATATTTATACTCGTTTCGCCCTTCTCACATTTGCTGTTTATACATTTTACAGTGGTTACCACACAAAGGTGATAACTTATCGGCTTAAATTGCTCAAATAGTTAATTTCAAAAGATTTCCATAAAAGTTTAATCAGCACTTGCATTGCCATTAATATATACATTTTCAATTCTTTTCTGAACCACCAGGGGCCGTGATTTTGAATTTTTATTGAAAACGGCTTCTAAAAATATTAAGCTGTAAATTTTCGAATTTTTTATTTGTCATCCGATTCGCATAATTAAATTAAATTAACTTGCCTTAATAACTTATAATTTCAAGTTTTATCGGAATCTGTTGAGAAACTTGACTGCTAGAGGGCTACAGAAATAAAACAAATGTTTATGTCAAAGCCCCCCCCCCCCCCCCTATATGGGAAGATCCCCTTAAACACTTTAAAATATTTTTTTACACTGCAAATTTCAAGAGGCACCACTTTTGTCCTACGTAGAAAATTTCCTCATTCTAGCTCATGTGGTTTGCGAGAAAACTTGTGACGCACGAACAAACGGCCGGACGGACAGACAGACAAGTCGCGATTTTATAATTGTTTAGGGTATTGTTAAAAATATTTTACAATATTTAAAAAATATTCTGATTTATAAGTACGTTCAAGATAAGTCATTTAAAACGTTTCCATGAAAAAAATTCATTATTTCAGTTGCTACTAAAATAGCGAATAGCGCTTGCCTCCTGACCTTTGGGGGCCGCCATTTTCAATGCATGCATTTGATTTTGCACTATTTTAAATCTTTGTGGGCTAGGAACTCATCAATCAATGTGACAAATCTCGTTCAAATCGGAGTTTCACTCTAGACAGGGCAAAATAATTAAATTTTTAGTGAAAATGGCTGCTTAAAAATATTGGGTTTTAAATTTTCGACTTGTTTATTTTTCATTCAATTTTAATAATTTTCTGCATAGTACAAGAACATAGTACAGAGATCCATAATCTCAAGTTTCATTAAAATCCGCTGGAAAATTTGACCGCTAGAGGGCCACAAAAAACTGAAAAAAATGCATATTTAAACCACCGCCATTTTGAAATTTGCACAAGCATGATCACCAAAATATCAAAAACTGTAGATCTAAGTAATGGTTGTCTTGAAACCAAGTTTCATCTATGTTGCGTTAAAATGGCGACTTTTAGAAGCCTTTGAAGTTTTGAGTTTCATCTGGCCGCCATTTTGTTTTTTGTGACCTGACCTCCAGTTTTTTTATGTAATTCGTTAGATACTTATAATTTCTATCTATTTACTGAATTTCATGAAAATCTGTTGAAAGCTTTGACCACTATTACAACAACAAAATTTTGCACGTTTTTCGACCTTTGAGCTGGTTCACGAACTAAACCGAGATATTAACCCAATACACCTTTCCTGAAAATTTGGTGAAAATCGGAGCAAAATTGCAACCTCTAGCGTGGTCACACATTTCGATATATCCCATATACTCGTATATGATACTCTCCGCAATAGGTAAATTTCTCTCGAGAAATTTACCTAAAAAAATTGGTTGTGCAAAATGTGATGGACACAAGTACGACGGATGAAATATTGCAGATACATTCATAGGTTTATTTAGTTTCATAAAATATTGTGATCAGTATTAAAGTTTGTTTTACTAAGTTAACACACAGGAACACGTATAAGCCACTAAATTTAAAAATTTCATGTCTTAAGTACAAAAATGACTCAATATAAAGAAAAAATAAACAAAGCATAGATTATTTCAAATTTGCAAGATACCTCAATTTGAATTAAATGATCAATATATCCCTGTTATTGCAAAGTGCAATGTGAGGAGAAGAAAATATTATGATTTTTCGAATATGGTTCCTACATATTAATTGAAATTCATCTCTGAAAGATGGAAACTTAAGTATTTTTGATATTTTTTGAATGGGTAGCTCATCAAATTGAGATTGTTACGGAATGTAAATTTTTAAATTAACGAGATAACTTTAAAATTCAGAATGGAAATAGCAATTAACAGATGGCTAGTTAACCTTAAAAAAATCTTTTTTAAGGATTTAAAAGGCTACTCATTTTGAATAAAGTTTGAAATAAATTGTTAAGCTAGCCATCTCTTTCAGCTAGTTTTTTTTTGAGGAGGAAGTGAAGATGGGAGGTACGCATGGATGAAGACGGAGGTTTTCGTTTAAAGTCACGAATGATTGGTCGTTTGGTTCGGTTACGTGTTGCCATCGTTTGTGTTTTTTAAAGCGTAGAGTATGCCGTTTAGAATTCGAGTAGATTGGTTCTGGCACCACGTTGGTATTGAGATCGGAAATGCGCGGATTTGCTTGCAGCTATTAGTGATGGATTGGAAGCCTCGCTAAGCCTGATCAATGATAAATTTCCTTTAGGAACTTGTTGAAAGCGTTTTAAACTGGCATTTGACTCGGTGGCTGAAAAATTGTATATGAAATTAGCCTCCTTGTATAAGACCTATGACTGAAAATCCTCTCTGAACTAGCTAGCCTGCAAGTAGCCATCTCGGAGTAGACTAAGGGTGCCCGGACTAGTTGACCTGTTGGGTACCCACTTTTAATTGATGAGGGGTCGATTTAGATATCCTTTGGGATTCTCGGACGTAGAGGAGCCTTTCAAAAAATTATTACACAAGTCATACATGGTATGGAACCTGGGTTATCAAAATGGCAGTCCTTGTAAATAACAGCGGACCATAAACTCTATGTTTAAGTGGAATTTATTTCTCTATTTATAGCTTTATTTATAGTTCGTTTTGCTCTCAGTGCAATCTTTTCTACCTAACCCGTCGAAAATATTTATCCTAAATTTAAATTTCTGCAAATAGATTTCAATTATTTTAAATACAATATATATGAATTTAGGTATATTTTAAGCGGATTAACTTGCCTCTTAATGTATATTAGCCATCCAAAAATGGTTTTATTTTGAATATCTTGTTATACTGTCACACAAATGTCAAATTTTTTAATGTAAACAGGTGTTCGAGCAAGCTTATAGGAATATTTCCTTTTCTGTCATTTACATAAAAAAAAACAACATTTTTTATAAAATATAATCAATTATAATATTTTTTTCTTAAAATTCCACCAATTACCTCTGATCAAACTAGACCGCATGAAGGATAAATGGGAGACGTAAAGATGAAATTGCGATTCCATCTTTTGATAAAACGGTCCAAACTGTGTATAGTGTTTTTAAATTGCATTTTAATAAGGGAGTCTTTAGAGTTTGTACTTGTACTTGTGGCCGATTTTAATAAAGTCAAAATATCACCAAGTGTTTTTTACAAAATAGCCAAAGAATTACATGAAAAAAAGCGAATCCAGCAAAATACAGCGCTTACGTCTATAGATCAAATAAATTTATAAAGCAGACAATACCTGTCAAACAAAAATAATAAATTGTTTGATTTGGATCAATTTGATGTTTTTCTAGTTTTCGTGCCAGACATTCGACCATACATGCGTAAAGTAACCTCAGACATCTGTTGGAAACTAAATCATTGACAATGCGTAAGACCATGTCTGATTGATATGGAGAAAGCTTTCAATATGCAGTAACTACTTTCGGATTAAAAGCACCCCGAATAAATATAAAATATATTCCTTAAAAAATAATATTTTTTTTCTTCTGCCAGATACCGATACTTTTAATTGCCTCCTTCATCAGTGGCGAAAGAATATTGCTACTGACGAAGGAGACAATCAGTCTCCAAAATATCGGTATTTGGCAGAAGAAAAATAGAAATAGTGTTTTTTAAAGAATTATTTTAATCTTCCTTCAATATGGTTTGGTTAGATGAGCTAATTTTTAAACTTATGCAGGATATTGCTTTGTTGTGTGAGCAGACGTGTTTCGACTTTATGTAAAGTCATTCCCTTCAGCACATCCTTTAGACACTGAACATGACTCAAAGGAGTCGAAACGCGTCTGTTCACACAACAAAGCAAGGCTCGGCGGCTTTTCAAGAAAAAGGAGAATTGGCCTATGGATATCAAATAAACAAAAATTATTGAAATAAATTACTTGTTTACATTATTGGTTGTATTTATTCATGTGTTATTTTAATTTATTTAATTTAATAACTAATTAAACTGAAAATATTCATTTGTCTGGAATTCATTTTCGTTAGATCAAAATTACCACCTAATTGAGCGGATTCCAAGCATTTTACTTCGTATATCTATTCAGCCTATCGGGATAAATTATTTCTAAGCATCTCATATATTTTTCTAATTAGAGCATGTCTGATGTTTGCTCTTTAGTAACGAATGAATTAGGAGAAGGTCAATCTGATTGGTTACTTCTTCAAATGAATATCAGTGGATGCATCTAATGCACAGGCAGCAAGCTTTTAACAAATTCATGAATGGCTCGAGAAAAATAAAACCCTGTGGGTTGGTAGTAAAATCATATTGATAGGAGCTTACTCCTGCCTACTCAACTTGCTTTCAGACTGGTAGTTTAATTATGTGGGATTGCGTTTATGAAGCCATCTTCTTATAGAAGAACTTTAATTAACGAATTAGCATTTCAGTGACCATAACTAAATACAGTCTACCGTGAATCAAAATATTATCCCTAGGCAACCATAAATGGATATATCTTGCCCACCCACCTACTATACAAAAATTACTTATTCGAAATGAGCTTGCCATCATTGCTTGAACTGTCGTAACATAGTAATAAGGTAAATTATTTCCAAAACTACCGCAGCAAGCATTTGCATGCGCCTATGTTGTAACAATTTACAAATCATGATCCAGATTGCGGTACTAAAGGGATTTAATGACGGCAAACATGCCATGGTAGCAGTGAGTAATTTGGATTAGAATTGGTTTCACACTAATAACACTACAGGATGATGTCACGAAGCTTTCCCTTCGAACCACATGAACATGATAATGTGATGAATTTTTAAACATTTATTACCGCAGTATGTCAGATTGACACAATTAAATTACGTCCTATAAACTCGAGATAAATTCACTGCCAGGTAATTCATTGGAGGATTTATTCCTCAGTAGCTTTGGATGAATGAATATAAATATCCTCTTACATGCATATATGCATACATACGAGTATATGACGAGATGCAATTGCCGACAAATGTTAGTTTTTCATTGAGCAATGTGTTGCGATACGAGGTTTTATTAGGTGGGTAATAGCTTTTAGAGTACGCTTTCCTTAAGATCAGAATTCTTTGGCACTTTTCTAGTGTGTTGGGAAATATGATTTCTTCAAAATATTCTTGGAAAATATGCAATAATTTTGAATAGAAACATCAGTTGTACCATTTTAGGATGGCCATTAGTACTACTTGATTTGTTGCCGTTTATTTTTTCAAATATAAGACACAAGTTCTCATAATTCACAAAATAATCAAGAAAATTGTTTCTTGGGATAAGAGTCTGCTCTCATACTAAATTGCTTCATTGGATTGAAGAAGGAAATTATTGGAGAGAAGAAGGCTTTTCAAAGTTGTAATGACGGATGTTTTACAAGTATATCCTTACATAGAATCATTTTCTCAACACATAGTTTCTAATGTACATTTCTCTAGCTACAATCAATAAAAATCTATTTGATCGTTAGTTAAATTCTTGTGATGACGCACGGTTAAGCAAGCATTCGTATCATCAGAAGGTGGAAATCATTTCCGGTAGTTTTGATTAAACTTTTTTTGAAACGAATCCTTATCCACCATTTTGAGATGCAACTCATTATTTTCATTGAAGAGTGAAATGAGAAAGACAGAACACCTTCGATGATTAATCACCAAGACAATCGGTTATCCATGATATCCTAAATCAGAAAAAAAAAACAAAAATTAATATCCAAGCCTTAAAACCCATAAACTCAAAATTCCTTTTTTGTTATTCAATAAAATAAAATCTACAATCACACGATCCATAATCACAAAATCCATTATCACATAATTTACTTATTTAAATATTCTGGTTTGGATTAGCTTATGACTTAATTAGGTAAAACAAGTTCAGTTGCCCAAATTTTTCGTAGATTTTGATTCAGATACTAACAGTAAAGTCAAGTTCTTTCATATGATACTCCATTCGACTACCTTTGATGAAA
>OZ017742.1:176340235-176357735 GCA_963969285.1 Odontomyia ornata
TTCGGCATTTGTGGCATTTTGTGAATTCGCTCTCATTTCACTGTCTGATGGATCAACTGCTCAAAAACATTGGGCTGCTATCCTGTGAGATCGGTATAAAAAAGGGGAAATATTTCTTGTCTCCAAATAATTTCTTTAACCAGAATTTACTTTCTTAAATGAATTGAATTTCATTTAACTCTTTTCACAGTACAGACCCTTCAGCAGAAAGATCATATTCCTTTCTGTTTTCAATGCTTAGATGAAACGAAATACATCCTTTCTTATCGCACTTATTTGATTTTTAAGTAAATTTCTCGATATATATATATATATATATATATATATATATATATATATATATATATATATATATATATATATACGAGGGTGGTTCAACGGATGGAGATAAACGCTGTAGATGGCGCGCATGTATGTTTTAAAGGCCATGGCTTGAGTAAGTGATAGCTCGGTCCATAGTTTTCGTCGGGAGTGCATGTTTCACGCCCGTGCTATGACCATGAGTAAAAGTCAAGTGCCAGCCGCTGTTTCGCAACATATTGTCATTCGTTTTTTAGTGAGGGAAGGTGTCTGTGAAATTAGTTCAGTAGTGAGTGCTTAAGTAGATCTGCTGTGTTTAAATGGGCCAAAACATTCAAGGATGGTCGCAAAACCGTCAAGAATGAGCCGCATAATCGTCGACCGCGAACCAGCATCACACTACACAACATCTACCGCGTAGAACAACTCATTTTGGAGGACCGCAGGATGAATTTTTGAGGCATTTTGGCTGAAGTTGGCATCAGTTTTGGTAGTGCAGAGTCTCTCATTCACGAGCACCTTCAATATCGCAAAATAACGGCACGATGGGTTCCTAAACTGCTGCGCTTCGAGCAAAAATTCACGCTGTTGGAAGTTTGTCGCCGCTTGCTGACGCGATACGAGGGGGAGGTGGACGGTTTTTTAACGCGAACCTTCACTACAGATGAGACATGGGTACACTATTACACTCCCGAAAGCAAGGTGTCGTCTAAAGAGTGGAGGAAGAAGGTGGAAGGGGTGCCAGTCAAAGCGAAGACAACTAGGTCCATGGGTAAGGTTTTGTGTACTATATTCTGGGACCGGTGGAGCGTGCTGTACGTCGGTTTCCTGCGCATTCAGCATTCCAACAAAGCTGCATACTACTCTAATCATCTGAAAATACACGTAAAACCCACTTATCGCTCGAAACGGAGGAGCCTTCCAGCACGAAGTGCGATTCTTCTCCAGGATAACGCGCGCCCACATACGAGTACTGCGCGCCTCACGCTCAATACAATATTGGAATTGGAGTGGGAGGTACTGGAACGCCCCCCCTATAGTCTGGATTTATTACCCTGGGACTACCACTACCGAACTGATTTCGCAAACGCAGAAAATTGTCATGTTTTTAACGCTTTTCCACACTAGAAAACGAATGACAATACGTAGCGCAACAGCAGTCGGCACTTGACGTTCACTCATGGCCACAACACGCGCGAGTTACGTTATTCAATGCTACAATTGTTAAAAAATATATGTTGGAGATCAAATAAAAGTTAATTATTTGATCGTTAAGCCATCATTTTTCTGACAAGGTGTTAATATCTTCCCTTGTGATATTAATGTTAAATTTTGATATTAACGTTTCTTGTGGCTGTCCTTCATGCAAAGCTCTGTTTATTGAATTCTTTTGTTCTTCAGAAATTTCATCTGATTTTTGATTTTGTTCTCCATAATGTTTTTTTTATTCGTTTTATCCTGGTTTGGTGGATTTTCGTTCCACGTTTGTTAGTTTTAACTGAAATTACCTCATTGTCTTTATTTTTCATAATATCGACTTTTCGATAGTAAGGTTCGTGTTTAACATAGTTTTTAATGAAAATTGTCTTTTCATTAATACCTTGTGGTTTCTCACGACTTTTGTTGTGATATGAAATCCACTTGTTTTTCTTTTGTTGTAAAAGATCATGAATCGTATTTTTGTCATAACGACCTTGAAATACTTGAATGGGTTTACAGTTTGTACTTGAATGAGGTATTGTAATACTCTGTATCTTTTAATGTTTTGTCTACAATATTCATTTCAGGATTTGTGACTGTTAGTACTCTAATATTTTCTAATAGGGTATTATGACATCTATTCATGTCGGAGTTGCCTGTATGTGCTTTTGGAGAGCAAAAATTAGCTTCTATTTTTTCTTTTCGAAGGAAATCTCTAATGTTGACCACATTAAATTCGTTATCTGCAATTATTTTTCTTGGTTTACCCAGGATAGCATTCCTTTCTTGAATTAGGGTCATGAATGTTATTGCATTTTTATCTGTTATTTCCTTTGTGTGCAAATGTTTCGAAAATCGATCAATAGCGGTAAAGAATTGTTTCTTACCAATGAAGAATATATCGATATGTACAATTTGATTTATATCATTTGGTGTTTCTGTTAGATGAAATTCTGGTTTTACAGGCTTTCGGTCCTTATTAAACCTTGAAAGTAAAACTTATTTTTTATTTCTTCATTATTTTCAATTATACCACAATGGTTTCCTCCTTCGTGTATTTCTTTGATTTTTTCAAAGCATTGATTTTCATCTAATAAATCGATGGCATGTTGTATACATTTGATATATTTCAAATTTTTATTATTTGAGTATAATGCCATGATTGCCAATTGAACTTTGTTCCAATCGTGACTATTTAGTTCACTGAAGATTCCAACGGTTCCTTTTTCAGGTATATATCGCCGTAGAATATCTTTTATAAAATTTTCAATTTTTTTATCGTTTGCGTCGATATAAATTTTTCTTCTTTTGTTTATTGTTCTAATTTCTTTTACCTTTTTATTTGTTATTATTATTTGAGTTTAATAAATATTCACTATTCCTTCTTCGATAGGAATATAGTCATTTTGATCTTCATTTCCTGAGTGTATTGTTGCAATATCACTTTCAATTTCCATTGCTTCGTTTGCGGTGTTGATATTAATTTCATTATTTTAAACATTTATTCAACTGAGGAAATCTGCAATTTTATTATCTTTTCCTTTGACATACTCAATGTTATAATTATATTCGTTTAATTTAATTTTCCACCTTTGAAGTTTACTGTTATGTTCTTTTAAATTATTCAACCAAACCAATGGTCTATGATCCGTTCGGATGTCGAACGTTACTCCGTACAAATATGGTCGAAAATATTGTGTTGCCCATACTATTGCTAGTAATTCATTTTCTGTTGTAGAATAATTACGTTCATGCTCGTTCAGAGTTCTCCTTGCAAAACAGATGGGATGACCTTGTTGCGTAAGTACTGCTCCTATTGCTTTATCTAAAGCATCAGTGGTTAAAATGAATTTTTGTTTGAAATCCGGTTATTTAAGGATTGGATAATTTGTAATTAAATCTTTAAGTTTTTCAAGTGCTGCAACATATTTGGGGTCATTTTTATTTATTTTGTTTGTCTTCTTTAGAGCATCTGCTAATGGTGAGGCAATTTTCGCGTAATTGTTAATGAATTTTCGGTAGTATCCTGTGGTACCTAGAAAAGATTTAATTTTTTTGGAGTGTCTGGGATTTAAAATTTTTTTATGACTTCTTTTTTTTCTGGATTTGATTTGATTCCTTTAGTGGATAGAATAATTCCTAGATAATCTGTTTCTTTAGCAAAGAATTTGCATTTGTTGACTTGAATTTTAAATTTTGCTTTCCGAAGCGCATTGAACATTTTCTTAGTTTTATCTTCCATTTCGTCGGATATCGTCTAAATAAACGACACATATTTTTGTAGTGTATTCACACAATACTTCATTCATCATTCTTTGGAATGTTGCCGGTGCATTCTTCAGTCCAAAGGGCATACAAATAAACTCATAATGTCCTTGAGGTGTTGAGAAAGCGGTTTTACATCGATCATTTTCGCTGACCTCTATTTGGTGAAAACCTTTAGCTAGATCCAAGGTAGAGAAATATTTTGATTTTCCAAGTTTGGCGAATATAGACTCAATATTTGGAATAGGAAATTTATCATCAATTGTTTCTTCATTTAATTTCCTGTAGTCTATAACGATTCTCCTTTTAGTTTTTCCAGAATTGTCCATCTTTTTCGGAACAATCCATATTGGTGCATTATATGGCGATTAAGAGGGTCTAATTATCCCTTGTTTTAACATATCTTCGATTTGGGTTGCCACTTCTTTATTATGTACTGGCGGAAATCTATAAACTCTTGAGTATAAAGGCTTGCTAGACTTAGTAACAATTTCATGTTTAGTCTTTGTAGTACAAGTCACGTTATCTCCTTCTCTGTAGAACAAATCTTCATTTTCCCTGAGCATTCGTTTTAGAGAATTAGATTCTTCCCAATTTAAATTTTCGTAAATTTTTTCCATCTATTTTTAATGGGCTCTTTTTCGCATTGTAGGTTTATTTCCCTAGGTATAATTTTTCATTATTTATTTCTATTGAACCTACCCCACAATTGATTTTTGCATTGAGGGGGTGCAGTATCTATATTTTGTCCTATTATGGCTTTAAACGTTTTAATTTCGAAATTCATAATACTCTAAAGGATTTTTTGGTTTTTGGGTAGTTTGAACTCTTGAGGCATATTTGTTTTTAATTTTTGGGTAACTTTGAAAATAGCACCTAATGCGTTCATTTCTATAGTGAAAGTAAAAGGCTTCCGAGGCTTGTACTTGAAAAGTTGTATTCATGGGTTCCTGAATATTTTTACTTTGAGCAGAACCATCAATTTCCTTTGGCTCAGATCTATTTTGATTATAATGACGATTGTTATGGAATTTCTTATGAAATTTTTCGTGTTTAAAATTTTGATTATAATTATTTTGTTTATGATTATTCTGTGAATCTTTTTCAGAATGTCTTTTATATTCTCTATTCAGTTCAGTTCTTTTAATAAATGATAACCCTGGTCCAACGTTTGGACATTTCTTGATTCTAGAAGGAACATTTTATATTCCGGAATTAGACTTTTAAATTTGTTTAGAACTAGACTTTCATTTCGAAGAGGACTAAATTCTAAGAATTGATTTCGATTTGGGTCTTGAATGAATTTGACATTTAATTTATTTGAAAGGTCATTTAAACTATTGTAGATGTTGTCAATATTATCTACACTTACCTTATGAATTTTATTAACTAGACGGCTATATGATTCCTGAACGCCATAAGTTGATATTACAATGTTCTGCACTGTTTGCCCAATCACTGATCCAGGAGTTGAGAGAGTATTCGGAGTTTTTACCAGTATAGTTCTTCTTCTTCTTTGAGCAGAGTTTCGAAAGATAGTTCGAAAGCTGGTTGTTTTTCCACCATTTTATTTGTTAAGTTGGTTTAGTTAGTTGAAGGTTTTAGGTTGTTGTTTTAATGTATTATTGGCTCTTTTTACTTTCTCCAGAAAGCCCAAGGTCAATTTTTTATCAAATTGATCCTGATTTGTGTTAATTTTTCTACTATACTAAGTCACGGTTTTGGTGCTTATTATAATGCTTTTGATATTAAGTCAACGTTTCGGTGCTTATTATCTTTGTTGTATTATTGGCCCTTTTTATTTTTCCAAAAAGGCCAAGGTCAATTTTTGTCAAATTGAACCTGTTTTCTTTTTAGCCGACTTCCAAAAGAAAGAAGGCTATACATTTTTTTTTTGTATGTTCACGCATAACTTTTAAACGGAGATCGATAGAAGAATCCTGTTTTTATCAAATGATACGTCTTTTTTCCAGTTAGGTCCCGTTTAAACGATAAGAAATTGAAGTTACGGTAAAGGGCTCCTACCGATAAAACTAAAAAATTTCCGACTTTCACCCCGAGTTTTCAGCATAACTGATGGATGGATGCAAGGATTTTGATTGAAGGGGTTTCAAATGAAGGAAAACATATTGATATAAAATGCATCGAAACAGAATTGTAATCTTTTCAAGGACTGTAGATATTAAAAGTTCAATATGATACATTGATGTCGAGAAATTGAATTTCAATAATCTTTCGCACGAAAAGTGCCAATTTGTTGGCACTCTGCAAGAATTTGTTGGAGATAGCGAGTTCTTTGGTGACGGATGATAAAAATGATCAGTATCCTTAATTTTCTGCATAAATGGTACATTTTAGTAAATCATTTCTACTGGAAATAAACAATAAATTAATTCTAAATGTGGCATTAATACAATTCAACAATAGTTAAAGGGGACATTTCAGGATGCTTTTCTCTTCCGCATTCATTCTTTGCTTACCAATGAGCTTGGTATAGGATTCTTCTTACATCCTTAGACGTAAACGTTACATATATGATTATAAAATTCCCCGAAGAAATAATAAGGATTGAGTGATTGCAAATTATAGAGTTGACTCGTCATTTAATAAATTTATAAAAGCGGAGGCCATGTTCAATTTCAGGAAAAAACACGACGAATATCACGATTTCAATAAAGATAAATTGCCTATTGTAAATCTATAGAACATTAATAGTGCGCATAATCTTCATAGAATCACGTTATAATAAGCAAGTTTACAATACATCAAGAAAAATATGCGACTAAATCAGATATTCAAATTTGGAATATATTTTTCAGAAAGCGGAAAAATACGGAGGATTCAAATAAATCCAATAGAAGTTTGAATCGACAAACTTTAACAATCATAAAATACATTTTTCATTCCAGTTTTTATTACCTCGTGCACAATTCAAGGCTAAAACATCAATTCTCAATCGCTTATCTCTCTGTCTTCGCTTTCATGTTGTCCGCACGATGTTTAACGATCAAATGATCCTTTTGACACATACACTCGCAAGATGTGTATCGTATACAAAAATAGGTTGGCTGAACTATGCAACGTGTAAACATAAGGGCGTAAGCGCGAAAGCTGTTTGGATATGGGTTTTTACCATTCCCATGTGAAAAAGCCCTATGGGATGATTTTCTTGAAATTTTCATGAAAATTAGGTGCCATAGTTAACTAAAAACGAAGGCGATGGGTATCGGATAAACGTGAACGAATGATGCGGTTAAGAAGGGTATTTTTAAGTAAATTTCATGTAAACTTTATGTTTACAAATATAAATACATATGTCTATATATATATATATATATATATATATATATATATATATATATATATATATACATATATATATATACATATATATATATATATATATATATATATATATATATATATATATATATATATATATATATGTATATATATATATACGTATATATAGATATGTATATATATATATACATATGTATAGATATGCATATATATACACATATATGTATATATATATATATATATATATATATATATATATAGATATACAATATATATATGTATTTATATATATACATATATATATATATATATATATATATATATATATATATATATATATATATATATATATATATATATAATAAATGTATATTTATATATATATATATATATATATATATATATATATATATATATATATATATATATATATATATATAGGTATGTATATATGGCTATGTGTATGTATGTGTGTGGTTGGTTGTATGGGTGAGTCTACATAGGATATAACAAAATTTGTGCCTTGGGGGTCGCAGGTTTGCTTCGATTTTCGCCAAATTTTCAGCAATATTTCTGTTCTGGCCAAAGTATAGCTCCAGTTTATACCAAAACTAGTACAAAGATTTATTCAATAAAAAATCCAAATTCGAACAATTTGAAACGAAATGGTGGCCGCTCAAAGGGCGAAAAAATTGGAACGATAAAAAAGCACTTCAGGGTCAGGTCAGAATATAAAAAGGGCGGCTAGGCAAAGTTCAAAATTCGAAAATTTCTCAAAGCTACAATTCATATTGGATTATTATGAAATCTAAAATCAAGGTAGACGTTAATGAGATAATGGATTGAATGTAACACAGTTAAATTCCATTCCTATGAACGCTGCAGATTTTAGCCGTAGTGGTTTTTGCATTGCAGTAAAAAATTATGTTTTAATATATGAGAAAATGATACAATGTATTCAAGAAACTGAGTTTTGAATGGTTTGAAATGAAGAAAATTGCCATTTAAAAGGGTGAAATAAAAAACTTTTAGAAAAAAAAAGAAAACCGACTTCGGTAGGCCCTAAAAAGGATGAAATAAATTTTTTGGAAGCGGTGCCAAATAAATTTCCCAATTTCAGCATAAATACTTCCAACATCTGCACCATCACAAAAAAAAAATCGTGGAAAAAATGATATGGCACCGTTTCCATAAAATTTATTTCATCCTTTTTAGGGCCTTCCGAAGTCGGTTTTCTTTTTTTTTCTAAAAGTTTTATTGGTTTATATTATGTCGCTGTTCTTTGTGCATATTATATTATATTATATTATATTATATATACTTATTTTTTCAAAAAGATCAGAGGTGAATTTGTTATCCAAATTCGACCTAGTTTGTATTATACTTTTGTTATAACACACACCTTTCACTTTGATTTTAAAGTTGATTACCGGTAGTGTCACTGCTTATTTTATTTTATACCTTTCACTTGTTTAATGGTTAGTGTTGCGATAGTTTTTGTTTTGATACACCTTCCACTTTGATTTTAAAGATGGTTAGCGGTGCGACGAGTAGACTTGGATGTCAACGAAGGCTCCTCCCTCCTTTGAATGACATATATATATATATATATATATATATATATATATATATATATATATATATATATATAGGTATATATATATACACAGTTAGACAAAAAAGTCTCCGTACGGTGCTTATTTTTCTGTATAAGTAAGAATACCGTTCAGATATATCAAAATTTTTTTATTTTAGTAATTAATATGTTTTAAATAAACTTATAATTACAAGATACAACAAAAATATAAAAAGTTATCCATTCGTTTCGATATAGTAGTTCAAACTGGTAAATTTATCAACATTTAACATCAAAAAAGTCTCCGTACGATATTACATCTTAATAAAATTATAAGAAAAAGGAATTTTGTAAAAAAAAATTTTTTTTACTTAGCTTTGATGACTGCTGTCAATCGTCGCGGCATCGAAGAGACTAGTTTGGATGTTATTTCGGATCATATAGAGCTCCATTCTTCCTGGAGTTTAGCTTTAAGGTGTTGCCTGTTTTTTATTGCGTGTTTCCGTACTCTACGCTCCAATTCATCCCATAAATGTTCTATTGGGTTTAGGTCGGTTGATTGTGGTGGACTATGTAGTTGCTTGGGTACATTATATAGTAGCCATTCCTTAACAATCATTGATGTATGCTTGGGATCGTTGTCTTGTTTGAAAATGAAATCACTTTCCATGCCTAAAGCTGATATGCTTTCGCGCAAACTCGTTCTTAGAATGTTTAGGATATCCCACCAGTCCATTGTGCTCTCAATGAAGTGCAATTTTCCAACTCCTGAAGCTGCCATACACCCCCAAACCATTACATTACCACCGCCATGGTTCACTGTTGGAATTAGATTTTTGCAATTAAATTCCTCATTTGCTTTGCGCCAAACTTTTCCCTTGCCATCTGATCCAAATATGTTCAATTTACTCTTGTCGGAAAATACAACTCGATTCCAGAAATTAGCGTCCTTGTTTTGGTGTATTTTCGCAAAGTCTAATCTCTTCTTGCGATTAAGTTTTGAGACCAATGGCTTTCGCCTTAGCTTTCGACCATGGAAATTACTTTCCTGTAGAACATTTCTAATGGTTTCATCACTTACCGTTAAATTAAAGTTTCTTCTGACCTCGTCCCCTATTTTACATGCGCGGGTTCTAGGATTATCTTTTATTTTTCTTACTATTGACCGCCGCGCTATATCGCTTAAACTTTTTGGCCGTCCCGAACGGGGCTTACTTTTGAACAAACCGGCTTCTCCATATTGCTTAATAACATATTGGACACTTGACTTAGGTCTACCAATTAGTTTGGAAATTTTACCCATCGACTTGCCTACGCAATAAAGCTTTATGATCAATTTCCTCGTATCTACACAAATTTCTTTACTCATGGCGGAATATTGGATTTTCTGAAGTTGATACAAATCTGCACGCGGCTGAAACTATTCTAGCTGTAATCCAGGAAAAATTGTGAACTCTTGTTTGTGCTAGGCATTGTTTACATAACTATGTAAACAAAGCAAAGCATTGTTTAAGAAATTTCGTACGGAGGCTTTTTTTACATAAAATTTTGCAAAATTCACTAAATTGAATTACTATATATTAAGAAATGGATGAATTCCTGCATTTATCCCTGGATTTTGTTACAAAAGAGCTGTAGAAAACATTGTAATCATTAAAGTAAAAAATATTGAATTACATGAGAGATGTTCATACAAATCAAGAAAAAGTAGCGTCGTACGGAGACTTTTTTGTCTAACTGTATATATATATATATATATATATATATATATATATATATATATATATATATATATATCTATATATATATATATAAATAAATATTATATATATATATATATATATATATATATATATATATATATATATATATATATATATATATACATCTATATGTATATATATATATAAATATATATATATATATATATATATATATATATATAAATATATATATAGATATATACATATATATATATATATATATATATATATATATATATATATATATATATATATATAAATATATATATATATATATATATATATATATATATATATATATATATATATATATATATATATATATATATATATATATATATATATATATATATATATATATATATATATATATATATATATATATATATATATTGTACATATTTATGTGATGGTTGCCATGACAATGGTTCTTGACTATTATTATAAGCGTCATTAATTTTAATTGGATCTTCTTTATTAATCAATTTCATCTTTATTCGTGTTAATTTGGTTTAGCGTTGTCGTCATAAATATTTTACGTTTCAGTCCTACATTTCGTATTAATATTATTAATTTCATTTTCTTAAAGAATATTTAAATTACACTTACAACACTTTCATTTTAAATTTTTAATGATTTTGATTCTAGACACAAACTCTTTATATCAAATGCAAACTAGTCTACTGCATTTTAATGAAAATGACATTTAAAAAAGTAACCTATAATTTTTCGCAATAGCATTTGAATTCTTCTTGTTAGGAACTTTTTGATTCAAGTCAATGCATGTATATGTATATATATATATATATATATATATATATATATATATATATATATATATATATATATATATATATATGTATATATATACATATATATATATATATATATATATATATATATATATATATATATATATATATATATATATATATATATATATATATATATATATATATATATATATATATATATATATATATATATATAGAAAGCCATTCATAAAATCATCCAGTACATTTGGCAACAAGAACATATGCCGAACGAGTGGAGCCAATTAACTATACTCTCCATCCACAAATAAGGGGGCAAGCTACATTGCGAAAATTATAGAGGCATATCATTACTTTGTACGGCCAATTACAAAATATTTGCAAGGATCTTAGAAAATAAAATCGGATCATACACCAATAGTATTATTGGGGAGTATCAACGTGGTTTTAGAGTAGGTAAATTGACGATGGAACAATTGTTAACTGTCAAACAGTTATTGAAAACTTTTGGGAATTCAACATAGACATACACCAAATTTCCGCATACGACAACCAAAATAGCAGTGACATCGACAGCTTTCCAGATCAGCATCAATAGCCAACTCACCGATGCCTTCGACACAAATATTGGACTAAATCAGGGAGATGGGCTGGCCTCACTACTATTCAATTTGGCTCTGGAGTGTGTCATAAGAAACCTGCCTGTCGATACATGAGGTATATTACTACACAATTCGAGCCAATTAGTAGCCTGTACGGACGACATCAAAATTTTGTCATGGTCATTAACAACTGCCAAAACTAGCAGGGCTAAAAATCAATGAAAATTAAACAAAGTTCATGACGCAGTCGAGAAAAAATACCTCAAATACACAAAATCATAGTACATTCACCTAGTACCCACACCTTTCATTTACCCTGTGTTGCACAATTTTCGAATTTTCCCAGGGGCACGTCAGTTGATCCGGGGCACGAAAGCTGAGCCCAGGCATGGCGCACTCAAGAAACAAAGCAAAAAGCAAATAAATTTTCCGACGCACGTGTTCTCTTATGCATTTCAGAACACGGCAGTGCTGCCAGATCCTAATAAAAAACTAAAACATTATATGGAACGAATTTGTTTTTCTGCAAATTCATTGATTTTTTGAGATATGGTAATCCTGAAATCTCTCATCGAAGTACATGTTTATATCCGCACCAATCCTCGCGTCTTCGGTAGCAGGTAGGTAAGTAAATGGTGACGCGAGGATTTTTTTTTTTGTGGTAGGGAGGTGAAGGCATTTATGCCCGCTGAGCCTGGCAGTGTGGGACTCCCATGGAGGATACCTTCGGACTACCCACTAAACACCTCCCCTGTCAACCTGAGAACCCAGCCTGGAACCGTTTGACACATTACTTCGGGCCAGGTCTCGTTTTGTTACGCCGTGGGGCGCCTTCAAGCTGGGGAGTCCCTTACCTAGCAGGAGGGGAGAGGGGAAGAGGAAATGCCCGAAGAGTAATCCCCCAGCCCCAGCGCCCTCGGCTGCTGTGAGTCCCTTTTATACTTTAGGACTGCCCGAGCATAATGTGCTACCTGGTTCCATTTGTCAACCGATTCGAGCATCACCGCAACTATATTATCCGAGATGAGCTCTCCCGTCTCCCTGTAGAGTTCCCTTCACAGCCTGACCCATTTTGTACACGCGGAGAATGTTTGACAGGCATTGTCCTCCTCTCCTGGGCAAAACCGACAATCGAGAGACCGTGACTTACCGATCTTGTGCAGGTAAGACTGAAAACACCCGTGCCCGCTCAAACGCTGGGTCAGATAGAAGTCAGTCTTACCATGCCTTCGATTTAGCCACGGTCTCACATCCGGGATGAGGCGCGCAGTCCACCTTCCCTTCGTGCAATTCCTCCAAGACTGCTGCCAATCGTTGAGCGAGCGCTGTCTCTCCTCGCGGACAACTATCTCCCTCACATCCTCGTTTCGGCGCAGGTAAATAGCGCAGCGCTCTCAAGCAAGGAGGGCGACAGGTATCACGCCTGCAATCACTCTCACTGCCGAGTCAGAGACTGTTGGATACGAAGACGCAATTCTCAGTGCTCCTCTTCTCTGTACCTGTGCCAAACGTGTTCGGTATACCTCTTTGCTGAGAGCGTCGCCCCATACCTCTGCTCCGTACAGCAGCACTGACCCTACAGCACTCATCAAGAGGCGTCTTCTTGATGGGCTGGGTCCCCCTACGTTGGCCATAAGTCGACTCAGGGCCGATATTCCCGAAGCAGCCTTCTCAGCCGTTGCCCTGATTTGCTCAGAGAAACTCATCTTCGAGTCGATCAGTAGCCCCAGGTACTTCACCGCTGGCTTCGATTCGATTTGTATATCTCCAATACTGATCATCCTTACTCTAGGGATTCTCTTTTTTGTCAAGATGACCACTTTGGTTTTCTCCAGTGCTAAACTGAGCCCGCGAGCAGTCATCGAGTCCCTCACTCGGCGCATTAGCATACCTAGCCTAAGTTGCGCTTCTTCAACGGTGCGTCCAACGACCAGAGCAGCAACATCATCCGCATAGCCGACCAAGTGCGACTCATCTGGCATCTCAAGTCTCAGTAGCCCGTCGTAAGACACGTTCCACAGGTCCGGACCAAGGATAGATCCCTGGGCAACACCCGATGTAATTTCCATCCTTCGTTGGCCCTGTGTCGTGTCGTAGAGCAGGCTTCGGTCCTTTAGGTAGTTCCTCAAAAGCCGCATTAGATATTCTGGAACTTGAAAAGAGTTTTCCAGCATATCCAGAATATCCACCCATCTAGCGGAATTGAAGGCATTCCTGACGTCGAGTGTCACCAACAGGACGATCCGTCGCTTGGTGCGACTATATGCCTCTGCCTTTTGGACCGCGTTCACCACCTCCGCAATCGCATTAATGGTAGAACGTCCTGCTCTAAAGCCGTACTGCCGAGGAGATAGGTCCCCAGCAGCACGAATCACGTCAGTGAGTCTTCCCTTGATGAGTTTCTCTAGCACTTTCCCAGCCGTGTCTAGCATGCATAATGGGCGGTATGCAGACGGCGATTCGGGATTTCCCTTCCCCTTGCTGATCAGCACGAGCCTCGCCACCTTCCATCGTACAGGGAAAGCCCCGTCCCGTAGGCAGTCGTTTAATGTGCTGAGCAGCAAGTCAGGACAATGGTGATAGACGAGCCGCAACACTTCAGCTAGAACACCATCTGGACCTGGAGTCTTCCTCGCTTTCAGGGAGAGTACTGCCTCCTCCAGTTCCAGCTGTGTGAAGAGTGGGCACTCTACTGCTGTTTCACCATGGACAGCGTCAACATGGACGGGATGGGTGGGGAAGAGTCCCCGCACTATCGCGTCCGTCTTTTCCGCGTCATGTATACAAGGCTTCTGTAGGGCACCAAGTTTCCCATGACCAGCTTGTAGCCAAGGCCCCACGGATCCTTGTTCACATTGTCCACTAGGTCTTGCCAGCAGCGAGCCTTGCTACTGTTGATCAGTTTGCGAAGGCATTTCCTGGCCGAATTATATGCTGCCTCCTGGTTGCATGCCTCATCACGGTTCCGCGTCCGTTGAGCCTCACACCGAAGCTTGTGACACTCCCTCCGCTTTTCAGCGATTTCAGTAGACCACCAGTACACTGGGGGCTTGCCGTGTCGGGGTCTTCGACGGGGCATAGAAGCGCCGGAAGCATTCGTAATGATGCTCATAGTAGAGTTCACCACGTCTTGAGCTGCCAGTTCTTCCGTCCCTTCCGAAGCTCCTTGCAGCGGCCCACCCACTGTGAGAACCTTGACGAACCTCTCGACGTCCATTCTTCCAATGTTCCATCCAGTTATCCAGTTGTAGAAGGCAACGAGCAGTTTGCCCTCTGCGTTCGAGACAGTGCCCTCCAAAGCATTAAGCTTGGCTTGGAAAGATGATATCGACTCGTTAAGCGTTAGGTATACACTAAAGAAGGTGATCCCTGAGCATCGAACCCACATGAAACCATCCCCCCATCCACAACTCTCCACTTGAAAGTCACTGTTCCGAGCCCAGATAGTGGCAGTACCAGTTTCATCAGAGTACCATAATGCAGGACTTTTATTATGGTGTTGCTCACTCAGCAGCAAGAAGTCGGCTTTCATGTCCCTCGCAAACTGCTCAAGCAGATTTTGGGCGGTTGAACTGCGGTGTAGGTTTAGCTGCAGGATGCGGGTCATCGGAGCTCTGATTTTGCCTTGGCTAGGGCTTCCTGGAACACCCGGCGTTTTCCTGATCCCAAGACGTGTCCAAAATCAATTTTTGGATCAGCATCTTTGCAAAGAATACAGTGTGCCTCCTTCGTACACTCTTTCCTTTAATGTCCCATTTCACCGCATTTGTAACATATTGAACTCCTATCGGGTCCTTTGCATACTTTTGTGGTGTGACCATAACCAAGGCATTTGAAACATTGAAGAGGCGTTGCTCTTCGCCGTATCCTACAGACAACCCACCCAATTCGTACTTTGCCCTTGTTCAGCAATTGTTCAGCGTCCTTTTCGGTCAAGCCAACTATGGCCATGCGTTGTCCCCTGTTGTTTTCTGGTGCCAGTCTCGCTTTGATCCTTCCCACGCTAGGGAACTCCTTTTTGATGGCCTCTTGTACCTCGGCCAGATCCGTCACGCAGTCTATGTCTCGTATTTTGAGCGTTGCCATCGGCTCGAGCGGGGCTATAGTTGCGCTTTTGCCGAGGACTTTCTTTACTGCGTCACAGAATGCTTCTTTATTGCCGGCCCCTGCTCCGACCACGTTGGTCGTACTACTTTAATGGTAGTATTGGTGTCTTCGGGCCTTACGTTTCCCTGATGTCCTGCAGTACCTCCACGTAGGATCAGCCATCTTGGGGCCTTACAAGCAGTGCCTGCTGCCGGGATCTTCGTCGGGGCTTCTGCCTCTCCTGCTTTGCATCAGGTCCTTTTTGTAATTATGTGTCCGTACGAACTTTACTTTCTGGCTTTTTTTGAAGGAGTTTCTTTGCGGTTTTCTTCACTCTTTTTGTAAGCACTGTCTGGAACCCCTGATCTAGTGCTTCACGCCCTTCAAGTGCCTCTTCCTTCCTTTTTTTATCCCGATCTCCTTTGATTGGGCTAGACGCCATTCTTTTATGGACGTTTAATGGTGGAGCTATCTGCATGTCGCCTTTAGATTTTGCCCCAAGCGCCTCTTTAGCCTTCTCTTCGTCTTCGGCCCTTAACCAGCTTCTCCGATAGTGCCCTATGCGATCTAGGAGCTCCTCTAGTTCAAGGAGCCCTTCCTTTGCAGCTTTGCTGATTTTTAGGGAGTCGCATGCAGCTTGTATTCTTTTGAGAACATCTCCCGCTTTTCGGAGTAGTCTTTCTTCTTCATATCGCTGGGCCGCAATTGTACCTTGCAACGATTCTTGGGAGAGGTTATCGCGTTTCATTTCTGAGTGCAGTACTTCCGCCACATTTTCAACTTTGGCAGTGCATTCTCGCGGTGTCTGGTCACTCTTTGCTTTTAGTGCCGTAATCTCCTCGTTGGCTTCTGGGTTTTCCGTTGCAATGTCGGGATTTGTGACCCTTGCATCGGTCGCTTTAGTAACGATCGCAGCAGTGACAATCGAATTTTCGGTGATCTTTATGTTATCTCCCACCGCTCGAACACCTGAAGTGTCCTGCAGAGTCTCCCGTTTCTCCTTAATAGGATGCTCGGGCGTTAGCATCATTTTTTTGCTGCGCCCGAACGCCGCAGGAATCTCAGTCTGTATTCTCCGTTTTTCATCCGTCTGCACTGTCGTTGTGTTGGTCTTCGTTTTTGTCGTTGTTAGTACCGCTTGCGATGTACTGTTGACATCGTTGTTATTCTTCGTTTCTTTTTCTGAGTATTTGTGGTCTTTTGATTTTGTTTGCTCCAGTTTTGTTGGGTCCCCCCTCGGAGCCGCTATCTCCGTTCGTGTGTGTAGTGGCCTTTTTGGTCCCATGGTTATCTTTGCATAGCAGGGAGGCCAGGCGAGGGTTGGCACAAGCCCTTATGGGGACAAGTGCTCAGAGCCAGACCAGTGCTAATCGGGAGTCCGTCTCAACCGAACCTACACCACCAACCCAATGGTGCGAACTTCGAACGAACTCCGAGGCCTGCCAAGGTTTTACCGGGACGGAGACGGTATGATAGTTGAATTGGATCCGCCAGCCCAAAGCGTCATTTCCAGTTCGTTGTTCAAAGCGTAGTCCAGATCCAATCAGAGTCGTTACCTGCCATCCCAGGAGGGAACCTCACGGCGCCTCCCGTATCCTCGGGTCCGTGGAGGCGGCGCTCCCCAAAGAATGC
>OZ017742.1:176367735-176780235 GCA_963969285.1 Odontomyia ornata
GCGGCTGCTCCGAGCCCAACGTTTACCCTGCACATACGAGGCGGAAAATATGGACGTGATTGTGCGGGATCTATCTTTAAGACAGTATGGCTTTGGAGTAAGTTGCTCCACCATCGACACTATCAGGGAACGGGGCAGCATGGTACGACGTGCAGAGGCCCATAGTTCTTACTCTCGACTCCTCTAGATGTGCGGATATTCTGCAAGCAATGGAAAATCCTTTCCAAGTACCAAAATTTCTTAAGCAGGTTTTGAGAGACTGTATTATTGAAGGACCGTACCCTACTCTATAACACGAAGGAAGGTAAACGGAGGATTAAAATCACATCGAGTTCAGCCAAGGCTCCATGTTTGATCCTGACCTGTGGAACACCTCTTACGGTGATCTCTTAAGGCTTGAGCTGCCAGATTAGTTACGCTTGATCGGCTATGTGGATGATGTTGTGGTGCTAGTCGCTGGACGCACAGTCAAACATAAACAATTTAGACTAGGTGTGCTCATGTACATAGTGCGAGTCTGGATAATTCGTAATAAACTCCGCTTAGCAGTGGAGAAAATCGAAAAGGACATCCTGACAAAGAAAGGAGTGCCCAGAGTGATAACTATTAGGATCGAAGAATCGTTTGCTCAATGTAAGCCAGCAGTGAATGCTTTAGCATATTGAAAAACTTGAAGATGAGTTTTAACGAGCAAATCGGGGCAACAGCAGGTAAGGCTGCAATACGCGTAACAATGCTCACTTGATCAAAGTGATAACTCTTAATAGGTGCCGTTCAAGATGCACCGCGATACGGATCAGAGCTATGGGGACACTCTCCGTAAGGAGCTGTACCGAATGCAGTTTGCACAGGTGCAGAGACAAACAGCGCTTCAGATTGCGATTGCTTATCGGACAGCCTCCAGATCAGCACTGTTCGAGATCCCAGGGGTAATGCCCATTGCATTCCTTGCCAAATTGCGCTGAATTATATCTGGGTTAAAAATAAAGGCAATAAAGGAGAGATCCCCAATATGAAAAGGCTTTTAGTGATCAGCAGTAATCCTGCGAGAGTGATGTCATGGGAACGAGGCCATTTGCCCAATCTCAATTGAAGGCTTGGTGAGACTGACTTTTACCCACCCCAGCTCTTGAGCAGACATAAATGTTTTTGATCTTGCCTGCACAAATTTGGTAAGTAAGGCCTCCCGGCTGCATGGGAGGTGAAAGATGCCTCCCATAACTTCTTTGTCTGCACAAGATGGGCTATTTTGTTCATTGAAGTTGGAGAGCTGTTCTCTGAAATAATAGTTCAAAAATGCTTGGATCACTTGACAAATGAAACTGAGTGGCACATTATGTTTGGGCAGTCTTCATGGATAAAAGGGCATACCGTAACACTAGGAGGTGTTGAGGGTAGGCGATCTCTTTTCTAGCAATCATTTCGCTTCTTTTCCATCTCGCTGGAAAAGAGACTCTTCTAAACCAAAGGTGTCTCGCAGCATAAGAAAACGTGGCTTGGCTTATCCCACAGCAAACTGTTCTAGGCTAGGTTCTCAGATTGGGAGAGGTATTTATTGGGCCACCTAAGGGTGATGCATGGGACTTAACATCATCTATTGATATCTTGTCTTCTAATCGACAGTCTGTTTTACTATCGAATTTTCATCTTAAGTCCTCCCCGCGCTTTCCTATTACCATGTATTGGAATGATAAACAAATTTCAACACTGGAATCCATTTCCAACTTTTTTGCGGACTCCTTCTGCACTATAACTTCCTCTTCAGCAACTGATTCTTCTTATGATTTCCCTCCTCATTTTTCTCTGGCTGATAGTGCTCCTGCATTTAGCCCTGCAGATATCGAGTCCATAATTAATACTCTTGACACAAGCATTCGTTCTGGACCAGACGGAATTCCAAATGTGTTCATCAAATCTCTTTTCTCTTCATTAAGGATTCCTCTGAGTTTTATTTTTAATACCAGCTTGTCCTCCGAAGTTTGTCCTCGCTTCTGGAAGACAGCCAACATCTTCCCAATTCATGAATCTGGTCCTTTTCGTGTGTCTCCAATTACTGTCCAATTTCACTTTAATCTTGTTTCCCGAAGATCCTAGAACGTTTCGTTCATAATCACATTTATGACCTTATATACTCCTCGATATCTCCTGCTCAACATGGCTTTCTACCAGGTCGGTCGACGACTACAAATCTACTTGAGTTTACTCACATTATTGGTGAAGCCCTTGATAAGCACTTTCAGGTTGACGTCGTTTATATTGATTTTGCCATGGCGTTTGATAAAGTAAATCAGAACGTACTGTGTAAAAAGCTAACACAACATAGTGTTTCTGGTTGTTTGCTCTCTTGGCTTATCTAATACGTAAACAATCGTTCATGTAGAATAAGTCTCTGTGGAGTGTCATCTCACTCCTTCTATCCGCAGCCTGGAGTTCCCTTGGAAATGACCTGAGCGTCCTATACAATTTTAGTGAATCAAATTTTCTTTCCCTTAATGTGCGAAAATGTCATAAAATGACTTTCTCTTTAAAACCGAACCCAATCTCATTTCCATAAAGCCGACACCATGAGCTGCCATCTGTAGTGACCAAGTTCAAAGACTTAGGGGTGATCTTAGACCCGCGACTCAAGTTTGAAGAGCACATCCTCGACATCATGTCACGTGCTTCTTGGGTTTCCGGATTTGTTCTTCGTCACTCTTGCATCTTTGGCAATATCCTGTCTTCAGTACATCTTTATATAAGAACTGTTCGGCCTATTCTCGAGTATTGTTCCCAAATTTGGACACTGCATTATAATTACTTGGACTCACTGCTGCAATCTGTACAAGGGAAGTTCACCCGAATATTATTCTTTAAATTTAAAGTCCCGCACCAACCTTATGAAGAAAGACTTTCTTTTCTGCACCTCCCATCGTTGTCATCTCATAGACACTTTCTCGATGAATATCTCCTTTATAAGCTTCACCATCATCAGTTGCATACAAATGTAAGAGAGTTACTGACAATGCGGACATCTAATTTTCCCTCTAGAAATGAAGGATCTTACAAAATTCCATTTGCAAGAACGGAAACATTTTACAAATCACCACTGCTGCATCTGCCAAAAAACCACAAAGCTATGGAGTTTGACCCGTATTCTCCACCTTTAGTAATTTATAAGCATCGACTTAAGAATTTTATTTTTAATACCTAGCCTAATATAAATTAATTAAGTCTTCACGATTTTTTCATAAAAAAATATAAATTTTATTTTTCGACCGTTGATTACAGAGGTTTAAGTAAAACTAACACTAGATTCTAAATTCTAACTTATGCTAGAGACTGCCACTGGTACGTACATAGAACCAGTACATTCCTGATCATCGAATATGAGACAGGTGTCTAGACGGGGTGTCATCATGATTTCTTGTCTCATGGCCAGGTGAGGTTTTTGTTGACTGGCATATGGCTGGATCGCGTTACATTCTTAGACTCGTAGATTGTTACCTTAACTCTTCCCCCCTTGAGTACGTTCGTCCTCGAACGTTGGAAAAAGGGCAGGTTGTACATGCCGTTGTTGCTTCGCAAATTAGGAAGGTCCTGAAAATTCAGAACCGATGCGGAATTACTCGTCGGGATGGCAGGTAAGTTTGTAGGTATGAAATCGGCTACCCTGGTCGTCGTACTCGTAGTCCTTTCACAGAGCCTTGAAATCTTAACAGTGCCAATTATGCATATCAATAATGCCAATATACCGTAATTGGCGATCTGGTATGTTGCTTTTTCGATCCTTAACGTCTCGATTTACTTGGTGTTATTTATGGTCAACTCCCTCATCAACTCCAAGGAGAGGATGTCCTCGAGGGCATTGCCGCCGGTCTACGTGTTGAGCAGTGGTGGTAAGATTTCCACGGTCTGTAATTCGTTGGCAGCGTATCTTTGATTGTTTATTGTAATTGAAGAGTTTCGGAACATAATCAGGTAAGATCCTTTCAATTCATGGGTGTTTTGATCGACCTCGATGATACCTTTGAATTCGTTTATGAACAGCACGCCTGCTTCGATTTCTTCCACCGATGGTAGGTGATGGCCGCTCTCCCTTTTGCACCGCAGGGTTCTACTCCTAAACAAATGAGGTACACATTGCGATTCCCTAATATCCCTAACTTTACTTTGTTTACAAACAAATAAATCATTAAAAGTTTTGCATGAGCCTGATATTCCAAAAAAAGTCATCATTATTGAGTAATACATTGGTAAATTCTAATTTAGGTATCGTTCCATTTTTCTTTACTGGTTTTAATACATATTTTTCAACAATTTTATTTGTTACGATGGGTACTGCTTTAATATAAAAAATATGGGAAGAATTTTGCATGACCTTTGATTCTGATAATTCTAGGATTTCTTCAATGCTTATTTCCGGTATGCTATCTTGACGAAAATCATTAATTATGGTTGATATTTTGAATTTTGAAACAATATTGGAGTTAACAGTATTGGATTGAGCTAAACGAATTGCTTGAATGCCATTTAAAATTTCTTCCTTGAGTAAACTGATCTTACATTGTGTTGTCAAAGCCAGCGTGTTTTTGAAAACCTTATCTTTCCTGATCATATTTAACAGTTCGTTAGTGGTATTTGTTAATTTATTAATCCTGTCATTATGTTCCCGATTTATTATAACCAGTTTATTGTTATTAGAAATAATGCCGTTGATTTTGTCCTTCAGCATGACTAAGTCATCGTGGTCGGGGCTACCCGCTAACCATTTCCAGGCTGTCCCAAGAAAATTTAATGCCCTTTTTGGCCAAATAGGCTTAAAGTTTTGTAGGTATTTCTCCACCCCAGATATCTCCTGTACCAACAACGGATAAAAAGGATTATTACTTGGAATATGATCGTTCATGAGGGATGAGATGTTGTGTGCTGATTGCCGAAATTGCTCCATTGGAACGATGTGGATCAACTTCAGGGTGCCACTCTGGATCCATGCCTTCCCAGATTTTATAGCTATCATTTGTGAGTTTGAATGATCTATTATCTGCACTTCTGCTCCCACAAGAGCCACAAATCTGAAAGGAAATCAATTCCGAATGTCACTTTTATGTATTACACGTTCTGTTTCTGTAACTATTACTGTGTCCCTATTTTCTTTAACCGTTTCTTTTCTATACCTAGCAGAAAGTTTTGATCCAACTCGCTTATTATTTTTACAAATACTTGTTGTCCTACCTAATAGTTCTTAAGTCCTAATCTATTCTTATTATGGAAATCTAAATCCTTGGCCTGTCTAGCCTTCAACATTTCTATGTTCTCCTTCAAGAATTTCCGGGTCTGCAGATACGATCCTTCCGAAGAATAGCTCAACTGGCTTCTTGCCAGTTGCCGAGTGTACACTGCAGTTATATTCATGGACCGCTCTTTCCACCAGCTCCTCAAAGGATCCAGGGACCTTACTTGCCTTAAGACATCTCATAATCTCTGTTAACGTTGAATGGAATCGCTCCACTTGCCCGTTAACTCCACTTCTGTGGGAAGGGGTTCGGTAAACTTGTGTTCTCAACTGATCTTGCATCATGAATGTGATTGATGCGGAGTTCAGAGACTTTTCTCTATCTATGACCAACTGTGCTGGTACTCCAAACGAGATCAGCAACTCCCTTAAGGGTCCCCTTATGTCCTGTATCCCTCTAGACTTTAAAATACGCACTTGCGCATACTTGTTGAATTTATCCAAGGATGTAAGCAGTAACTTCCCTTCGGTCTGATAGATGTCTATATGAACTATATCGCCAGGGAATTCCGGGATAAGTGTCTCCTTTAAAACAGGGTTATTGGGTCGTCACTCGTACTTATTCTCCTTGCACGTTGCGCATTGCTTGAGCAGTCGAGCTGCCCCGAGGTGACTGATGTGGCAGCTCCTGAGGAGTATATCGGTCACCTCGAATGAAACTGCGAGATTTTTAATGGAACCAGCCCATATGCTGGAACCAGCTGAAGTCCATCGAGCGAAAAATGCTATTCAGTTGATAGCTAAAATGCTCGGGTGAAAGAACAATGTAGTTCTTTCACTTAGGACAACCAGCATTCCTCAATTAAAATTTCTTATAAGTTCGCCACCACTGCGTAATAGTGGAAATTACTGCTCGATAGAGCTTGCAGCACTGCCATGCTGCAACATATATATATGGGTTCGTGGTCATCTGGAACCCCGCAGTCGAGCTGCCCCGAGGTGACTGATGTGGCAGCTCCTGAGGAGTACATCGGTCACCTCGAACGAAACTGCGAGCTTGAGCAATGCCTGAATTCGCGCGGCCATCTTTGGGAAATAATAGTGCTCTAAAATTTGAATTTTATTTTCTTTCGTATTCTGATGGGCCCTATTGTGATAATTTAAAATAATCTCTTCCTGCTCAACATCCTTACCAACATCCATCACCAAATTTTGAGTAAATAAAATTTTGTAGTCCCTAAAGTATAGCGGATACACTCTTTGGATAATCCCCATTACGACCTCATCTGCTTTTATTCCATTGGTAACAGCAGGGTTTAGATATCTATAATATGCCTATAATTTTCTCCTGGGTATAATTGGGCTCGACAAACGTGTGCCTAAAATAGTTTGTGAATGGCTTGTCCGACTTATAACCGGTTTGCTCCCCAAACTTTAGAATGATTTGTGTCCTAAACGAATTAAGAGGGCTGAGTACTGATGTTATAAGGCCGTGCAAGGAGCTGTCGTCACTATGAACTGTCATAGTTAGCAAGTTTACATTAGTTACAGGTGGGATTCTAGAAAGGGCATCAGCCACAACATTCTCCTTTCCCGGTTTATACCTCAATTCATGATTGAATTCCTCTAAAATCGCCTTCCACCTCTTCATCTTCGCATTGTTGTTCTTGCTACTTAAATCGTACGTTAGCGGCTGATGATCTGTAAATAAATTAACCCCGCAACGAATTCAGGGACCATATTATGGCTAACATTTCCTTCTCGTTAGCCGCATAAGACTCTTCGGTCTTGTTGAGCATTTGAGAAAGGAAGGTTATAGGTCTACCTCCCTGTGACAATACTGCCCCAATCGTGTAATCAGAGGCATCGGTGGTTAGCTCATACTCTTTTTCGAAATCAGGATGAGAAAGTAACACCTCTTTAGATATTAGACTGCTCTTAATTTTGTTAAAGGCCTCCATTACTTCATCCCCTAGGCTTATTTGTTTGTTCTTCGATTGATGTCTGGACGCTCGACCATCCTCCTTTCTTAGGAGGGATGTCAGGGGTTTCGCTATCTTTGCGTAATCGAGCATGAAACGGCGATAATACCCTGACATACCGAGGAATGATCTCAGTTTTCGTAGCGTCTTTGGAATTGGGAAGTCCACGATAGCCCGAACCTTCTTCGGATTAGTTTGAATGCCCTTTTCTGAAATAACAAACCCCAAAAACTCGACCTGCTTCTTCAAAAACTCACATTTATCCAGTTGGATTTTCATATTCGCTTTTTCAAGCGTATTCAGTACGATTTCCAAATTTTGGAAAAGTTCTTCCTCATCTTTTCCCATAACTATGATGTCGTCTATGTAAACCCAACAACGTCTCCCAATATGATCCCTAAGGATGTCATCTAACGCACGCTGGAAGGTCAGAGGGGAGTTCTTGTAACCCATGGGGCATCTCGTGAACTCATATTTTCATTATTTATCTGAAAAGCAATCTTGTGTATATCGCCCTCTCTTAATGGAATTCCGTAAAATCCACTCTTCAAATCGATGATGCTAAAGAACTTGCTTTTGCCGAGGCTGGCCAGTATATAACTAATTGCAGGAATTTGGTATGTATCCGGTATTGCCACCTCATTTAGTTTCCGGAAATCTACAATAAGGCGGTATTTTTTTCCCCAGACGAGGAGGAGGACGAGGAAACGATTTTGAATAAACTGGGGTATCGGTTGTAGTTCGAATTTCTCCCTGAATTCCAGTTGTATGTGTTAGCTTCTGATTGGGCTCTAATAATACTTTAGGACACTTACGGAATATGTCCATCAATCTTCCTCTTTGCTTTTCCGTCATATGCGATGTTCTGATGTTAATAGCATGGACGGACTCCGATATTTGTTGCTTCAGAGGAATACGCACGTCAGGATTTATTATCATGAACACTTTACCAGTATGAATTATCGCACCAAGTTCCCTGAGGCTGTCATTACCGATAATGCCTTTAGCAAGAATAATTTCAGAGGTTTTCCGTTATTGAACAGGTCGATGAACGAATGGTGGGTATTCTGAGTATTTCCATTACCTGACTAATCGTAAAAGGTTTTTCGTTTTGAACAGGATTTCTAATATACTTAAGTTGTACGTAATTTTTGTTAGATCCTGTATCGATCAGGAATCTAAACGTTTTTCCACTCTTCACCGTATGTTATATGTAAGCCTCGAAGAGCTCGCTAATCTTAAAAATTTACATCAGCAAATTCAACCTCTTCTTTCGGTGGAACGTATGGTACCATCATCTTGTTTTCCATTATACTCAGAAAAAGGCTCGCTGAAATTCGCATCGTATTCATTGATTTGCTGTTCGTAATCCCCCATCGAACTTTCCGCTGTGGGCACCTGGTCTCCTTCGGTGTAAAGGATCCACCTTGTAGTCCCGTTGTTCCTGTCGTGGAGGAGGACGTTTACGAGGTTCATTTCTCATTCAAAATTGATTCTGATAGTTAACGGCTCGCGATCTCATTGATTGATCCACGTCCATAATCTCTGGAGAAGGCTGAGGTTTAGGCGGCGGAAAGGCTCTAGGTGGTGGAGTTGGATGCATCTGGTGCATTTGATTTCCAAATTGCTGTTGATGGTGTGGTCTGAAATCTGCATAAAGTGGTTCCCGCGGATATACCCTAGCATCTGGATAAAAATACCTACGAGGAGCAGGAACAGGGGGATGCTGCGTTCTATTTCTTGGTGAAACCTGTGGAGGAATATTTGAATCAAATTTTCGCAGACTTTGCTACTCGTTATGCGCAGCTTGTTTGCGATATCTCATGTTCTCCATCTTCAAGCATAAATGAAGAGCCTGCGGTAAAGTAGCTGGCTCCTTCATACTTAATTGATCGGATAAGTCACCGCGTAGTCCCCTCATACACGTATCGAGAGCCCTATCACGATAGCTGCGAGTAAGGACATCTCTAGCTTCCCACCCCATTTCCATACTGGAAACTCTATTTAGTATTAAGAAGAGGTTCTGGTATACCAAATGGTGAAGATCTTGAACTGTATTATTCCCCTGCACCAGTGCATTCATCTGGTACTCCAATGTGCTAATATCCCGTTTATCGGCATAATGGAGAGTCAGGCAGTGGGAAATCCTTACCCAATTCAATGAGGTGTTGTAGGACTCAAGCACCATATCTGCTTGTCCTACAATTTTATTTCTAATTACGTTCAGAATTCCGTAATATCTTGGGGTCCCACGCAAATTTTCAGAAATTTGCAGAACCCTTTCAACGCTCTTCCTCCAGGAGCTGTATTATCCAGGCTGCCCTGAGAACTCTCTAAAGCTTTTCACTATATCAGGGATCTTGCTCATTTCTTCAAGATTTCCCCTATATCTCTCCTTTATTCCCTGATCCATTTCCAAAGTAGGATCCAGATTGGGATATAGCATTCCGTGTAGGATTCTAGGACACTCTCGTGCAATTACTCCTTCTATTACAGCCTCCAAATGCCCCGGCACGTTCGGGTTAGGTGCCGCTGGTCTTTGAGGAGCCGCTGCAGGAGGGGCATCCCTCGGAACATCCTGTTCCTCAAGATCGTTTCCGAACTCTAGTATTGCTGGTCGAATAAGGTTCTCCTGTCGCGCCATTATCAATCGACACTACACTTACAACACCGTAATACGAGTTTCGTTTTTCAAGAAGGCCTATCCAAAATTTTGTAAGTCTATCAATCAACATTGCACTCTCACTTTAACACCACAATATAAGTTTGATTTTAACACCGCAATAAACGTTTCAATTTTTCGCGAAGTGTTTATCAAAAGAAAGAAAATTATAAATCTATTTAAAAATTTTCCTGAAAATAATATGCATTGAAATACAAGAATATGATAATATAGTGAAATTTATATGAATAAGGCTCAGCTTTCTAATTCAAAACTAGCTAAATTAATATTCTAAACTTACAATAACACTACTGAAGTGGGCATAATAAGGGAGGCGGCTGCAATCCTTAATTGCTCCTTTTTGCACTTTGGCTACTTGGGAGCCTCGTTTCCTCCCTAATGTCCGGAACCCTACACACACCACGGCACTTTCGTATCTAGCTCGCGAATTTCTTTCCGCTACAAGTCACTTTCGTATCTCGCGTTTACTTTAATTTTCGCGTGAATACTTTCGTAGATCTGTTCACTGCAGATTGCGTTTATTTCGCGCGTATGTTTAACTTTCGTGCGCACGGTTTTGTTACGGCCCCACGTTGGGCGTCAATTAATTAAGTCTTCACGATTTTTTCATAAAAAAATATAAATTTTATTTTTCGACCGTTGATTACAGAGGTTTAAGTAAAACTAACACTAGATTCTAAATTCTAACTTATGCTAGAAACTGCCACTGATACGTAGACATAATATCAGCACATTCCTGATCATCGAATATGAGACAGGTGTCTAGACGTGGTGCCATCATGATTTCTTGTCTCATGGCCAGGTGAGGTGTTTGTTGACTGGCAAATGGCTGGATCGCGTTACATTCTTAGACTCGTAGATTGTTACCTTAACTTATATATATTATGTTGTACTTTTCATTTATACATATTGTTTGAACCAATCTTATAATTGGACTTTAGTCTGTAAATTGGTCGAAATAAATAAATAAATTTAGTTTTCAAGGGGCCACTTTGTGGCTGCCGACAGTGGATTTTTGGGGGACCACTCACCTGATTTTTTTCCTATTTTTTATGGAACCTTGCCGTGATTTACTGACTTTCCATTTCATTACTGCTGATGCTAAGAAATCGCACAATGAGTGCTGGATATTATCATATATATTTGACGATTTGAGAGTGAATAAGAGCGAGGCTTGAAAGAGATAATACGTTTAAGGTAAATTGGTTTGCATTGAGTTGGCCAACTCAACGTCTAATACGTTGCATTAGATTGTAATAACTCAAATTTTGTTGTTTCACAGCTCACAAACTTAGATTATTTCAGCAAAATTTGAAATTATCGCGGCTTTATGTTTGCAAATAAAACTGATTGCATGAAAAATCATTGTAAATATGTCTACTCATTAAATTATTTAGTCTAATATACATTTTTGTATGTAGTTAAATTGTAAACCAAAAGTGTGTAGCGACAAAAGATTGTACTGATCGCTTGATTTCTTGAAATGCTCTCAGGAAAGTATTCTAATGCTTATTCAATTTAAATGACAAGACTTGAATATTCATTTGAGTGCGCGTTATCGTTTTTATTGTTGTTTCAGTTGTTTGAGTGATAACATGGTGTTATGTTGCCATAACGATGGAAACTTATTTGTTTGCGTGTTATTTATGTTTTATTTTGCTTGTTCGTGCTAAAATAATTAATCGGAACACTTTTAATTACAATTGGTATGAAACTATGATCTGCTCCAGAGATTTCTGAGCATTGACTGAAAAATAAACATAGACGATTAAATATAAAACTGGTTTACTCGTAGTGTTTTTTGTTTGGTATGTTAGTCAACTGAAACTTTATATATTTGATAAATTGTACGTTGAATTATGTTTGAATCATTTAAGAATCTGTCTGCATGATCTTAAAGTAGGCAAGATTCGATTTTTTTGTGGTTGGGAGGTGATTGCCATTCACGCACAGAGTCATAAAGCAGGGTTCGGTCTTTTAGCTAGTCCCTCAGAAGCTGCGTTAGGTATTCTGGAACATGAAAAAGATTTTCCAGCATCTAGCGGAGTTGAAGGTATTCCTAACGTCGAGTATAACCAACAGGATGATCCATTGCTTGATGCGGCTTTATGCCTCTGCTTTTGGCCCATGCTCGCTACCTTTGAAATCTCATCGCCAAACAGTCGAGGTGTGATAGCTCCCCAGCAACACGAATCTCGTCAGTGAGTCTTCCCTTGATGAGTTTCTCTAGCGCTTTATCAGCACTGTCTACTATGCATAACGGGCGATAAGTAGAGGGCGACCCAATGTATCTTACACGTATGTGTTGTTCCTGTAGCAGTTTCAATGGCTCGTTCAGTGTGAATTATAAGTTGCTCTAGTTCTTTGTTTTGGTTTGTGTTATATAAATAGTGTTGCAGTTCCTTATGTAATAGCTTCATTTTCTGTGTCTTAAAAGCCATATTTGATAGATTATGGTACGTAGATGGAAGGCTCTGCTTGTTGGAGTGGTATCAGTGTTTTGCTTTTTCATCAATTAGTCAAGTTGCAACAATGTTCTAATCTTTCCACAACCTTACCCAAAGACCTCAACTAACCATAGCAAATATATGATGCGATAAACTATGGTTACATGATAACATATTACTAGCATTTGCGACGATTGCAATTAAACAAAACATGTTTGCTGCACGAAACACACATCGTAGTGCACAAACACTTCGCATTTTTAATAAAATAAGAACACTGTACATGAAAAAGGAAGAAATCAATCGAAAACTACTACATTCTTAATTACAATACATTGATCTTACACAAATAAAATTTTTTGCGATTATTGAAAGCATTGATATGCAGCTCAAAACTAAATACGTATGAGAGTATGATAAAAAAAAAACTTACCAAATTTACAAAAAAGCAATGCACTATGATGACGCTAGCCAATAGAGCTTTCCATCAAGTGAGTAGAAATCTTTCAGACATGACTTTCCCCACACAGGAAATGAACCTGAACCCTGATAAGGGACTGTAACCCGACGTACATTACACAAACTGTAACCAGGACTTAGAACAGCTAGTCATCGACACTGATGTAGTCATTAACAAACTTCCGCAGGAACATCAGATCCATACAAGATAAACTGCTGTAGATATACTATAAAAAATACGCTCTATTATGATCAAAGCGAATTTCCATGAAGACCATAGAATATTTAGATACAGCCTGGAACCGTTTGACACATTACTTCGGGCCAGGTCTCGTTTTGTTAGGCCGTGGGGCGCCTTCAAGCTGGGGAGTCCCTTTCCCGGTGGGAGGGGAGAGGGGAAGAGGACAAGCCAGAAGAGTGATCCCCCAGCCCCAGCGCCCTCGGCTGCTGTGAGTCCCTTTTATATTTTAGGACTGCCCGAGCATAATGTGCCACCTGGTTCCATTTGTCAACCGATTCGAGCATCACCGCAACTATATTATCCGGGGTGTGCTCTCCCGTCTCCCTGTAAAGTTCCTTTCGCAGCCTGACCCATTTTGTACACGCAAAAATGTGTGACAGGCATTGTCCTCCTCTCCGGGGGAAAACCGACAATCGGGAGACCGTGACTTACCAATCTTGTGCAGGTAAGACTGAAAACACCCATGCCCCCTCAAAAGCTGGGTCAGATAGAAGTCAGTCTCACCATGCCTTCGATTCAGCCACGGTCTCACATTCGGGCTGAGGCACGCAGTCCACCTTCCCTTCGTGCAATTCACCCAAGACTGCTGCCAATCGTTGAGCGAGCGCTGTCTCTCCTGGTGGACAACCATCTCCTTCGCATCCTCGTTTTGGCGCAGGTAAATAGCGCGGCGCTCTCTAGCAAGGAGGGTGACAGGTATCGCGTCTGCAACAACTCTCACCGCCGAGTCGGAGACTGTCGGATACGAAGATGCAATTCTCAGTGCTCCTCTTCTCTGTACCTGTGCCAAACGTTTTCGGTATACCTCCTTGCTGAGAGCGTCGCCCCATACTTCTGCTTCGTAGAGTAGCACTGACCCGACAGCACTCATTAAGAGGCGTCTTCTTGATGGGCTGGGTCCCCCTACGTTGGCCATAAGTCAACTCAGAGCCAATAGTCCCGAAGAAGCTTTCTCAGCCGTTGCCCTGGTTTGGCCAGAGAAACTCATCTTCGAGTCTATCAGTAGCCCCAGGTACTTCACCGCTGGCTTTGATTCGATTTGTATGTCTCCAATACTGATCATCCTTACTCTGGGGATTCTTTTTTCGTCAAGATGACCACTTCGGTTTTCTCCAGTGCTAAACTCAGCCCGCGAGCAGTCATAGAGTCCGTCACTCGGCACATTAGCATACCTAGCCTAAGTTGCGCTTGTTCAATGGAGGGTCCAGCGACCAGAGCCGCAACATCATCCGCATAGCCGACCAAGCGCGACTCATCTGGCATCTCAAGTCTCAGTAGCCCGTCGTAAGACACGTTCCACAGGTCCGGACCAAGGATAGATCCCTGGGCAACACCCGATGTAATTTCCATCCTTCGTTGGCTCTGTGTCGTGTCGTAGAGCAGGCTTCGGTCCTTTATGTAGTTTCTCAAAAGCCGCATTAGATACTCTGGAACTTGAAAAGAGTTTTCCAGCGTGTCCTGAATATCCACCCATCTAGCGGAGTTGAAGGCATTCCTGACGTCGAGTGTCACCAACAGGACACGGCAAGCCCCCAGTACACTGGGGGCTTGCTGTGCCGGGGTATTCGGTGGGGCATAGAAGCGCAGCAAGCAGTCGTAATTATGCTCATAGTAGAGTTCACCACGTCTTGAGCTGCCAGTTCTTCCGTCCCCTCCGAAGCTCCCTGCAGCGGCTCACCTTCTGTGAGAACCTTGACGAACCTCTCGACATCCATTCTTCCAATGTTCCATCCAGTTGTAGAAGGCCGAGAGCACGGACGTCGGGAGACAACATCACTTATCTCAAGCAGAATGCACTGATGATCACTGGCTGAGTAGTACTCTAATACTTTCCAGTTGTGTATCCTCCGTACTAAGGACTCTGAGGCGAATGTCACGTCCAGTATGGTTCCCTCACAGCCAATACGCGGATCCATCTGCGGCATGCCCCGCGGAGCCGTCTGAGGCATGCCCCATTCGATTGCTTTAGCATTGAAGTCGCCCCCAACGAGCACTTTGCCCTGTGTGTTCGAGACAGCGCCCTCCAAAGCATTAAGCTTGGCTTGGAAAGATGATTTCGACTCGTTAAGCGTTAGGTACACACTAAAGAAGGTGATCCCTGAGCACCGAACCCACACGAAACTATTCCCCCGTCCACAACTCTCCACTTGAAAGTCACTGTTCCGAGCCCACATGGCGGCAGTACCAGTTTCATCAGAATACCATAACGCAGGACTTTTATTATGGTGTTGCTCACTCAGCAGCAAGAAGTCGGCTTTCATGTCCCCCACAAACTGCTCAAGCAGATTTTGGGTGGTTGAACTGCGGTGTAGGTTTAGCTGCAGGATGCGGGTCATCGGAGCTCTGATTTTGCCTTGGCTAGGGCTTCCTGGAACACCCGGCGTTTTCCTGATCCCAAAACGTGTCCAAAATCAATTTTTGGATCAGCATCTTTGCAAAGAATACAGTGTGCCTCCTTCGTACACTCTTTCCTTTAATGTCCCATTTCACCGCATTTGTAACACAGGGAACTCCTATCGGGTCCTTTGCATACTTGTGTGGTGTAACCATAACCAAGGCATTTGAAACATAGAAGAGGCGTTGCTCTTCGCCGTATCCTACAGACAACCCACCCAATTCGTACTTTGTCCTTGTTCTGGAATTGTTCGGCGTCCTTTTCGGTCAAGTCAACTATGGCCATGCGTTGTCCCCTGTTGTTTTCTGGTGTCAGTCTCGCTTTGATCCTTCCAACGCTAGGGAACTCCTTTTTGATGGCCTCTTGTACCTCGGCCAGATCCGTCACGCAGTCTATGTCTCGGATTTCGATCGTTGCCATCGGCTCGACCGGGGCTATAGTTGCACTTTTGCCGAGTACTTTCTTTACTGCGTCACAGAATGCATCTTTATTGCCGGCCTCTGCTCCGAATTCGACCAGTGTGTGGCCCGACCACGTTGGTCGTACTACTTTAATGGTAGTATTGGTGTCTTCGGGCCTTACGTTTCACCTGATATCCCGCAGTACCTCCGCGTAGGATCGGCCATCTTGGGGCTTTACAAGCAGTGCCTGCTGCAGGGGTCTTCGTCGGGGCTTCTGCCTCTCCTGCTTTGCGTCCTTTTTGTAATTGGGCGTCCGTACGGACTTTACTTTCTGGCTTTTTTTGAAGGAGTTTCTTTGCGGCTTTTTTTGCTCCTTTGTAAGCACTGTCTGGAACCCCTGATCTAGTGCTCCACGCCCATCAAGTGCCTCTTCCTTCCTTCTTTTATCCCGATCTCCTTTGATTGGGCTAGACACCATTCTTTTATTGACGTTTAATGGTGGAGCTATCTGCGTGTCGCCTTTAGATTTCGCCCCAAGCGCTTCTTTAGCCTTCTGTTCATCTTCGACCCTTGACCAGCTCTTCCGATAGTGCCCTATGCGATCTAGGAGCTCCTCTAGTTCAAGGAGCCCTTCCTTTGCTGCTTTGCTGATTTTTGGGGAGTCGCATGCAGCTTGTATTCTCTTCAGAACATCTCCCGCTTTTCGGAGTAGTCTTTCTTCTTCGTATCGCTGGGCCGCGATTGTACCTTGCAACCATCCTTGGGAGAGGTTATCGCGTTCCGTTTCCGAGTGCAGTACTTCCACCACATTTTCAACGTTTGCGGTGCATTCACGCGGTGTCTGGTCACTCTTTGCTTTTAGTGCCGTAATCTCCTCGTTGGCTTCTGGATTTTTCGTTGCAATGTCGGGATTTGTGACCCTTGCATCGGTCGCTTTAGTAACGATCGCAGCAGTGACAATCGAATTTTCGGTGCTCTTTATTTTATCTTCCACCGCTCTAACACCTGAAGTGTCCTGCAGAGTCTCCCGTTTCTCCTTAATAGGACGCTCGGGCGTTCGCATCATTTTTTTGCTGCGCCCGAACGCCGCAGGAATCTCAGTCTGTATTCTCCGTTTTTCGTCCGTCTTCACTGTCATTGTGTTGGTCTTCGTTTTTTTCGTGGTCAGTACCGCTCGCGATGTACTGTTAACATCGTGGCTGCAACCGCTGGCTGCGTTGTCGTTATTATTTTTCGCTTCTTTTTCTGGGTATTTGTGGTCTTTTGATTTTGTTTGCTCCAGTTTTGTTGGGTCCCCCCTCGGAGCCACTATCTCCGTTCGTGTGTGTAGTCGCCTTTTTGGTCCCATGGTTATCTTTGCAGAGCAGGGAGGCCATGCGAGGGTTGGCACAAGCCCTTATGGGGACAAGTGCTCAGAGCCAGACCAGCGCTAATCGGGAGTCCGTCTCAACCAAACCTACACCACCAACCCAATGGTGCGAACTTCTAACGAAATTCGAGGCCTGCCAAGGTTTTACCGGGACGGAGAGGGTATGATAGTTGAATTGGAGGCATTCACACACGAGTTTCACCTCGGCGCTAGTGTGCAAAGCAACTAGGTCCAAACCATCACATCCGCCAGCCCAAAGCATCATTTCCAGTTCGTTGTCCAAAGCGTAGTCCAGATCCAATCAGAGTCATTACCTGTCATCCCAGGAGGGAACCTCACAACGCGCCCCATATCCTCGGGTCCGTGGGGGCGGCGCTCCCCGAAGAATGCCAGCCTCCAAGAGTGCGCTTGCCGACCGGCATTCTCCCTGCGGGAATTCGCTCGGGTACGTGGGGGCGGAACTCCCCAAAATATGCTAGCCTCCAAGAGTGCTCTTGTCGACCGGCATTCCCCCTGCGGACTCCTCGGGTACGTGGGGGCGGAACTCCCCAAAGAATGCTAGCCTCCAAGAGTGCTCTTGTCGACCAGCGTTCCCCCTGCGGGCAGCATTGATATTCAGCTCAAAACTAAATACGTATGAGGGTATGATAAAAAAAAAAAAAACTTAGTAAATTTACGAAAAAGCAATGCACTATGATGACGCTAACCAATAGAGCGTTCCATCAACTGAGTAGAAATCTTTCAGACGTGACTTTTTCCACACAGGAAATGAACCTGAACCCTGATAAGGCACTGAAACCCGACGTACATTACACAAACTGTAACCAAGACTTAGAAAAGCTAGTAATCGACACTGATGTAGTCATTAACAAACTTCCGCAGGAACATCAGATCCATGCAAGACAAACTGCTGTAGATATACTATAAAAAATACGCTCTATTATAATCAAAGCGAATTTCCATGAAGACCATAGAATATTTAGGTACATTAGAAAACACTTACGGTCAACCTACAAACAGTGACAAAGACTGGTAAAGAATATGCGACGCTGATAATTGAAACCTTCAAACTACGTACAAAAAAAAAATACAAACTTCGTTAAGAACAATGGATGTGAATAAGTTAGCAAAGATCCCATTAATAAGTTCCAAGCAGCCTTATGAGATGCTAAAATGCAATCTCTACTTATCATTCTCCTAATACTGAGCACCACTACATAGACCCAAATATAACACCCCTTAGAGCACAATCCAAGGTCCAAAAACCCAATATCCTTGTCCCAGCTGTTGTCAATCACCGCCCACTTCCCTTATTGCAATAAGCACGGTACTTGGCAAAGATGCTGACTGATGTCATGCTCCTGCATGACAAATATATATTAAAGAGCAACCATGATCTAGCGAATTCCACCACCTCTCTAACATTGACAGACATATGTCGACTTTTATCACTAGACTTTACCAGCCTCAACACATTCAGACCAGTAGATGAAACGCCATGCTAAAAGAAAAACTTTCATTCAATATTAGGCAACGATTCAAAAATCAACTACTCAATCTTATAAAGACCACCAACAAGCAGAGCTATTTTACGTTCAATAATAACATGTACGCTTCCAAGAAGGGTTTGAGTATGGAACATCTAATATCGTCAATAATATCAGAAGTGTTCTTACAATCTCTCAAAGAAGTTTTTATATCCAAAGTTGAAAAAATCCAGTGTTATATTGCAAACGATATGTGGATGACTGTTTCATCATTATTGGCCAACAAGAAAATAAGCTAGACAAACCACTTACCCATGTGAATGAAAAACATCCAAATATAAATTTTACGATACAAGAGAAACAAACGTGGAGCGGGAACAAGCACAATTAAATGACAAAAACCAACCACAACTGATCATACCATACACGTAGCATCTAACCATTCCGCACAACCTCGATGATGTAGAGACTTCACCGCACCCTCATGACTCTTACTAACCACTGCAACAAATTGAACAATATTTGCAGAATAGCTAGTCAAAACGGATACAAACAACGTGACATTGACCAACTTGTCACACGGTGCAAACATAAATAGGAACACCAAATGACTGAAACACACAAGAACGACCAAAAGTAGATTTCGATAACATACATATGCAAAGAAACATAAAAACTATCAACAGCATTGTAACAAAATGAAACCAAAACTGAATTACTCTTACACATCAATAAAAAAAAACAGCGGCATATACGAATTGACCTGCGAGGACTGTGACATAGTATACACAGAAAAGACCGTCCAAAAACTAACGACAATATATAAAGAGTACTTACGATATTTCTCACACAGCAACACAGACTTCAACTACGTGACAGGCCGATGAAACCATGCACATAAGCCTGATGCTGTGACGACCTCGATGGAATTGTTACGCAAACAAAGTAACGAACCGAGACTTGATACCCTAGAAAGACTTGAAATATGTAAGTATAGAAAGACAGATAATGACATTATCAACTAATAACCGAGGGATTTTCTCAGTCCTACGAAGTTGGTACCCTTAATATCCTTTTCCAACATTTTTCATGTTTGAAAATTTTAATGTTTGCTTAAAACTTTTGCTTTAAAAAAGCTCTACGATGAGTACTGGTGAATTTCCCTATTTACGAAAATTTGTACCCTTCGAAAAAAGTATTCACAGGTATAATCAAAGTCAAAAGTGCTTTATTCAATAGATACTAATCATTATAAATTTTAAAAGAATATAAAGCAAATTCCAAACAATAACAATACAAAAACTTAATGCCCCAAATGGCTCTCTAAATTTATACTTTATCAGTTAAACACATTTTATCAAAAAAACTACAGCAAATTCAAATTAATCAAGATCATTACACATTTTATGATTCGATTGAATAAAGGAGAAAAATCCAACCTACACTATTCAAAATTATTTATAATTTTGGCACAACAGTGAATTTTTATCTTACACCTAATATGTTCTAACCTAATTCTAATCAAATTCAATCAAAAACTTTATCTTATACTAAACAATTTTATCAAAATATTCCTAACCTATGCATTTGACCTTATCTCTAAACTTAATATAATAAACATAACATATACCAAACCCTTCCCTTATTTTTAACACAAATAAACAACAACACTAAATTTAGCAATAATGAGCTGAACTCAAAAATTATGCAACGAAAAACACAAAAACTGAAAATAAACAAAAATAATTTGGATGTTCTCATTCAGCTACCAATACCTAGATCGCTTCATCCCAGCTCGACCAGCCTCGAAAAATCTAGCAAATGAGTATCTCCATTGGAATTGTTGGTCTCGTGAACTGAAATTCTTAGGATATTTTCTCTTCTTATTGGTGGCCCGTCAATGTATGTAATAAATGATTGGGACGTCTTCAGTATCAAAAACATATTAATTCAATATTCTGGAGGAACGAAGCCAGTAAAGAGGCACGTCGCTATATACCCGTCTGTAGGGTAGAACGGATGCGAAATCTAAGGGTTTTAACTCACAGTCACAGATCTTGCGATATGATTCCGAAGAAGTTAGTTATTATTTTTTTATTTTATTTTATTATCTTCACTTTATTCCATAAATACTTAAAAATTAATTACAGTAATACAACTAAATACTATATATTTATGAAATAGTTGAGAACACTCTGTTGTCTAGTTGACAAGAGGCGAGTGTAATTATCATTTAATTTAAATTATGTGTAGATTATCGACGGGGAAAATCAACTAAATTAAATTCTAAAAAAAATTTAAATTCAATACAAAAGCACAAAAGTAATGCGATGAAATTAAGGAAAAAAGGAAGTTTAATGCAATATTCAACAATATTCAAGCTAGACCACGGGATAAAATACATTATTTATGGAAGAGAAATCAAAAAAGAAAAGCCAATGCTTAACATTATCAAGAAAAACTCCTTTCGTTCTTTCGCATCTGAGCTTCTCTGGTTAACATGTTATACAAACGAGGTGCCGTGACATGGTAAAAGCGTGAGAAGTGTGTTTTCGAAATAGTAGGAACATTTGCAAAAGTTGCAGTATTCATTCTTAAGTTGTAGTTCTCATTATTTCTTACAGAATAGTATGCAAACTTTTCAAAAAATATTTTGAGTACTTTGTAGCGGTACAAGTGCCGCAATGGGAGAATGTTTAGTGATTTGAACAGATCAAAACTTGAAGTCTTTCGATTGACTTTACTTATTATTCTAATTGCATGCTTTTGATTTATAATTAAAGGATCTATTTTGTTAGAACATGCTCCACCCCAGCATGATAAACCATATTGCAATTTAGACTTAAGCAAGCTATCATAAGCCTGATTGCAGTAGAGTCTTAGATGGTAAATTTGTCTCACTACTTTATTTGAATAATGCTTAAGGTGAAGTGTGTGGTTGGCCCAACTAAGCTTATGATCTAATATAATGCCTAAGTATTTAAAACTGTCCACGTTTTCAATTTCAAAGCAATTCTCGCTACAGTTAACATTTTTATTAAATGCAGCATCACTTACAGTTAAATTGTATCTTAGACAACTCGGCGAATGATAAATTAGTGGGAAGTTATTGCATACCGGACCTTTAATATTAAAAGCCATAAACTTTGTTTTGTTACTTATTAAAAGTTTATGTTTACTGAACCACCTTCTTAAAATGTCTAGGTCATATCAACATCTGAAAAAAGGTCAATCAAGCTATTACTAGAGTAGGTAAAGGCAGTATCATCTGCAAAGGCAGTGATTTTACCTTTAAAAGGCTGAATAAATAGGGAATTAATATATATTAAAAACAGAATTGGACCCAACACAGATCCTTGAGGAACGCCTACATTAATATGCTTCTCAGAGCTAAAGCTCCGCTTGATTCTAACTATTTCCTTTCTGTTTTTTAAATAGGAAACAAACCAGTCATAAATATATCCTCTAAAGCTTGCTTTGAAAAGTTTACTTAAGAGTAAAGTATGATCTACCATGTCAAAAGCTTTAGTGATGTCAATGAATAGATACGCTGGAAATTCTGATACATTTAAGCTATTGTATATTTCACCTGTTAATTTTAAAAGTGCATCTTCGGTAGATCTACTACTTCTGCATCCAAATTGAAAATCACTAAAGAAATGATTTCTATCGAAAAACGAAAGCATTCTGGATTTTATACCTTTCTCGAAAAACTTAGAAAAAGTCGGTAACAGAGAAATGGGGCGATAATTGTTTCAATACGAAGATATCAACTCTTGTCTCTTAGCAGTTTGATAAATTCTTCTATTCGATATATAATGCTTCCAATCCGTCTCAGGCTTTCTGTACAAACCAGTACATGCACGAAGATATTTCCTTTCGAAAACTCTTAATCTTTCCATAGTGCTAGCACTCTGGTAGTACCAGATCTGACATATGTCAAAACTGGTCTAACCAGAAGCTTGTCATAGATAACTTTGACCTTTTGATCAGTGTTTCTGGAATGAAAGAGTCTTCGTAGGGCCATGACTACTTTTTGTGCCTCACTGAACATGATTTTGACATCTTCAGTAGAGTGCAGATACTGATCGAGATGAGCACCGAGGTATCGAACCCAGGATTTATGTGGAACCCGTTCTGAACTACCCTCGTCAGCCAAGATGTGGAAATCCTTCCAATTACGTTTCAGGTCTAGACTGACCCCCTGCAGCGTTGTCCGAAACAAAATTGTTTCGCAATTCTGCGCATTGATTTTCATTCGCAAGTTTTCAGTGTACAGCTGCACATCATTGAACATTTTTTGGAGATTGCTCTGAACGATTGTAGCTTTTCGTTCTGCCGTATAGATAATCAGATCATCAGTAAACGCTACCAATGATCCTGTTGGCGAGACGTCAAAAGCAAAGCCGTTCAATAGCTTGCGAATGAATATTGAGAAAAGTAGAGGCACAGTAACTGTTCCCTGCTGTAGACCATTCAAGACCTTCAATCCGCGCATTTTTGTCAGATTTCCATCAGTTACAACAAATGATTTCCCGTATAACATATTGCACACCATGGCGACAAGGTGTCTGGGGAGCTTGTCCTGAAGGAGATTTGAAACTAGTCCATCTAACCACATCGTATCGAAGGCTTTCTCCATATCAATGAGGCATGCTCCAACACACTCTCTATCATTTGGTTTCCAACAGATGTTTGAGGTTATTTTCGTTATTGCATGTGTGGTCGAATGCCTGGCAAGAAAACCAAATCAGCAATTTGGGATCAACTCATATTTCTCAACGTGGGTGTTAAATGCTTTGTTGAGTATCACTTCAAACACCTTGCTGATATTAGGCAGCAAGCTGATTGGGCGATAGCTTTTAGGGCATAAATATTCTTCTCCTTTCTTCAAGATCGGAAATACCTTGGCCTTTTTCCACTCATTTGGGAAATGTGAATTGTTCAACATGTTGTTGAACAAACTGCAATAATTCCTTATAGAAACCTCAGGCAAATGTCGCAGAACTACATTTGGAATACCATCAGTAACACATGATTTCTCGTTGTTTATCTTGCGAAATATGAAACACAAGTCTTCATAGCTGACAAAATAATCAATAAGATTCGAGGTTGGTATAAGGTCAGATGTTAATGTTTCATTGAAATGAAGAATTGATTCGCCGTTCAGGCATGATTTGAAGTCGGAAACTTTTGCTTCAACGACCTCTGAAAATATATGATTCCCTCTCTCGGGGTTTGGTAGATGAACCAATTCAAAATGTAATCAAATTAGGGCAAGCTTATACAATCCCTCACAAATAATCCTGTTTCCATTTCTATCCGGAGTTCTACTATCAATTTCAATACCAGCCGTATCAAGAAAATTTATCTCATCACTAGTGACTCCAAGATTCGATACCTTCACTCGAGACTTCTTATGGAATATGCTATTCCCTTTTGCAAAAAGGCCATCTGGGTCCTGTGGGCTAATACCCCTCAATTTTTCCGCCCATTGTATGCTGACCACGCTCTTAAAGTATGAAAGAATGAAGTTCCGGACATTCTTCAGGTGTAATTTCAACAAAGCCAACGAGGGATGGTTGTAATCCAAAAATCGCCGATAAATATTGTTTACGCGTGTGAGAAGAAGACTTTTCAATCTTTTCAACCTTACAATGGTGGGTGTTTCATATCCTTCCATATTGTTTCGATGTTTAATCTTTATAATTACTTTCTCAATCGTTTCCAATGTCAGCTTCTCTAACTTCGACTTATATGGATATATTTTATCGTTAGTTAGATTCCTGTCATAAGAGCAAGAGTTGCCGTCATCAGAAGGGGGACATTGCTTCTGTTACTCTCGATTAAACTTCTTTTGAAACTTTCCCCAGTCTTTTTTACTGAAATTCAACCGATGATTTTCATGTTGAACTGAAATGAGGAAGAGATCATCCCTTTGATGATTGATTTCCATGACAATTGCGTTATGGTTGCTATCGTAAGGAAGCACTTGCAGTTTCCATTGAAGGCTATCAAAGCTGAATTCAAGTCTTGAGTCAGCAATGCAGATGTCCAAATATGAATTTGTCCTAGGGTATGTTGGGAGCTCCGACCAATATAGATTGCACCTGTCTTCAATTTGGCTCTCTGTTATCCACGATTTCAGGAATGCTCTTGGATTATTGGTGGCGTCCAGCCATGGTGTATGCTTGGCGTTCAGGCCGCCAGCAAGAATATAGTAACTATGCGGCCTGTTCAATTTGAGTATTTCAAACAAGGAATTGAGCTCCTCCTTGAACTTGAGAACATTTCGACCAGTTGCATAGGCAGAGATAACGAAGATGTGATTCCCACCTGGCAGTGCGATTTTGATAACAGACACTTCAAGAGATTCAAAGCTTTTGAATTCGACTTTTTCAATATTTTAGAAACAATAGGGTCTTTGAACCAATATCAAATTCAGTAAGTGTCTTAAAAAGTTGCAAAATGACATTCAGACCGATGATGGTGAGCTCAGAAATTTTACTGATTTTGGTCGGTATGACTAACTGATTTTTTATTGTTGTCTTATTTCCATGAGAAACTTCCGTGGAAATTCTTAATAAATAAGCCCAAATCCCTTATATGCCAAAACTTTGATTTTGTGTACAATTCTATAGCAATGGTACGTCAGTCAAAATTGTTGAATTTCGTGCAATATTTAACTTATTTAATTAAATTTTTACGCTTAGCTGGTTCCAGCATTATTTTATACTTTATGTTTGATTTTGTGGATATCTATCATATTTGCCCCCTTTCATTATGCACACTTTTCATGGCAAAACTACCTAGAAATTATTATGCTTGTATTTCCTCTCAAATTATTAGTTTACAATAGTTATCAACCATTCCCAGGTATCAATGAAGGGTATCCTCATGACGCCACTTTAAATTTTACCATCTGTCACTTTACTTAATTTGGTTGCAGCAGTGCACCTACATACAAAACTTCAAGTAAAACGTACTCGAATGTAAATACAAACACTTTTTGTTCGTGATTAAAAACTGCATTTGCTTTAAACGTTTCAATTCACATTTAAACCAGAATCCAGGATGATATTTTTTGCTTAAAAAATTGGTCTGAGAATGAGGTTTTCACATATAACATAAAACTCTGGTTCAAAATTAACTCGAATGGACTTCGTAATGAATGAATATAGTATGGGCTTGAATAGCCCCGCGCAATCTGAACTTTAAGTTATCATTGATTCTTTTAAGGAATATTTGGGCATATTTCACACGTTCAAGAGCCATATTTAATTCGATCAGATTATTAGACAGAAAATGCAATGTGTCCAACAATTTGATCCATTGTATCCAGGTCAAATAAATCTGAATTTTATTTGCGAAATAATTCGAATAATTTCGGATGATTGCTTTTAAAAAAAAATCTATTCATTTGATGTTATTCAACAATAAGCGAGGTTAAACCAGAGGAATTTTCTGCTAATTATTAACATAAAACGAACATGAAATGATGTATACTTTGGGGACTCACAATAAAGAGAAATGATGGTATTGAATGATTTAGACCAATATACGAGTATTAACTTGGTCGCTTCTACAGGCATGAGTTAATGTTATCAACAAGAAACATTAACTTTACCAGCCCTCCGTATCCAAGTTATACCACCATGTCGTTTCAAAGAAGTTTATGAGTAAGGGAAATTTAGATATAACGCAATAGTTGTAATACTTCAGGAAACAAATTCCGTCAATATTTGCTATCACATAAATTAATTACTGGAATTTTTCTTTCCTCTAAAGAGTAACCAGGACTTTTTAAGAATTTACTTCAACAAATATTTGGGCAAAGTGTTCTTGCAATAATTTTTGTAATAGAAAATATCAGCAAGTAATAACTGCTGAAGTACCACAAATGCTCCTTCTCTACAAAAGAACCCTTACTCCGGAACCCCTTTGAAATTTGATGGTAGTATAACCCGGCAACGGAGGATTAACGACTGCATAATCTCATTGCGTAAACCATGAACATTTTTAATTGTCCAAAGTAAATGCTTCACTCTAATATGGTTTTTAGTACTGCAAAACGAAAGCAAAAGCCTACCGTTGTGTAAGCAACAAGCACATTATCTAGTCAATGTTATGCTATGACGCTTGGTATTACTCGTAAGTGCATACGAGTAGTGCTTACATATAGTATTCCATCTTTTCCAGTTCTTGAGTACAAAAGCGTGTTTCTTCCCTTGCCTGAAAGTCTAGGGTGATTCGTTCCTTGAATTCTATAGTAAAAATGTTATTGTTAGTCGAAACAACAATCTATGACATTTACTCTTTAAAGATTTTCTCGTTTAATTGTTGACCGCAACTACATCGTAAGTGGTACATCTTGAGGGTACAATTTTAGAGGACGCGTTCGATTCGTCTCGGTCTTCAGCCACACTCTCAGCTACAGTCACTATATTTTCTTACTACGTGCTGGATGTGGTCTAATTGGTCAAGTATCACCCAATAATGTATGCTGGGTTTCAAATTTGTGGATGGTATTGGCTATGGTGGTGTCGGTAGGTCGACAATGTACACCATCAGTTGCTCTAAGAGCACGAATGTCTCACAGAACGCTGATTTTCGTAATACGGTTGAACAATGTGGGTACGTTGTTGCGGTGTCAGTCTTTAAATGATAATTTGTCAAACAATGATGAAAAAAATTGCATTACAGTCTGACAAGAGTCACGTGCGATCTATCAAAAATCTTATTGAAAATCAAACCTCTTAATGAATCACTCTTAATTACGGTGTAATCTGTGTGCAATGTTCAAAAATGCAAATTTTTGAGAGATTCATACATTTTTAAGGTTCCTAAGTAATTCTAAGTTCTGAAGTATTTGTGATGCTGCGTCCTTTAACTTTCGATTTTTTAGGGGTTCGTTAAATAATTTTATTAAAATCGAATATTTGAAGGAAACCTGTAAACAAAATCTCCTGCTGAAGATAATTGTGTGGGTTGCCAAATGGAACGCTATTCGTGACAACTAATCAGAACTTAAAATAGTATTACCAGCATCAAGATATGCAGGGGAAGGGAAGTGTGTTATAAATGTTTGTCTCCGCTTTTGTTGAAACTCCTGTGATCGAAAAAAATGTGGAAAAATCGTGGTAGTAGCTCCTTACGAGTACAATAACAAAAATGCCTTATAAGTTGAAGTTGATATAATTTTGGTAATAAAAGTATCATTTGTGGGTTTCAGATCTTCTCCAATTAAATGGATAGGTAATCGATATAGGGCGACTCGCCAATTAACCGAAAAGTTGGGATTAAATTGAGTGACTAGTTGGCAGTGCCGATTGTTAGATTTCATTTGTTTCCAGGAAAGAACGAAATTTTTATTTGGCTGCGAGTGTCATAATTCTTGTGCAACATCACTACAAATCCAAACGTTTTAAATTAAAACGCTTTTGGTGTTTTAATTCCCGTCCCAATTTTAAAACCCTTTTCATGCGTTTTAATAATTAAAACACCTAAAACGTTTTAAATTAAAACGCCTAGACGTCTGGTGTTTAAAATTAAAATGTCTAGGCGTTTTAATTTGAAACATTACTTACATTGTGCCTTTCATGAAAAACCTACGAAATTTATCACTTTTATATACTCATAAGAGTTTTGCTCGTACTTCACTGCTTTAAACAGAAACTGTCAAGATTTAAATACCACATCTTCTACTTTAAATATTGTAGAACTTCATTATTTGTTGCACTATTTGCACAAGGAATTACCGTTAAAACACATGTTGACAGACAGAAGTAAGTATTTAGACGTGAACTCGAAACCAATCTTTCTATCGCTGTTGTATACTCACAATACCTTTTCTCGTACTTTACTACTATAAACAAAAAGTGTTGAAGTTTAACTACCACTTCTTCTACTTTAAACGAAACTCCATTATTTTTTGCACAATTTTCACAAAAATTACTAAAGAACACATATTGACAGACGTATTTTGACGTGAGCTTGAAAGCATTTTCAATAAAACGCCTAGGCGTTTTAATTAAAACACATGGTGTTTTCATTAAAACGCCTGGTGTTTTAATTAAAACGTCTGGTGTTTTAATTAACACGCCTAGTGTTTTTATTCAAACGCCTGGCGTTTTAATTAAAACACCTGGTGTTTTAATTAGAACGCCTGACGTTTTCATTAAAACGTTTTCCTTGATGTTATGCCAATTAAAAAACTTAAAGTATTTTTTCTCGATAAAAGCTTTGAGCTTACCGTTTTAATTAAAACACTAAGCTTATTAATTTAAACGCTTCAAACGTTTTCTTGAAAAAAAACACCAAAAGCGTTTTAATTAAAATACTTAGGTGTTTTAAATAAAACGCTTTAAATGTTTATTTCAATAAAAGTTTTAAATAAAACGGCAAGTGTTTTAAAATAAAACGCCTGAAGTCTTTTATTGAATTAAAACACTAAATGTGTTTTAATTAAAACGCTTAGGCGTATTAATTTAAAACGTTTGGGTTTGCAGTGATTTGGCTCGTAAACAATCCAATGTTTTTTTTCGCATTTCAGCAGTCATCAGATTTGAGAGTCAGTAGGGTAAAGATAGTGAATAGGAATATATAGTGAATCAGTTAAATGGAATGTCGAATAGAAAATCATTTTTTTTAATCAAGTTAAACGTGATTCGAGCAAATTTAGGTGCAACCAATGCCAGGGAATTACTTCTTGTGGTGAGTAAGGCGAAAAAGCAAACACTACAAGTATTGTCAACCATATTAAACATAACAAGCTGCAAACTACTATTAAAAGCTCTTCAGACATTTCACCATCACTTCTTTCTCTTTTGTATAATAATCAATTTTCATCAACACGGGGGCCGTTATATTTGCTGGTAGAAGATTGTAGATCCCAGCGGCAACAAAAATTCAACAATTTTTTAACTGTACGAGTACATTGGCCACGTGAAGATTTCCGAGGAAGAGATATTAGTATTTCCAATAGTGAGATGATTGACTTCGATAACCTTACCAACCGTTGTCAGTGGATGAAAATATCGGATTCATAAGCTTAATAAAAAGTAGAAAATATTTCACCAAGAATCTTATACCTCATATTTATGAAAAAAACTAAATTTGAAATTTAAAACCGGGTCCTTTCCGTCTCCGTAATTTCATGACTACAGAATGTGGACGAATTCATTTCGAAAGCTTCTTGAGCTTTTCTGTCCACTGGGTGGCCAGTAATTATATATTTAATAATGCGGTACTACAATTGAAATACTTTCCATAATCTCACATAGCACAAAATATTAAGGAATGTTTGGAAGAAATTCTGACCCTGTGGAATATAAACGCCGATAAAATTCACGCTATTGTGCAAGATAATGGATGAATGTTGTAAAAACTATAGACGACTCTATATTTACAGAAGTCCAGTGTTTTATTTATTCAATGCAGGTGGCCATCATAACTGCAATGAAAATTGATAGCGTTTCACAAATCCTTGCAAAATCCAAACGAATTGTCAGCCACTTTAATGATTCAGCACCTGCCTAAACTCAACTTCGAACCTTACAAACAGAGCTCAATTTACCGGAACATCAACGAGTCCAAGACGTTGCGAAGAGATGGAAAATGTAGGAGCTATGAAATCTGAATTTAAATATAAAGCTTGTAAAATTGAAAGCAATATAGATCATAACGAAAGCGATGATGATCGTAACAGTGCTGATAATGAAGATCCTGAGTGTATAATCCATAATAGTTTTTGGCAGTTCTATAAGAAATATTGACCAGAATAATTGACGAAGTTGACAAAAGCAGATTCAGCGTGGCTCACGAAATTCATTCCTATTGCTTCCCAACTACGCTCTGATTTTTATTTTCCATTTTGCATTACTTTTTCTTGATAGATAGAAAACTAGCTTGTGCATAAATTTGTTTTATTTGCCCCTTTCTTGGATTCGTTTTCCTTGGAGCTGGTGCGATTTAGCACCCTAGCTCCCTTCTATCTGTGAGCAATTATTTGCTCACCATGATTAACGAGATAGTATTATCCTGATTATTGTCAATTATATTTTCTTAAAGTTATCGTGGATAGTTGGATAAGTTTCTTTTGGTAGTGCTTTGCGTCTTAGGATTCCCAGGGTAGTGTTAGGATGGTTGTCTACTTTGTTGAGCAGTTTGAGTGCTTTGTCACGTACGAATATGTCCTTGTATATGTCCGTATTTCTAACATACCATGGGATTCCAAAGATTTGTCGAATGCTTTTGTTTTGAATGGATGGTAGTGCCTTTTTGTTGGTCCCTGTCGTCTGGTAGAAGGCTGTACTACCATATAGTGGCGTCGGTCGTATTATTTGTTTGTAGATCAGCAGACGGTTCTTGATGTTGAGTTTCTTGGCCTTAAAGAGTGGAAAGAGTTGGGATAGCACATTGTAGCAATGTCCTCGTTTGTTGCGTATGTGGTCGGTCCAGGAGAGTTTGTTGTCAAATGTCAGTCCTAAGTATTTGGCTGTTCTTGACCAGGCAATATTTTCGTTTTCAACAGTCAAAGTTTACGGTTGTTGTTGTCTTTTTCTGGTTATAAATAATGCCTGGATCTTGTCTGAGTTTAACTTGATCTTGCACTTGCGAAAATACTTCAAAAGTATGTCTATGGAGAGTTGAAGTTTGGTGGTGATGACTCTTGTTTGTCTGGATGAGTATAAAACACAGGTATCGTCGGCATATAGGGACTTGTGGACATTCAAAGGCAGCCGAGGTAGGTCTGCATTAAAGATGTTGTATAGTATGGGGGAGATGGGTGATCCTTGTGGGACTCCAGCTTGAATTGGCCGCATGGTTGAGAGGTGGTTGCCAATTTTGACACGAAATCATCTGCCTTTTAGAAAAGAGCTAATGATTTGGATGAGCTACAGTGGCGTTTGGGATTTATGCATTTTGTAAATAAGACCTGCATGCCAGACTTGGCTATGTCAAACATAACCAAACCCGTTGATTTCCTGTGGTTTAGCCCTATTCTAATGTGTTGGACAACCCTAGTAAGCTGGAGTTCTGTGGAGTGTAATGGCTTGAAGCCAAATTGTTCTTCTGGAAGTATTTCTTTTTCGGTAACAACCTCAGTTAGTTGATTTAGTAGCCCCCGCTCTACTATTTTCGAAAGAGAGGATAATAGGCTAATGGGTCGCCAGTTTTGTGTGAACATGAGGTTTTTACCAGGTTTTGAAAGAACAATAACTATTGCCGGTTTCCATATTTTGGGGTATTTTCTAAAGCGAAAAATTGCGTTTATAATCACTGCTATTGCATCGAGAATATTATCCGGGAGCCATTTTAACATAGTGTTTGATATCAAATCAAGTCCCGGCGCTTTCCATCTGTTCAGTACTTGTATGATGTCTTTAATCTCTGGAAGACAGGTGCTTTGTATTAGATCGGAGTCTGTAATGTCTGACCTCATGAGCCTGTTGGTCAACCGATTGACGTGGTCTTCTTGTTCGTCAAGGTCCTCCTCAACGGATGAATTTTCAAAGAACTGTTATTCTAGAGTATCTGCAAAGGCCTCCGCCTTACCAGAACTGTTGAATTTGATACCGTAAGGGCCGTGAATTGGTGGTATTACAAGTTTGTTTTTAATACGAAAGTATTTGGAAACCCTCCAAAAAGCGTCGCTCCCAGGCTCCAGACTTTGCAAGAAGCTCTCCCATTGTTCATTGCGGAATTTCGATATCCGACCACAAATTTGTTCGTAATGTGATCTGCTTCCTGGCATAACCTACGATCACCTGTGTTCCTAGTCCTTCTCCGAACTCGATTCCTCCTCCTTATTAAATGTTTGATGTCGTTAGGGAGTTCATAGGGGTTTGTCACCGTTGTCAGAGTTGTGATTGTGTTGTCCTCTTTTGCCTGTATTATTTTGTCTGTGATTTCTTCTATCATTTTCTCTGTGTCGCTGGCTGTTTCAGGTGTTTGAATAATGGTTTCTTTAGCCAGTGCGACTTGGAAAGTTTGCCAATCAGTTTTCTTCTTTACTTGTAGGGATTCGTCTATGTATATTCCTCCTATTAAAAAGAGCACCGGTTTGTGATCGGATGAAAGTTCGTCGAGGACCTTGATGCGTACATCGTGTTCAAAGGTACGTGATATACCAATATCGAGAGGATAACTGTTTCGGTAGCCGTAATGTGTTGGTTCGTTGGAGATATGCAGGCTTAGTGGATTATCTGTGATGAATCGGTTTAACTCAGTCCCAGTACGATTGCTTTTCACAGCTCCCCAGGTTCGGTGATAGGCATTGAAGTCTCCGGCAAGGAGTATGGGACCCTGAAAGTCAAGAATTTTTTAATATCTTCAATTAGCGTAGCTGCCTGAGGGCGGCTGTATACCGAGACTACCATGAATTCAAAAGAATCCGTCCGCACTTGAATTGCAAGGCGAGATTATGGTTCACATTCCTTCTCATAAGAATGGCCGTTCCGCCTCCTCTGCCTGTTGTTCTGTCATTTCTGTACAGAAAATAGTTAGAGAAGCGTAGGCGATTTCCAGGCTTCAGAAAGGTTTGCTGGATGAGAATGATGTCAAACTTATAGTCAAATATAAGTTGAGTCAACTCACCATTCTTATGAAGCAGGGAATTTGCATTCCATGTGAGAATGGTTAAATGATCCATAAAGCTCATTATTGTTTCTTTGTCAGTGTGCTGTTGCAACTGTTTTGTGATGCAAACATTCCCTGAATCATTTTTGCCATCATGTCTTGCATCATGGTTTGGAATTATGTTTGCATGCTGGCAAAGAGTGTGTCCATGTTGTTATTTGTGTTTAGTGGAGTGTTTGCTTGTTTTTGTTTTTGTGTGTTTTTATTTTGTTGTTATTTGCAGCTGCAACTTGTGCGAACGATTTCCTGACATTCACTGGGTTACGAGGACATCCACCATAGTTGGCTGGATGTTCTCCACCACAGTTCACACATTTTGGCTTTTCCTCTGCTTTCTTAACGCATTTGGAAAAATGGTGGAGCCCATCGCATTTAATACAACGGGTCTGTGCGTGACAATTCCTGGAGGAGTGTCCAAACTGCTGAAAGTTGTGACACATAACTTTTCCTGTACGGGGGCGTTGCGCTTCAACAGTGCATACGAGGTGACATATTGCCCTTATATTGTATATGTCAGTCTCGCTTTTGGAAAGGAGGACCTTCACCAACCTGGATGGCCCATCTGGTAACTTTATATAGTGGATTTCGATGGGATGAAATCCTTGGCTCTCCAGATCTTCCTTGATGTCGTCAATCGACAGTCCATATAGACCTCTGATTACCACATTTAGATTCCTTTCTTCAGGAAGGATATACGTATGGTATTGTATAGCCATTTCTGTCAAGTATCTTGTAAGTTTTCTGTGATCTTGTGGTGTTTCTGGAATTATCTGGACCCCTAAGTAGACCCTATTGGCGGATTTTGTGTTTCTTCTTGTATTGCTTCCTCTTCCATCGCTTCTTCTTCTGAAGAAGGAGAAGAGGGCGGCAGGCCCTCTGATGAGGAAGATGAAGACTCAACTTTTCTCTTTTTGTTTTTATTTTTGGTTTTCTTTTTTGATTTAGCCAGCGTCAAATCCCTCAATTGCTCCATGAGCTCTTTGTTGAATCGGCGTTGTTCTGCTAACTCCGAGTTAACCTCAATCAATTGCTGTCGAGCTGTTATGCTATATACAACGTCGTCAATCGTCTAAGCTCCGCCAAGTGTATACGGCCAAGCGCATACGCCCATTGTCATTAAAACATGTACTTGCCGACCAACGGCAAGCGTAAAGTCTTTATAATCCATACCATTAGCGACGACGACCATGTACATAAGAAGCTTCGGAGTGTGCTTATAGAATTATCGACAAGCTACGCCCATTGGCATCAAAGCATGTACTTGTCGACCAACGGCAAGCGTAAAGACTTCATAATTCGATCTACATAAACCACAACATTAGCGACGACAACGACCATGTACATAAGAAGCTTCGGGGTGTGCTTATAGAAATATCGACAAGCTACGCCAAGTGTTATACTACATAAGCCACAACATTAGCGACGACAACGACCATGTACATAAGAAGCTTCGGGGTGTTTTTATAGAAATATCGACAAGCTACGCCAAGTGTTATACTACATAAGCCATAACATTAGCGGCGACAACGACCATGTACATGAGAAGCTTCGGGGTGTGTTTCCAGCGGAGTGACACTGTGCTAAACCCTGCCTTCAAACCATTTCTCAAATTCGCCGCAAAGCTTCACCATGCGAGTAGTGAGAAGTGCGCGGAGGAAGAAGTTTACGTGGAACGAGAACGCACGTTTCAACTACTCAGCGAATTTAGGGCGAATTGAGGCCGCATGAATCGTTTAAAAGACAATTGATCGAGCGAGAAACGGCAAGTAGTAATAACAGCGGTTACAGAACTGTACGCAAAGTGAATTTCGCCGCGAAGTGATCAGCGAGGCCAGAAAGTGCAACTAGTTCCGGTGCAATTGCAGGAAATCAACACATCAGTTAGATGGTGAGGTGTAGGCTTGAGCCGCGAACCTCATTCGGCTTGGATGCGTTTTTACGCTGCGTAGCCACCATCGACTAGTTCCCACTTTCTTCCAGGCATCCTCCGTCCGTGGAGACACCGCCAAACGCACGGGTGAAGCGTGCCGAGCAGAGCGAAAAGTCAGAAGCCGTGCCCAGGAGGACAGGAGCACCCCAGCTAGACGAGCACTCGCCAGCGTGTGTATCCCGGTCTATCGAGTGGCAGCCGGAGTGTCCGCAGCAAGCAGCCCAGGTGCACTCCATCGTTCACCCAAGAAGAGTCTGGAGGAGGCACTCCGGGAAAACGCCAGGGCAGGTCCACGGCCCATCACCCGCGAGGAGTACTTGGGCAGATTGAAGGCGCTGCTGGACACCTCCGTCCGTGAAGCCAACTACAAGCGGAGGCGCGGCAGTCGACGGGAGCAGTTACGGCAGCAGCTCCACGAATTCAGGCGGCTCGCACGCATCTCGACCACGACAGCGGAGCGGTCTCAGTGGCAGCAGAAGGTGACGGAGCTGCGGCGCAAGATCAAGAAGGAGGTGAAGGATCGTATACGCGCTACTAAACGCGACCGAGCAGTTGTAAAAAATTCAAATAAATATTAAAAAAAAAATACAAAACTGGGTGTTTTCTTTTGGCAAGTCCAAAGAGTTTGAGGCGGATAAGGTAAGCTGCAGGTGGCGAGGCTGATTGGTGCCCAAAGTACCGGAGCAGGACATCTCGGAAAAGGCCGGGAGGATCCTGTGAGGTAGGAGATTTATAACATTACATTTGGCGCAGCCGGTAGGATATCGGTTTTGCAGAGACCACAGTGTAGTGCGCTGTGTAGCAAATTTAAATGGGCTGAAAAATCCATGCACCCAGCCGATATCTCAAACCATTTAACTCCTGTAAGACACCATTGCTACTCATACTGTCCATCAAATTAGATCAGCTTTCCTAAAAAAAAAATCAAATAATAATTTTGATTATTTAAGTAAAAAGAAATAATAATATCAATACCTAACTATCATATCAGTGCTATTCAGTCCAAAAAACTAGATCAATCTTCATAAGAAAAAAAAAATCAAATAATTAGTTCAATCATTTAAATAACAAAAAGAAAGTATGAAACTTTACCAGTCTTCCTAAAAAACTATGGGATCATGTTAGTCGTTTAAACAATAAAAATATAATATCAGTTTAACGCTACCCATACTGGTCATCTATCCAGATCACTCCTTAATCAAAACAAATAATCCTATTGATCATTTTAATAACCAAAACATAATATCAACATTCAAATTTAATATTATTTCTACTCATAATATCCATCAAATAGGACCAGTCCCAAAATCAAATAGTCATCTTGAACATTTAATTCTTCATTCATTTACTCCCTCATTCATATATCTTAAATCTCATCTTTCTCATCTGAAAGTCATTCAAACTAACTCCTAACTCATTCAAACCCAACGTACAATTTATAGAAGATATAAAGTTTCAATAAACTAACATGCAAAACACAAAACATTACAAGTAAACATTAAACACAAATAAGCAAAACGAAAACTTAATAGCGAGCAAACTAACGCGTGCCCATTTTTATCGAAATATGATACCACTTATCACTCCAACTGCTTGGACAATACGCGTACCCACATGCATATTAAAGTCTTATCTCTTGAATTGAATGAGCATTCGAATTAACTGAAACATAATTAAAAGCGCAAACAAAAACAAACATTTAACTGCAAATTGAATAGATAGATATCTGGGCAATATTTTTAAATGCAATAACATTGAAGAGCAAACTTAATTAATTAACTGCGCTACATAAATACAAAGAATAATTTGCATGAGAACGGCAATTTCACAACGCAAATAAACATGAAACTAAGTTACACTGAAAAAATTTAAGTATGGGAAATTTGAAACAGCAGAATTTTAGAACATTACAATAGTGCAAACGATTTTACCCCAAAACCAATTACCTCTTTCAAGTTCCACTGCAATTCACTCTCAAACCAAATTTACATCCAGCACTAAATGTGCCATTTCATAATATAAAGGAAACGGGAAAAGTGGCAGTCAAGTCGGTAAAACCCCGGCAAAACTATCAGCAGACACACTTTGTCGATGTCTAAACTGCACGATCACTGGAATGAAAACCAGTTGATTACAGAACAGCCTCTGAGCCGTCGACGTAAACTGTCGGCGGACACGCTATTTTTAGTAAATCCCTAAAGAAATACATAATAGCCTCCGAGCTGCCCGATTTCAACTTTTGGCAGACACGCTACATATAGTATTAAGTCATATGCATAAGAGACATCAATTTACCATCCAGTCGTAGCCTCTGAGCTGTTGATCCAAAAGGGTTTACAACACGCTATCAATCATGTACCCTTTAGATAAGTCACTACGTTTCCTTGCACAATAAATACCCTATATAACTGCTAACTGTTAGAAAAAAAAGTCACAAAGAAAACTCCTGTAGAAAGCGCAAGACAATTCAAAGCCCACCCATTTCCCACCCTTTTACTTTATATATGGCGACAATATCAAATAGCGTCTTAGAAGATGTCTTTAAGTTGCTTTAAACAATCGTTTTCTCAAGATCGAGATCAAAAATTTATTCACGGCTAATGAAGTGACCTCACACGGCACTGTACTGTCTTCCAGTAAGGTCCAGGACAGCATTATGCCAAACTAAGTAGACACACACTAGGGAAAAATTAGACGGAACACATATAGGGTCTTGAATGAAGGTCGAAACTATATGTTCCCAACCCCATATAGTGATAGTGTCTCTCTTTTTTCAATTTGATGAAACAGATCATCATCATTCACAACTCATACAATATTTCTATACTTAACAAAAAACCTTCATAATAAATAGTAGATTCCAACTTATAAATAATCCACAACTATTTACACATACTGCTGAATACATTTCTAATAACCCTCCCTTTTTACAACTACAAATGAATAAAAAAGTATGTAATTTACAACTTAAGCCAATTAAACGATAATTAAATGCATATACCTCAAAAGCTCTTCCTCCTACACAATCGTATAGCATAGATGAATTAAAAGCCTTGCCCACTACGAAATGCATTAAGCCGACTTAATTAAAAACAAATGCTCTTCAAGGCAATTACCAGCCAACCACGAATAAGTACATACATATCATATACGTCACATACTTCCTAGCAATCAGCGCATGTAAAAGCTACAATACATGGCTTCATTCAATTATCTCATGCATCATTGCAGAAGCAATGCTAATCATATCTTCAAAGCTCGTTAGCGGCGAGCAAAAAGCAATCACATAAACCTTCAATCCATGACTCCCATTCCCATTAACAACATTAACCATGCATATTAAGGGGAAAGTTTTTTTTATCACACTCACTATGGTCTCTTGCGACGACTCGCCAGATCCAATTCGCACATATGTAGTGATAAGCACAGTACGTTATTCCCTGATAACGAACTTCAATGATCGTGCGAACTGTTCAGCCAAAAGCTTAATCATTATCACACCATATGAAGCAAGTAAGCGAGCGTACTCGACGCAATTCCCAATCCCGATGGAAACCCATGCGGAAGCTTTGATAAGGTAGCATTCGCCGCCACCACAATGAAAGTTTTTCGCTCGGCTGAAATAAGTCCGAAGCTAATTAAGCGATTGGAGTGAATAATCTTATCAACCATACGAGTATGAGCGAATAGAATGCCGTCAAGCTTGACGTTCTATCCCTAATAAATATCCTCACATTCCATCCCATTAAAAGTTAATTCATAACGTTCCGCCTACATATTAACAAAAAAAAATTCCCACTAAACTATTGGCACAATAATTAATATGTAGAACTTTAAGAAAGCTTAGTTATCGTATTAAATAAAATTAATTAAAAACTATAGTAATGTTAAAAGCAATAAGAAGCAATTATGTAGACAATTATTATTAAAGTTAATAAGTAGAATCTGGAATATTCTAAGTAAAAAAAGGGAAGAAACAGTAAGAATAATGATAACAGTAGGAATATAAGAACGTTAATCGAATAGAAATTGAAAGTAGCAATGAATTTAAATACAAAACCAAAACAAAGAAAAGGAAAAGAAGAAAATAATAAGTGCCATTGTACCTGCATCGTTCACACTACGTCCTCACTAACGCTAATTTGCTAACATCTGTACTACAGCCGCTAACGAGCTTTGAAGATATTGAATGAAGCCATGTATTGTAGCTTTTACATGCGCTGATTGCTAGGAAGTATGTGACGTATATGATATGTATGTACTTATTCGTGGTTGGCTGGTAATTGCCTTGAAGAGCATTTGTTTTTAATTAAGTCGGCTTAATGCATTTCGTAGTGAGCAGGGCTTTTAATTCATCTATGCTATACAATCGTGTAGGAGGAAGAGCTTTTGAGGTATATGCATTTAATTATCGTTTAATTGGCTTAAGTTGTAAATTACATACTTTTTTATTCATTTGTAGTTGTAAAAAGAGAGGGTTATTAGAAATGTATTCAGCAGTATGTGTAAATAATTGTGGATTATTTATAAGTTGGAATCTACTATTTATTATGAAGGTTTTTTGTTAAGTATAGAAATATTGTATGAGTTGTGAATGATGATGATCTGTTTCATCAAATTGAAAAAGGAGAGACACTATCACTATATGGGGTTGGGAACATATAGTTTCGACCTTCATTCAAGACCCTATATGTGTTCCGTCTAATTTTTCCCTAGTGTGTGTCTACTTAGTTTGGCATAATGCTGTCCTGGACCTTACTGGAAGACAGTACAGTGCCGTGTGAGGTCACTTCATTAGCCGTGAATAAATTTTTGATCTCGATCTTGAGAAAACGATTGTTTAAAGCAACTTAAAGACATCTTCTAAGACGCTATTTGATATTGTCGCCATATATAAAGTAAAAGGGTGGGAAATGGGTGGGCTTTGAATTGTCTTGCGCTTTCTACAGGAGTTTTCTTTGTGACTTTTTTTTCTAACAGTTAGCAGTTATATAGGGTATTTATTGTGCAAGGAAACGTAGTGGCTTATCTAAAGGGTACATGATTGATAGCGTGTTGTAAACCCTTTTGGATCAACAGCTCAGAGGCTACGACTGGATGGTAAATTGATGTCTCTTATGCATATGACTTAATACTATATGTAGCGTGTCTGCCGAAAGTTGAAATCGGGCAGCTCAGAGGCTATTATGTATTTCTTTAGGGATTTACTAAAAATAGCGTGTCCGCCGACAGTTTACGTCGACGGCTCAGAGGCTGTTCTGTAATCAACTGGTTTTCATTCCAGTGATCGTGCAGTTTAGACATCGACAAAGCGTGTCTGCTGATAGTTTTGCGGGGGTTTTACCGACTTGACTGCCACTTTTCCCGTTTCCTTTATATTATGAAATGGCACATTTAGTGCTGGATGTAAATTTGGTTTGAGAGTGAATTGCAGTGGAACTTGAAAGAGGTAATTGGTTTTGGGGTAAAATCGTTTGCACTATTGTAATGTTCTAAAATTCTGCTGTTTCAAATTTCCCATACTTAAATTGTTTCAGTGTAACTTAGTTTCATGTTTATTTGCGTTGGGAAATTGCCGTTCTCATGCAAATTATTCTTTGTATTTATGTAGCGCAGTTAATTAATTTAGTTTGCTCTTCAATGTTATTGCATTTAAAAATATTGCCCAGATGTCTATCTATTCAATTTGCAGTTAAATGTTTGTTTTTGTTTGCGCTTTTAATTATGCTTCAGTTAATTCGAATGCTCATTCAATTCAAGAGATAAGACTTTAATATGCATGTGGGTACGCGTATTGTCCAAGCAGTTGGAGTGATAAGTGGTATCATATTTCGATAACAATGGGCACGCGTTTGTTTGCTCGCTATTAAGTTTTCGTTTTGCTTATTTGTGTTTAATATTTATTTGTAATGTTTTGTGTTTTGCATGTTAGTTTATTGAAACTTTATATCTTCTATAAATTGTGCGTTGGGTTTGAATGAGTTAGGAGTTAGTTTGAATGACTTTCAGATGAGAAAGATGAGATTTAAGATATATGAATGAGGGAGTAAATGAATGAAGAATTAAATGTTCAAGATGACTATTTGATTTTGGGACTGGTCCTATTTGATGGATATTATGAGTAGAAATAATATTAAATTTGAATGTTGATATTATGTTTTGGTTATTAAAATGATCAATAGGATTATTTGTTTTGATTAAGGAGTGATCTGGGTAGATGACCAGTATGGGTAGCGTTAAACTGATATTATATTTTTATTGTTTAAACGACTAACATGATCCTATATTTTTTTAGGAAGACTGGTAAAGTTTCATACTTTCTTTTTGTTATTTAAATGATTGAACTAATTATTTGATTTTTTTTTTCTTATGAAGATTGATCTAGTTTTTTGGACTGAATAGCACTGATATGATAGTTAGGTATTGATATTATTATTTCTTTTTACTTAAATAATCAAAATTATTATTTGATTTTTTTTTAGGAAAGCTGATCTAATTTGATGGACAGTATGAGTAGCAATGGTGTCTTACAGGAGTTAAATGGATTGAGATATCGGCTGGGTGCATGGATTTTTCAGCCCATTTAAATTTGCTACACAGCGCACTACACTGTGGTCTCTGCAAAACCGATATCCTACCGGCTGCGCCAAATGTAATGTTATAAATCTCCTACCTCACAGGATCCTCCCGGCCTTTTCCGAGATGTCCTGCTCCGGTACTTTGGGCACCACTCAGCCTCGCCACCTGCAGCTTACCTTATCCGCCTCAAACTCTTTGGACTTGCCAAAAGAAAACACCCAGTTTTGTATTTTTTTTTTAAATATTTATTTGAATTTTTTACAACTGCTCGGTCGCGTTTAGTAGTGCGTATACGATCCTTCACCTCCTTCTTGATCTTGCGCCGCAGCTCCGTCACCTTCTGCTGCCACTGAGACCGCTCCGCTGTCGTGGTCGAGATGCGTGCGAGCCGCCTGAATTCGTGGAGCTGCTGCCGTAACTGCTCCCGTCGACCGCCGCGCCTCCGCTTGTAGTTGGCTTCACGGACGGAGGTGTCCAGCAGCGCCTTCAATCTGCCCAAGTACTCCTCGCGGGTGATGGGCCGTGGGCCTGCCCTGGCGTTTTCCCGGAGTGCCTCCTCCAGACTCTTCTTGGGTGAACGATGGAGTGCACCTGGGCTGCTTGCTGCGGACACTCCGGCTGCCACTCGATAGATCGGGATGCACACGCTGGCGAGTGCTCGTCTAGCTGGGGTGCTTCTGTCCTCCTGGGCACGGCTTCTGACTTTTCGCTCTGCTCGGCACGCCTCACCCGTGCGTCTGGCGGTGTCTCCACGGACGGAGGATGCCTGGAAGAAAGTGGGAATTAGTCGATGGTGGCTACGCAGCGTAAAAACGCATCCAAGCCGAATGAGGTTCGCGGCTCAAGCCTACACCTCACCATCTAACTGATGTGTTGATTTCCTGCAATTGCACCGGAACTAGTTGCACTTTCTGGCCTCGGTGATCACTTCGCGGCGAAATTCACTTTGCGTACAGTTCTGTAACCGCTGTTATTACTACTTGCCGTTTCTCGCTCGATCAATTGTCTTTTAAACGATTCATGCGGCCTCAATTCGCCCTAAATTCGCTGAGTAGTTGAAACGTGCGTTCTCGTTCCACGTAAACTTCTTCCTCCGCGCACTTCTCACTACTCGCATGGTGAAGCTTTGCGGCGAACTTGAGAAATGGTTTGAAGGCAGGGTTTAGCACAGTGTCACTCCGCTGGAAACACACCCCGAAGCTTCTCATGTACATGGTCGTTGTCGCCGCTAATGTTATGGCTTATGTAGTATAACACTTGGCGTAGCTTGTCGATATTTCTATAAACACACCCCGAAGCTTCTTATGTACATGGTCGTTGTCGTCGCTAATGTTGTGGCTTATGTAGTGTAACACTTGGCGTAGCTTGTCGATATTTCTATAAGCACACCCCGAAGCTTCTTATGTACGGGCGAAGGCCCGAAACTGTAATATATATTTTTCACAAATGTTGTTTTCCTCTGACGGATAAAATTGTTTACTTACATTTAAGTTTATTGAAAAATTGAAAAAGGCTATGGTTATTTGGAGAGAAGTAGTGAGACTAGATTTTGCATAATGAAACTAGTGGCAGATTTTTGTACTCACTGCAAATGTTACAAACATGATATGACCCCGGCTATCTAATTGCCTTTAAATGTTCTATTTGCAACAGTTCTTCACACAGCAAGCTGTGGCAATCTATACATTCCTAATTATTCTTAATGCTTATGCGCGCAAATTTTGTGGACGAGACACTCTGTATTTGACTTTATTATCTATCTTTTCCAAAAAAGGTAAATCTGTTTTGTTTGAATAAACATATACGAGTATATGTATATTTCTAAAGTAACAGTGTTACCTTCTTTATTATTTTTTAGAACTTCTTAGAATGGTTCTTAATGAATATAATTCAAGAAGTTATTATCATGAATTAAATAATTTATCTGTAAGAGAGTCTCCATTATTCTGGAATATACATGTAATGCAGTATGCAAAGCATTTCCCTGGCGTTTTATAATTTGTTACAATGTCTTGCGTGTGTTTCAATTCAGCTATAATAAAAGTATAATGCAAGTATGTTACATCTTTTAAAAATTATACGTAAGTTGACTATACGCAGGCTTTTTTGGAAACTGAATAATATGACAAGAGTGTACAGATTTATTTTAGTTTTTAGAAATAGAGTAGCTCGGCACTCAAAAAGGTGATATTGTTAGTACCATGCTTTGGCCATATATCCGTCCAGCCAGCTACGATACGTGCTGATTTTAAACCAGTCCGTACCATAACTGAGTGGACTTAAAGTCCGTCTGAAGAATATCTCGAAACAAATCTCGTTGTCAGGAACAGAATCTAACCAGGGAACTTTGGCTTATGGGGTGAGCTTTCTAACCACTACACCATGCGGACTGACTATTACAAGTACTTTTCAAAATTGCAGACCTGATTTCAATTTCAATTCAATAGTCGCAACTGTCACAAATACAATATAACATAGCATAATTCACACAGAAAGTTATTGAAAACGTGGAACTTTACTTCTGACACAATGGTTACTGCTAAACTTAAAGCAGATTCTGCTATGTCGATTCAAAAGCATAAACTATTTATAGTGGAAACGACAATTTTACAGACTTATTTTTCTGTGTATTTAAAAACAAGCTCAATAGGTGGGTGTAAATAATATTTTAGAATTCAAAACGTAAAATGCAGGCTTCCATCATAAGCTATTTATTAATAAATTCAATCAAGAGAAGTTGGTCAAAAATAATCTCAATTCTCACAAAATTTTTATTTCAAGCAGTTGCTCCTACATTTTGCAATTTCTAATGTCACTTCATGAAAAAATCTTCAAAGATATTCATGATGCATAATTTTCCCGAAACTTTCATTCAAATTCCAACACGGATTGTACCTGAATTGATTGGAAGCGCATATTACTCCGTAATGTTGTTTTTATTGTAAGAAAGGAAAATTTGAATCACTATAACAATCTTACAAATAGCCATATTTAAATGAATTTTACGGTATCTTTATGATATTATTCAAGAAAAATATCGCTCGGCTATCTTTAATGAATTTTCAAGGGTTATTCCATATGTGGAGAGATCCTCATAAGACTCTTTAAAAAAATTGTTGACCCCAAAATTACTAAAAGTTCATCATTTCTGACTCTAGATTCTATAGTTTCGTAGGAAATCTGCTTTTAAGCTCAATCAGACGGGCGAACGTACACAGGCCGTGATTTCAATGGGTTTTGCATTTTAGTACAAGGCCTTAGAACCTGTACAATTCGTTTTGTAGGATTAAAACGTTTTTTTATATTCGTTTATTTATTTTTCTAAACGCTGCGTTAAGTTCACAATCCGATTACTGAGCAAATTTGAAAATCGACTCGGCTAAAATACATTGCGGGTTTTTTATTTAATTTCTTCTTTTATTTAATCACTTGGCTAATAAGCTAACGCACTTTTACGAATAATGTATTCCCTTATGATTTTCATTTTAAAAGAGAAATTTAGGTTCGTACAATTTACAGGTTCTGGCATTTAAGATAGTAGTGTTTTATAGTACGAACATAAATATCCTTTACACTATGTCTGCCTCCGCTTACACAATCGCTTTGATATATTGTCAGGACTTCAACAAAAATCCCATTTCTTATTAATATAGAAAAAAACAAAAAAGTCAGTTATGAGGCAGCAATCTAATTGCAGAATTCGAGGAGTGGCAAAACAAACGAAATAAACCAAAGGTAGGACATGAGTTTCAACGGAAAGTAATTTCAAGTAAGCTTCTGATGGTATAGGGGTGGACTCTGCCATCTTTTATCAGGATGCGTGTGGAAAATGGCAAACGATGGAAAGAAGAAGAACATAAGACACAGCCATTGTATCGATCCAATAACACATATAATTTTCGTCAGTGCCCGTCTTCTATATACAGATACACTTACACATACAGAAATTAGTGAGGAATCCATTTTACCGCGCAACGCCAGTAAACATAAGGAGCAACATGAAAGCAAATAAAATGGAAAAACCGTTGAAAATAAGGGAAACGTGCACAAAAAAACAATAAAAGTCGAATTGTTACAAACAGCATCTGTTATGCGACCATTGCATTTTTATTAGTTGTGTAGAAACTCCCCCTTTCCTTATTTCAATGTGAAGTTCCATTCTTCATTTTGCAAGATGAAACGAAGGACCAGAGCATATTGGCTCTTTTTTAAACAGATATGCTAATGAACATAGTATATACTCATCTATTCGCATCTTGTTCAACCGGATTCGCTTTGTTTATGTGGCCAACATCAAACACCATTACAAGTTGCTACTCTATTTAACCTGCCATCATTTCATTCCAATATAATTAACATCCATTGACAGAAATCTTGGAATTTCTTCTAGTTTCCATTCATATGGAAATCCAATAGAAAGTTTAATTTGATAGAAAGCCCGAATGGTAGAGAATTGTACATTGTTTTTGCTGTAATAGGAGTATTTTTATATGGCTAAAACTTCCATAAAAATGATTTGACTTCATTAAAACTTACAAAGTACATGGAATACTAACATCAATACAAGAATCAATTAAATTATTCATAACATACTTTGTATTTTATTCATTTCTATCAATTACTGTAACTATAATTTTTTATTACAATAAAAGTTATTCTGTATTTCTCATAGGTAATTCTTTTCAAAAATTAAATTTAATTTCCAGCCCAAGCCCCCGGAATAAGATTAGTTTATTAATATGTAGACTAATTTCATTAACAGGACTGCCTTTAATTTCTATAATTTATATCTAAGGCTTCAAGTTAATTAGACTAATAGCCTTCAAAGCTATAAATATAAGAATACATCTTTTAAGCCTTAGTATTATTAATACTCCTTCAGAATTGCAGTCTAATACTAACCATGTGCCTTAGAAAAATTAAATTTAAATTGAGCAAATTTCAACTTCTAAGGTAGATGTTATAAGAACCTAAGTGTCATGAGAACCTTATGGTTTTACTCATGAAAACCTGCATAAAATGTTACATAAAATAATCCACAAAAACACTCTTTTAGCATTCATAGGTTAGTACTTAAAAATTTTGTTGATTGAAGAGGTATCCTCCTAGATTTGAGATGAGAAAAATCGTTAACCACTTCTTCAAAATCTACACTTTTGAGCACATCACAGTCTGTGGACATCCGCGACAAACTGGTTAATCTCTCTTATACCATTGTAATTCTCAATTCTTTTCATTCTATTCAATTTAAAGAAGAAGCACTCCCCACTGCGATTAGTTACCATCACCCTTAAAATGATTCTCAAAGAGATTTCTGCATTTGTGAATGTGTCTTCAATTTTGTTTTCTTTCAAAAGATGATAAACTTCTAATAAGCTATGAGTTTTAACATTTTCACTATGAATAAGTTTCAAGTATTCTGTTGAATGTCGACATTTCATTTCCAAATGTTTCTCTTTGACATCTTTATAATAAATTTCAGAAAACTCTTTATAACTTTGTCTCAACTCTTCGGAATCCAAAGTATTGAAGCGAGAAAATAAACCAAAACGTTGACTAATGTTCTCATATGAACTTAATCGCTGTTTTAACTGAACACTCTGAGTATTAATTATGGGAAGAAAGGTTTCAACTCTGAATTTCTATAATTTGCTTATAAACAAAAACCAGCAGCATGGACACATACCAAGCTTAGAGGATTTTCTGCACATGGTACAAAGACGGCACACTCACATTTCTTCTTGATTGTTCCTTGTTGACCACTGTACCCCTCTGACACATTTGAAGCATTGTCGTCGCTTCATCCTCTGCAATCTTTAATAGGAATATCATGATTCTCTAAAACATTAAGATTGTTTCCGCTAAATACACACTCAGATTTAAGGTCTTTTATAGGTATAAGCTTCAGGAGCCTTTCACGGGAGCACGGTCTTTTACATATCGAATTAAAAAGTTTAGCTGGCCAACATGAACCACATCGGGCATATTGTCAACGCTAATGGAAAAACATTTTCTAATTTAACTTCACTTACAATCTTTTTTGGACCTGTTTTCCTATTATGTCAATAAACTCATTAAAGGTTTTTGCTAATAAATAAGCAGTGTTACATTTTTCAGGGTTAAAAAATTGTTTAAGTGCTCTACAAGAAATGGATAAAATTCGTTCAATAATTCCATACATCCCAAATAATTTCCATTGGTGGGAAATCCTAGGATTTCACTGTCGCCGCAAGATGGAAGCCCTATTAATACCAACAATTGTGAAATAGAAACTATGCATTTAAGTACATTTCTCCAGTAATCCACTTCTTTTTTACAAAACTCTACTAAAATCGCGTCCTGTCTGTCCGTCTGTCTGTCCGTCCGTCCGTGTGTCACAGCAGTTTTTCTCGGAAACTACTTAAGCTAGAAACATCAAGTTTTGTGTGTAAGCGCAAACTGGTGCTCTCTTCAAAGTACGACTACAAAAACATTTTATAAGGTATTTAAGGGGGGTCTCCCCATATAGGGGAGTGACCCCCCGAAAAAAATTAAATCAAAGTTTGCCAATATGGGTATCAAATGAAAGGTCTTTTTTTGTGGTAGGGAGGTGAAGGCATTTACGCCCGCCGAGTCTGGCAGTGTGGGACTCCTATGGAGGATACCCTTAGGCTACCCACTAAACACCTCCCCTGTCAATCTGAGAACCTAGCCTGGAACCGTTTGACACATTACTTCGGGCCAGGTCTCGTTTTGTTACGCCGTGGGGCGCCTTCAAGCTGGGGAGTCCCTTTCCTAGCGGGAGGGGAGAGGAGAAGAGGAAATGCCAGAAGAGCGATCCCCCAGCCCCAGCACCTCCGGCTGCTGCGAGTGAAAGGTCTTGATGAAGACTTTTCAAAACAGGTCTTAGTTTGACAAAGTTTGCTTCGAGGGGCGCACAGGGAGGGGAAATACACGAAAAATTTGTGTCCCCCCCAGTCGCAATTGGACACTTGTGATCCGAAAAATCTGAAAAAAATTAAGAATGTAGGCCTTGATGAGTACGGCAACAACAAATACGTAAGAAGTCGAAATTCACTCAACTTTGTTAGCAATAGTATGATTTATCCATTTTAAGTTTTCTTGATTCAAATCTTAACGGTACCTTTAAATACAATGAAATTCAGTACACAGAGGAACATTTATAAGATTGATCCATCCTGAAAGTTTCATAAAGTTTGAATCATATTTAGCGAAGTAATAGCGGTTTGAATTTTCCTGTATTACTATGGAACAATTTGCGCTGCAAGTATTACTATGAAAACATATGGCTATGGAACAACATGCGATTTTTACCGACTTAAGACACTATAGTTTTGCTAGGATTTGCATGAAAATTTCAGGAATGATAGGTATCATGAATATCTTTGAGAGTCGGTTCAGATAGTGGCATCAGTAATCGTAAAACAAAATAGTGGTTGTTTTAAATGCGAAAATTTAATAATTTTGAGCTATTTTTTCCCAACTTCAACGTTTAAGGTGCATGCGGAAGCTTGGTGCCCTACGGAAGCCTTGTATACATAACGCGGAAAAGATGGACGCGATAGTGCGGGGACTCTTCCCCGCCCATCCCGTCCGTGTTGACGCTGTCCATGGTGAAACAGCAGTCGAGTGCCGTGGATAGCTGCACCATCAAACATCAATAAAAGAATGGCATCAAGCTCAATCGATGGAAATTGAAATAAAAGAAAGAAAGAAGAAACACGTGATGGGTGTAAAATGCCAAATCAGGGATCCCAGGCAGTGTTGACAGAAGGAGCGAAGAAACCCACAAACAAACTCCTTGAAAAGTGCCAGAAAATTAAGTTCGCATGGACGCCCAACAAGGAAAGAGACATGATGCGAAACAGGGGAGAAAGAAGCCCCGACGAATACCCCGGCAGCAAGCACTGCTCGTAAAAGCCTAAGATGGCCGATCCTACTCACAAGTGCTGCAAGTTTTTAGGGGAAACGTAAGGCCCGAAGACACCATCACTGCCATTAAAGCCGTACGATCAATGCGGTTAGATCACATACTCGTCGAATTCGGAGCAGAGGCCGGGAATATGAAAGCATTCTGCGACACATTACAGAAAGTCCTTGGCAAAAGCGCAACTAAAGCCTACCTCGAGCCGATTGTAACGATCAAAATAAGGGATATTGACTGCGTCACTGAACTGGCTGAGGTAAAGGCCATGAAAAGGGAGTTGACACTAGAAAACCATAGGGGACAACGCAAAGCCATCATTGACTTGGCCAAATAGGACGACGAACTATTTTTGAATAAGAGCAACGTAAGAAGAGGGTGGGCTGTCTACAGGGTACGGTATGGAGTAGCGCCTCTTCAATATTTCAAATGCCTTGACTATGGTCACACTGCACAAGTATGCAAAGGACTCGATCGGAGTTCCCTTTATTACAAATGCGGTGAAATGGGACATAAATCAAACTGTATTTTTTGCAAGGATGCTGATCAGGGAAATGCTGGCTTTTCCAAAAAGTCCCAAAAGAGGCAAAATTAAAACTTTGATGAACCGTATCCTGCAAGTACACCTACATTGCAGTTCAACCGCTCAAAACTTGCCTAAGCAGTTTGCGAGGGACATGAAACCTGACTTTTTGCTGCTGAATGAGCAACACCACGAACAAAATTCTGCATCATGGTGTCCTGAAAAAACTGGCGCTACCGCCATTTAGATTCGGAACAGTGATTTCCTAGTGGAGAGCTGTGGAGGGGGATGGATTCATGTGGGATCGATGCTCAGGAACCCACATCATTAGTGTTACCTAAAGCCAAGCCAACCAATATCATTTTTTCAATAAGCTTAATGCTTTGGAGGCCACTGTTTGAAATGCAGACGGCAACGTGCTTGTTGGGGGAGACTTCTACACCAAAGAAATTGAATGGGGCATGCCTCAAACAGATCGACAGGGAAAACGAATCCTAGAAATGGTGGCTAGGACAGCGCTTGTCGTATATGACACAAAAAATACGCCGACTTCTTGTCGTTTTGGCTGCAAAGGAACTGTTAATCACGAGGGCTTTTCCTCGCGATACGACCGCACACCTGAGCAAGTGAGTCGCTCTGGTTCTACACCAGAGCTGTTCCTTGGGAGAGCCCTAGTCCCACACTATGTTCAAAGTCAGAATGTCCGGCACGTTGTCATCGCCGTCGGGTCCGGCAGCCTGTTTTTATCAATTGCGCTGGCTCCCTAAGAACATGGTAGTTCAGACTCTGGTCCACCACCAGACTCCGGGCACTTTGTAGTCACTGTGCACAACACCGCACGACACTGGCTAATCCCCGGAAGAAATGGCACAAAAAAAAACCACCTAAGACCTGACCAAAAACTTCCTATACAAACGATGCCCACTACCGAGTAGTTCAACTAATTCAAACGACGGTCTCCTTTTGACTGAACGGAAAAATTAAAATTTATTAGTCTATCTTTAATACAAAAGGTGATATACGAGATGTGTTCAAAAAGTATCACGAATTTTGAATTTTCGCGGGTTACGTATATTCGAATTTCGATTTTTTTGTGGCGTTATGTTGGTACTCATGTCTGTCACTTATGCCGACAAGCTCGGCCATTTTGAATGTTCACTTAATTGGTGATAGCTGCTTTACTTGCACGTGTTTTCAATCGTCTTCGATTTTTACTTATTCAAAAAAATGGATCAAAGAACGTGTATCAAATTTTGTGTGAAAAACGAAATTAAGTGCGCGGATGCATTCCGAATGTTGACTGTGGCATACGGAGAAGCTACCTTGGACCGAAGCAACGTTTATTGGTGGTACAAAATGTTTTTAGAAGGCCGAGAAGATGTGAACGACGAAGAGCGTGCCGGACGCCCGAGCACTTCAACAACAGACGAAAAAATTAATGAAGTGGAGAAAATGGTATTGGCCAATCGTCGAATCACCGTTAGAGAAGTTGCTGAGGGCCTAAACATATCGATTGGCTCGTGCCATTCGATTTTTATCAACGATTTGGGCATGAGACGGGTCGCCGCGAAATTTGTACCAAAATTGCTCAATTGCGACCAAAAACAGCAACGCATGAACATTGCTAATGAGGTGTTAAACTCTGTCTGCGACGAACCAAATTTGCTCCAGAGGGTCATAACTGGTGACGAATCGTGGGTTTATGGTTATGACGTGGAAACCAAAGCTCAATCATCTCAATGGAAGCTGCCGCATGAACCAAGACCGAAAAAAGCGTGCCAAGTTCGGTCGAATGTGAAAGTTTTGCTGACAATTTTCTTCGATTGCAGGGGCGTGGTGCGTCATGAGTTCTTGCCACAGGAAAGAACGGTCAATAAGGAATATTACCTGCAAGTTATGCGCAATTTGCGCGAAGCAATCCGCCAGAAACACCCGGATTTGTGGGAGAACAAAAATTGGCTTTTGCACCACGATAACGCCCCTGCTCACACATCGTTGCTTGTGCGCGACTTTTTGGCCAAAAACAACACACTAATGATGCCGCAGCCATCGTATTCCCCAGATCTGGCCCCCTGTGACTTTTTCTTGTTTCCTAAACTGAAGAGGCCCATGAAAGGACGACGTTACGCTACGCTTGACGAGATAAAGACGGCATCGAAGGAGGAGCTGAACAAGATTAAAACAAATGATTTTTTGAAGTGCTTCGAAGATTGGAAAAACTGTTGGCACAAATGTATAATATCTCATGGGGATTACTTTGAAGGGGACAAAATAGATATTCATGAATAAATAAATAATTTTTGAAAAAAACAAAATTCGCGATATATTTTGAACACACCTCGTATGCTGAGCTGGCTTTCAAGCATAAGCCCTACGCGTGCATGAAAAGTGCTGCGTATGCACATTTGCATGTATGGAAGCGATACCATGGATCAGATAGTTTGTTTAATAAATTGCAGATCACGTGGAGTCTATGCTTGGATAGGGATTACATTTCCAGCCGAATTGTGATGACTAAAATAAAAAATAGAAGCGACATATGAGTGGCATAAAATTACAATAACTTTGTTGCAACTGAAAGAAAATACATTGTTGCACTTCAAAACCAACGAATGAAATTAGATCAATTTTAGATTTCAAAATCATTGATTAAGTTTAAATTAAACAAGTTGGGTAGACAGACCTATGCTCATGTCAGAAGGGTTTTGTACTCAACTTACAAAATGCAGTAACCAGCAACGAATAAAATCAAGAAACATGTCAAAGACGATTTTATTGGAGAAAATGTGAAATTCGAGGATCATACTATTATTAACAAAGTTGAAAGAATTGTGACTTCTGAGGTATTTGTTTTACTTATACCCATAGATATCTCCCTTTATCATTTTTCCAGATTTTTTAGAAACACATTTTTCATGTATTTCCACCCCCTCTGTGCCCCCACTGAAGCGAAAACTGTCAGTTTAAGAACTGTTTTGAAAAGCTCTAATAGAGAACTTTCAGTTGACGTTCATACCGGCTACCTTTCATGAAATTTTTTTCAGGGCACTCCTGCCTCTGTACTGTAATCATCGATTCATGGCCTATTTTTTCGAATACTAGAATGGTTACAAAGCCCTTTTGCTAGGAGCTCTCTCCTGCCTCTTTGACTTGTTTCAATTGTATGTACTCATTTTCATGATACCTATCATTCCTGAAATTTTCATGCAAATCCTAGCAAAGCTGTAGTGTCAAAATCGATAAAAAGCGCATATGGCTCCATAGCCATATGTTCCCATGGTAATACAGGGCATATTGTTCCATATTGTTTTATTGAATTTAAGGGTACCGTTTATATTTTATTCAAGAAAACATAAAATCGATAAATCATACTATTACTAACAAAGTTGAGTGAATTTCGACTTCTCATGTATTTGTTGTTGTTGTACTCATAAAGGCCTACATTCATGATTTTTTTCAGATTTTTCGGATGGAAGGTTTCCAATCGCGAGGGGGGGGGGGGGGGGTACGCGAAAAGTTCGTACATTTCCCCTTCCCCTGCCCCCCTCGGTATTCAGAAGACAATTTTAAGACTTGTTTTGAAAAGATCTCATTGAGACCTTTCCAATGACACCCTACTCGACTACCAATGGTGAAAATTTTTTTTTGAGGGGTCACCTCCCTATACGGGGAGACCCCCCTTAAACCCCTTTGAAAAATTTTACCACCCTTGAACTTTCAAGAGGTCACCACTTCTGACTTTTTCACAAAGTTTCATGGCTGTAGCCTCTATAGTTTCGGAGACGGACGGACAGACGGACGGACGGACAGACGGACACAGGTCGTGATTGCAATAGGGTTTTGTATTTTAGTACAAAACCCTAAAAAGGGGTGAGGTTCAACATCTTCCTCCCTCTTGAACGTGTTGTTCAAATATATAGAGCAGGATATACTATGAAGGTTGCTTGTGAGTTGCGCCGGTGTGCAGGAATTGGCGTCGCCTTGATGGGCAGCAGGTGTCGTCGGCAGCATCGTCTCCGGGTCATGTTGATGAAGAGACTCACTGCTATTGTGAGGCTTAGATATCCAATGTTATAGTGGCGGATGTGATGCGGGGCGTCGTTGGATTGGGGCGTTCCGTTGGTCCTTAACCCTTTGATGCGGTCGCGAAGAACGGCGAAGTCATTCTAGCTTTCGTTCGTTTTCCCGAAAACATTGAGGTGAGGTTTGATAGGGCGATTGATGTTGAGGACATTGGCCAACTTGTTGTGAACGGGGAATGAGGATCGCAGGATTCCTGAATAGAAATTGCTCGCTTGTAGTACGATGGCTTCCATTTAAAGTAGTGGTTCAAACGTTGGAATCGCCGACTAGGTGGTCGTCAGTCGCCTTGCTTGAAACGTAAATCCAGTGATTGGGGCGATGTAGCTGGATCCATGCTGGGATGAGCGTGGTAGCCTTCCCTTGGCATGGTGTTAATAGTTTGGACTGCGACATAATGGCAATCTCGCAGATGCTAGTCGTGGATCCCTTGCGGAGAACTGGATGGGTTTGCTTGCACACATCGTTTGTATGGTCAGTTACAATCCAGCGTGAAAGTTCCGTGTTGGACATCTGGTAAAATAAATCACGGGCGAGGTTGACCATGAGGTAGGTGGACGATGGGATGAGTTGGATGAATCCATGGTCTGTTTTTTTTTTGTGGTAGGGAGGTGAATGCTATTTATGCACAGAGTGTGGGGCTCCCATGCACGACTGGATTACCCTTTAAACACCTCCCCTGTCAACCTGAGAACCCAGCCTGGAACTGTTTGACACATTACTTCGGGCCAGGTCTCGTTTTGTTACACCGTGGGACGCCTTCAAGCTGGGGAGTCCCTTTCCTCGCGGGAGGGGAGAGGGGAAGAGGAATTGCTAGAAAAGCGATCCCCCAGCCCCAGCGCCCCCGGCTGCAGTGAGTCCCTTTTATATTTTAGGACTGCCCGAGCATAATGTGCCACCTGGTCCCATTTGTCGACTGATTCGAGCATCACCGCAACTATATTATCCGGGGTGAGCTCTCCCGTCTCCCTGTAGAGTTCCCTTTGCAGTCTGACCCATTTTGTACACGCAAAAATGTGTGACAGGCATTGTCCTCCTCTCCCGGGCAAAACCGACAATCGGGAGACCGTGACTTACCGATCTTGTGCAGGTAAGACTGAAAACACCCGTGCCCGCTCAAAAGCTGGGTCAGATAGAAGTCAGTCTCACCATGCCTTCGATTTAGCCACGGTCTCACATCCGGGATGAGGCGCGCAGTCCACCTTCCCTTCGTGCAATTCACCCAAGTCTGCTGCCAATCGTTGAGTGAGCGCTGTTTCTCTTCGCGGACAACCATCTCCCTCGCATCCTCGTTTCGGCGCAGGTAAATAGCGCGGCGCTCTCTAGCAAAGAGGGAGATAGGTATCACGCCTGCAATCACTCTCACGGCCGAGTCGGAGACTGTTGGATACGAAGATGCAATTCTCAGTGCTCCTCTTCTCTGCACCTGTGCCAAACGTTTCCGGTATACCTCCTTGCTGAGAGCGTCGCCCCATACCTCTGCTCCGTACAGTAGCACTGACCCTACAGCACTCATCAAGAGGCGTCTTCTTGATGGACTGGGTCCACCTACGTTGGCCATAAGTCGACTCAGGGCCGATATTTCCGAAGCAGCCTTCTCAGCCGTTGCCCTGATTTCCTCAGAGAAACTCATCTTCGAGTCGATCAGTAGCCCCAGGTACTTCACCGCTGGCTTTGATTGGATTTGTATGTCTCCAATACTGATCATCGTTACTCTAGGGATTCTCTTTTTTGTCACTTCGGTTTTCTCCAGTGCTAAGCTGAGCCCGCGAGCAATCATCCAGTCCCTCACTCGGCTCATTAGCATACCTACCCTAAGTTGCGCCTGTTCAACGGTGCGTCCACAACCAGAGCAGCAACATCATCCGCATAGCCAACCAAGCGCGACTCATCTGGTATCTCAAGTCTCAGTAGCCCGTCGTATGACACGTTCCACAGGTCCGGACCAAGGGTAGATCCCTGGGCAACACCCGATGTAATTTCCATCCTTCGTTGGCCCTGTGTCGTGTCGCAGAGTAGGCTTTGGTCCTTAAGGTAGTTCCTCAAAAGCCGCATTAGATATTCTGGAACTTGTCAAGAGTTTTTCAGCGTATCCAGAATATCCACCCATCTAGCGGAGTTGAAGGCATTCCTGACGTCGAGTGTCACCAACAGGACGATCTGTCGCTTGGTGCAACTACATGCCTCTGCCTTTTGGACCGCGCTCACCACCTCTGCAATCGCATCAATGGTAGAACGTCCTGCTCTAAAGCCGTACTGCCGAGGAGATAGGTCCCCAGCAGCACGAATCGCGTCAGTGAGTCTTCCCTTGATGAGTTTCTCTAGCACTTTCCCAGCCGTGTCTAGCATGCATACCGGGCGGTATGCAGATGGCGATCCGGGACTGCCCTTCCCCTTAATGATCAGCACGAGCCTCGCCACCTTCCATCGTACCGGGAAAACCCCGTCCCGTAGGCAAGCGTTGAATGTGCTGAGCAGCAAGTCAGGACAATGGTGATAGACGAGCCGCAACACCTCACCTGGAACACCATCTGGACCTGGAGCCTTCCTCGTTTTCAATGAGAGAACTGCCTCCTCCAGCTCCAGCTGTGTGAAGAGTGGGCACTCGACTGCTGTTTCACCATGGACAGCGTCAACATGGACGGGATGGGCGGGGAACAGTCCCCGCACTATCGCGTCCATCTTTTCCACGTCATGTATACAAGGCTTCCGTAGGGCACCAAGTTTCTCCATGACCAGCTTGTAGCCAAGGCCCCACGGACCTTTGTTCACATTCTCCACTAGGTCTTGCCAGCAGCGAGCCTTGTTACTGTTGCTCAGCTTGCGAAGGCATTTCCTGGCCGACTTATATGCTGCCACCTGCTCGCATGCCTCATCACGGTTCCGCACCCGTTGAACCTCACGTCGAAGCTTGTGACACTCCCTTCGCTTTTCAGCGATTTCAGTTGACCACCAGTACACTGGGGGCTTGCTGTGCCGGGGTATTCGGCGGGGCATAGAAGCGCAGCAAGCAGTCGTAATGATGCAAATAGTAGAGTTCACCACGTCTTCAGCTGCCCGTTCTTCCGTCCCCTCCGAAGCTCCCTGCAGCGGCTGACCCGCTGTGAGAGCCTTGACGAACCTCTCGACGTCCATCTTTCCAATGTTCCATCTAATTGTGGAAGGTCGAGAGCACGGACGTCGGGAGACAGCATCACTTATCTCAGCAGAATGCACTGGTGATCACTGGCTGAGTAGTCCTCTAATACTTTCCAGTTGTGTATCCTTCGTACTAAATACTCCGAGGCGAATGTCACGTCCTGTATAGTTCCCTCACAGCCAATACGGCGGAAAGTCGGCGTATTTCCGGAGTTTGGCACAACGAGGGCCGACCTGGCCACCATTTCCAGGATTCGTTTTCCCCGCGGATCTGTCTGAAGCATGCCCCATTCAATTGCTTTAGCGTTGAAGTCGCCCCCAACGAGCACTTTGCCCTCTGCGTTCGAGATAGCGCCCTCCAAAGCATTAAGCTCCTTGGTCCGGACCTGTGGAACGTGTCTTACGACGGGCTACTGAGACTTGAGATGCCAGATGAGTCGCGCTTGGTCGGCTATGCGGATGATGTTGCGGCTCTGGTCGCCGGACGCACCGTTGAACAAGCGCAACTTAGGCTAGGTATGCTAATGCGCCGAGTGAGGGACTGGATGACTGCTCGCGGGCTCAGTTTAGCACTGGAGAAAACCGAAGTGGTCATCTTGACAAAAAAGAGAGTCCCTAGAGTAAGGATGATCAGTATTGGAGATATACAGATCGAATCGAAGCCAGCGGTGAAGTACCTGGGGCTACTGATCGACTCGAAGATGCGTTTCTCTGAGCAAATCAGGGCAACGGCTGAGAAGGCTGCTTCGGGAATATCGGCCCTGAGTCGACTTATGGCCAACGTAGGGGGACCCAGCCCATCAAGAAGACGCCTCTTGATGAGTGCTGTAGGGTCAGTGCTACTGTACGGAGCAGACGTGTGGGGCGACGCTCTCAGCAAGGAGGTATACCGAAAACGATTGGCACAGGTACAGAGAAGAGGAGCACTGAGAATTGCATCTTCGTATCCAACAGTCTCCGACTCGGCGGTGAGAGTGATTGCAGGCGTGATACCTGCCGCCCTCCTTGCTAGAGAGCGCCGCGCTATTTACCTGCGCCGAAACGAGGATGCGAGGGAGATCGTTGTCCGCGAGGAGAGACAACGCTCGCTCAACAATTGGAAGCAGTCTTGGAGGAATTGCACGAAGGGAAGGTGGACAGCGCACCTCATCCCGGATGTGAGACCGTGGCTAAACCGAAGGCATGGTGAGACTGACTTCTATCTGACCCACCTTTTGAGCGGGCACGGGCATAAATGCCTTCACCTCCCTACCACAAAAAAAAGCATTAAGCTTGGCTTGGAAAGATGATATCGACTCGTTAAGCGTTAGGTGCACACTAAAGAAGGTGATCCCTGAGCACCGAACCCACACGAAACCATCCCCCCCATCCACAACTCTCCGCTTGAAAGTCAATGTTCCGAACCCAGTTTGCGGCAGTACCAGTTTCATCAGAATACCATAATGCAGGACTTTTACTGTGGTATTGCTCACTCAGCAGCAAGAAGTCGGCTTTCATGTCCCTCGCAAACTGCTCAAGCAGATTTTGGGCGGTTGAACTGCGGTGTATGTTTAGCTGCAGGATGCGGGTCATCGAATCTCTGATTTGGCCTTGGCTAGGGCCTCCTGGAACACCCGGCATTTTCCTGATCCCAAGACGTGTCCAAAATCAGGTTTTGGATCAACATCCTTGCAAAGAATACAGTGTGCCTCCTTCGTACACTCTTTTCTTTTATGTCCCATTTCACCGCATTTGTAACATAGGGTACTCCTATCGGGTCGTTTGCATACTTGTGTGGTGTGACCATAACCAAGGCATTTGAAATATTGAAGAGGCGTTGCTCTTCGCCGTATCCTACAGACAACCCATCCTATTCGTACTTTGCCCTTGTTCTGGAATTGTTCGGCGTCCTTTTCGGTCAAGTCAACTATGGCCATGCGTTTTCTGGTGTCAGTCTCGCTTTGATCCTTCCCACGCTAGGGAACTCCTTTTTGATGGCCTCTTCTTCTTCAGCCAGATCCGCCACGCAGTCAATGTCCCGTATTTCGATCGTTGCCATCGGCGCTTTTGCCGAGTACATTCTTTACTGCGTCACAGAATGCTTCTTTATTGCCGGCCTCTGCTCTGAATTCGACAAGTATGTGGCCCGACCGCGTTGATCGTACTACTTTAATGGTAGTATTGGTGTCTTTGGGCCTTACGTCCCGCAGCACCTCCGCGTAGGATCGGCCATCTTGGAGCTTTACAAGCAGTGCATGCTGCCGGGGTCTTCGTCGGGGGTTCTGGCTCTCCTGTTTTGCATCAGATCCTTTTTCTAATTGGGCATACATGCGAATTTTATTTTCCGGCTTTTTTTGAAGGAGTTTCTTTGCGGCATTCTTCATTCCTTTTGTAAGCACTGTATGGAACCCGTGATCTGGTGCTCCACGCCCATCAAGTGCCTCTTCCTTCCTTCTTTTATCCCGATCTCCTTCGATTGGGCTAGACGCCATTCTTTTATTGACTTTTAATGATGTAGCTATCTGCATGTCGCCTTTAGATTTTGCCCCAAGCGCTTCCTTAGCCTTCTGCTCGTCTTCGGCCTTTAACCAGCTCCTCCGATAGTGCCCTATGCGATCTAGGAGCTCCTCTAGTTCAAGGAGCCCTTCCTTTGCTACTTTGCTGATTTTTGGGGAGTCGCATGCAGCTTGTATTCCCTTCAGAACATCTCCCGCTTTTCGAAGTAGTCTTTCTTCTTCCTATCGCTGGGCCACAATTGTATCTTGCAACCATCCTTGGGAGAGGTTATCGCGTTCCGTTTCCGAGTGCAGTACTTCCACCACATTTTCAACATCGGCGGTGCATTCACGCGGTGTCTGGTCACTCTTTGCTTTTCGTGCCGTAATCTCTTCGATGGCTTCTGGATTTTTCGATGCAATGTCGGGATTTGCGACCCTTGCATCGGTCGCTTCGGTAACGATCGCAGCAGTGACAATCGAATTTTCGGTGCTCTTTATGTTATCTTCCACTGCTCGAACACCTGAAGCATCCTGCCGAGTCTCCCGTTTCTTCTTAATAGGACGCTCGGGCGTTCGCATCATTTTTTTGCTGCGCCCAAACGCCGCAGGAATCTCAGTCTGCACCAGACTGTCTGCTGTTCTCCCTTTTTCGTTTACCGTCACTGTCGTCGTGTTAGTCTTCATTTTTGTCGTGGTTAGCACAGCCCTCGATGTACTGTTGATATCGTGGCTGCAACCGCTGGTTGCGTCGTCGTTGCTATTATTTTTTATTTTCTTTTTTGGATTTTTTTGGTCTTTTGATTGCTCCAGTTTTGTTGGGTCCCCCCTCGGAGCCACTATCTCCGTTCGTGTGTGTAGTCGCCTTTTTGGTCCCATGGTTATCTTTGCAGAGCAGGGAGGCCATGCGAGGGTTGGCACAAGCCCTTATGGGGACAAGTGCTCAGAGCCAGACCAGCACTAATCGGGAGTCCGCCTCAACCGAACCTACACCACCAACCCAATGGTGCGAACTTCGAACGTACTCCGAGGCCTGCCAAGGTTTTACCGGGACGGAGAGGGTATGATAGTTGAATTGGAGCCGTTCACACACGAGTTTCACCTCGGCGCTACCGTGCAAAGCAACTAGGTCCAAACCATCACATCCGCCAGCCCAAAGCGTCAATTCCAGTTCGTTGTCGTTGGTGTGTTTGAGGTGCATTTGCAGGATCTCGTAGTATTTAGAGGACAACAGCGGAAGTTGGAGTCTGAATATCACTTGATTGACTAGAACTTGTCCCTCGATGGTGAAGAAACTGTAGAATTTGGCAAGATCGTTATAATCCGCTGGGAGTTTGAGCGTTGCGGGCAAGTGTTCCTTAATAATCGTCAGTTGTTCGAGTAACTGGTTTGGAGTTAACAGCTTAGGGTTGAGTCTGCCGTGATACGAATCGATGACAACTTCAAGCAAACTGGTTTGAGTGGTTTCATAGCATTAACAAAAACTGTGTGGCGAGCATGTTGAATCCGTCCATGGTCTTGATTTGCTGCTCATTGAAGGTCAGGATGGCAATAGCCTCCAGGGTTTTGTACATATTTACGCTTAAGTCCGATCATGGAGGTTTAGTTCCTCAGGAGCGTCATTAAACGGTATTCATTGCCCTCGATTCCTTGAATGGTTTCGGCCATCTCCTTTGCGTAGCTCGAATTAAGGACTCCAAATAACGAATGAGCGATATTGCCAATTGGGTCGATCGCTCCTCGTTTATGGTGCCGATTTTGTTGTTCATGCAGCAGTTCTTTTCGCTCTTGAATATTGTGGAACGCTTCTTTCAGTTGGTACAGTGTGATGGCGCATATCCGAGGTGATTTGATTGTATTAAAGAGGTGTTCTAGTTGATCGAATCCATGAGTAATGACGCTGGGCTCTGCCCCATAGGTCGACAAATTGTAGTAGATAATCGGGCTCCACTCGTTGTAGCTAAGGTGGCTCTCACCTATCTTCTCGAAGTAGATTCTGTAATGGTTGTCCAGTGGGGTCCAGGTTTCGAGGGAACTGGCCTTAGTAGTGGTGACTGTCACAAGCAGCACCAGCAAGACATTGAGCATTGATGCTGCTTTTTGTTTTCGGGGCCTCTTTCAACCGGAGGGGCCTGCCTGTTCGAGATCGGTGTCGGTAGCACTGAAAGCACGTCTCAAACCCTCGTGAGGAGGCTCTTGGTCGGTGGGGGATTTATCCTCTTCCTTGCTTGTGTAGTGAATAAAGATGTTCAATATATGTCCGTGAAGGACCGCAGCGATGTTCTGCTGCCTCGGCAGAGGAAGATGTTGGTTCCTGCCGAGAATGCCCTCGTCCGGAGACGCGTGAATGCGCTGGCAGGCTAGCATTGCGGTGTCGTGGGGCGGGTTCGTTTCCCCGGCACGAGGACTCACTACAAAACATTTCGCATTCACGAATTGCTTGCAGAGTTCGAGAGGACGACCGAAGTCGCAAATCAGTAGATAACCTCCACGAAGGAATTACGACTTGTTGCGAGAACAAGTGCAACCTGACAAGAAAGACTAATTTGGGGGTGACCTCGTCCTTACCCAAATACATTCAGGGCCCACAAATGAAAGAGGGGCAACCGGGTGGTGGTGGAGCCCCTTCATGCCCACCCAACCGGAATAAATCCAATGTTAAATCGTTGAAGTGGCCAGGTATTCCTCTTCTGAGTGGAAAACTCATACAACTTGAATTATATGAGCTTTCCCATCAGAAGGGGAGTACCCCGGTGACCAATTTATGTCATAGAATTATACAATTGAATTGCATAACTCTATGCCATAAAAAGGCACTTGGCTTGGGCCACTCAACCCATTAAGTCTCCTGAAACAGAAAAATTTTTAAGTACCCGGTGGCTGGCTCATATTTTGGGGTGGAAGCCTGCCACCGTACCGGGTCCTATACCCGATTGGAAAAGACCGGAAGGGAAAGACCGATTTTTACCGTTTAATTCATCATTTTATTTAATTTCATTGATTTCTCGTAAATACAAAGCAAAGAAATCAAAATAGTTCAACAAAAATTATTCAGTGTATATATTAAAACATTTTTTAATATTGATATAATTAGTATTTGCAGTATATATTAAAGATTACCCCACTTAATTGAATAAATTGAATAAAAAGAAACAATTGGTATATATAAAAAATGAAACAATTGGTATATATAAAAAAAATGAAACAATTGGTATATATAAAAAAAAATGAAACAATTGGTATATATGTAAAAATGAAACAATAGGGGAACTTACCCAACCTTTTCCGACGACGAGCGCTCGTTGACGAGGTGAGTAAGTCCTGTAAAGTTATAATACTGCATAGCAAATTAGTTAAAAGCACTCGCGATATTTCTGGAATATTTTCGTTGTCAACTTTTCTTCTTCTTTTTTTTTTCTTTTGGTAAATGCTAAAACGCACACGTGATAACGAGATTCATACAACTTAAAACGTTTTTCTTTAGAATTTCCTTTTCGGCTTCTTGGTTGAATTCGTGAAAAATTCAGCACGAAACACATTAAAACTTTCTGGCGCGCATGGATCAGTACAAGTGACGCGCGATAAAAAAAATGTTTAAATCCGGGCTTTGAGTTTCTTCGCTAGAATATTTTCCCCCCCTCTCTTGCAGCACAGTCCCGACAAATTTACTTCCACGAGCAGGCAAAACTGAAACCGTTTTCGTTTTGGCTTTCCCGTTATCTTGACGAATAACTTCCCTTTGTTGTCTGCTGACGACCGAAAATTTGTAACAGTTGAGATCAAACAAACTAAAATTTCACGTCCCGCAATCTTGCACTGAGCACTATTTGTCGGGTGGAAATAAATAACTAAAACGGATAGAAATAACTAATCCTCGTTAGTTTTTCCGGTAATAAAATTATTCCCAGAGTTTCGTCCGCGATGACGTGTTTCCACAAGACAGTCCGTGATATTCACGAGAAATGCTCCACGCGAATTTCCTGCTTTTCCGGCGCACACAACACTATCTTGCACTTCAGCAGTTTTCCGCGCGAGCAGGAAAACCCAAGGCCGACTAGCAATCTCCAATTTTACTTTCGTACGTCACTTGCGCACAACGAGCGCCAAGTTTTTCTTTTTTTCCGCTGCTGAACAACAACGTTCGTTTTTGTTGTACGGAAGATGCAAACACGCTTTCTTTGTCGCGCACACGCTTCAGCAGCAACGCACCACCAACTTTTCCGCGATCGCCAACACCTCGCAGAAGCAGCACGAAGAACCGCAAAGAAAACTCTCCATTTTCAAAGCATAAATCAATTGCGGATTTTTCTTTTTCACTTGACACTCATTTATTCACATTCAAATCAATTTTCCCGTTCCAAAAACATTTACGGTCTTTCCGTCATTCAACCAACGCAAACCCCACAACAATTTTATCTTCTTCCACTTATTGCATTCCAATGCCAAATTCCCGAGCACTTTTTCTTGGAAACCGTAATGAACACCACCGCTCTTGTCCTATTTTCACCCACGATAACTTTCCGATTTCCTAACATATGCATTCGAATAGGCAATCATTAACGCGTATTTGGTAATTTCGATATTAACACCCTACGACATGATAAGTTTCTTTCCGCATCCGACGTGACCGCCGTGAAAATCCAAAACCGACTCCCCACAATCCCCGTAATTCCACTTGACTTTTCGAAATGCAATTTCTATAGCGGGATCGCTACTCAAACCGCTTTAAAGGGATTATTACAAAACAACACCAAGATGTAACTCCGGAGCATGCGATGGAGCGATGACACGCCGGAGTAAGCGTAACTGAGATGACGTTATGTCTATGTGCATATTTCGTTTTTCGTCACACAATACTGCTAATACAAATGCAAGATCCCGAACGATATTGGCGATGGCTTGGATGAAAAACTCAAGCATGCAACGCAAAAATAAAATCAATCAGAACAAATCACTTCACCGTCCAACGTAATTCGGAACTCGTATTCAATCGAAAACGAGCGAAACACTCCCCATCTCCATCCAATTCCTCGTTTGTGAGACGAAGCATAAGACTCGACTTGCCGGCGCCACTCTCCCCGATAATTCCAATGTTGTTATGTAGTTATCACCCATTTTCATGATTTACGACGCAATAGCATGCAAATTTCGCAAGCACAATTTAATATTCTCCACACTCAAGCAACTACGACACTTTATGGGCAAGTAGAACAATACGAACCCATTCAGAAAGGGGGAAATCACACAATTGAAGGTTTTTTTTTTTGTTGCTATCAAATGTACTTTTTCCTTATCAGTTGTAGTTTATGACGGCGGTATTTGCAATTTCCCTTTTCACTGTCTTTTGTAGGTTCAATTAAGTTATCAATTGAAGGCAATTTGTCGTTTATGATAATTAGGCGTAATTAGGTGGGAAAATCGGAAGAATTAGACAAATTTTAAGGGGTTTAAATGATACAATGATTTTAGCGTTCATATAATTAACAGGTTAAATGATACAATGATTTTAGCATTCATAATTAACAGGTTAAATGATACAATGATTTTAGCATTCATAATTAAAAGGGGTTAACCGTTTCGTTCTAAGCATTTGCATACCGCGTTACACCGCAATTCGTTAAATTATCTTCAAAAGATATTGTAATAAGATACTACACATTAGAAATTTTTTTTTTAAACATTTTTAGAATTTTGTTTCCCGGGTGTTAAGTACAAAGGAATTTTTCCACTTATTATTCCTGCGAAAAAAAAAAACGAGTGTTGCGATGGGGAAGGTGACTGAATCGACTGAATCCTTATTAAATTGCGTTCGTGCTGTGTGCCTGTGTCAGCGCTGCTTTTAGAGCCATAGTTCTTAGATTACTACAGGGCAGCTAATTTTCTCGTGATCCCAAGGCAATGCGGATTACGAAAAAGGAGCTGAAGGATCTTTCTGTGTCTCACGGGTTGCCTTCGGCGTCGGGACTAGAGATGACGAACAATAAAAGAACACAATTAACAGACGGACGGACTGACTTATGTCTATGTTTGCCTGGAAGTATACAATCTTTGCGCGTTTTTGAAAATATATGCGGACGGACAAACAGACGTGCCCAATTATCTATCGGCGCAGGTCTTTCGCGTGGTATATCCCCACTTCTTTTCCCGATGGATCCGTTATCAAGTAACGGTTAGGTCCCATTACCTTCTTTATGCGGCTTTTCAGGAATCGCCTATCCAGCTTGGCGTTGTAATGCCCCGCGGCGTCACTTTGGCGGAAATTTCGCCGGAAAACTTCATCTCCTTCTTTGAAATTAGCAGATCGTGACCGGAGATTGTACTGCGCTTCATTTGCACTACCTGCGGCCTTAATCTTCCGTCCGATCTGTTGGCGGAGGTCTCCTAAACGTTCGTGGGGCTCCAGCGCAACGACCGGGTCTCCCAAACACTTTAATTGCCGTAACAGTCGGTATGATTTACCGTGGCAAATCATGTGCTGTCCAAAGGCGGCAAAGTAAGGGGCGACACCGGTGACGGAATGATACGAGGATCGCAGGGCGCATGTGATGGCAGACAATCGCCGATCCCAATCCTTTTGAGATGGGTGGACGTAGGAACGGATCGCGGCCAATAGGGTGCGGTTCAACCGTTCTGACGCGTTGGACTGAGGAGAGTATATGGGCGTCAGTTGGTGTTCAATGCCATACTGCTCAAGTAGGCTCTTAAACTGCCGAGACCGGAACTGTACTCCATTATCTGAGTACACACTCTCTGGAACTCCGAACACATGGAATACCCGGTTCTCTAAGAATTTCACGATCGATGGAGTTGTGAATTTACGGATAGGTTCCACCATTGGGAATTTTGAGAGCTGATCTAGGACGACTATAGCTCCGATGTGTCCCATGGAAGACCGAGGATATGGACCGAGTAGATCGATGTATAGACGCTGGAACACGCGTTCTGGGACGTTGAGTTGACCCATAGGAGGTCGAAGAGGCTGGTTGGGTGCTTTGGTGCCTTTACAGGTCTCACAGGTGCTCACGTAGTCTTTGACCTGGGATGCCATTTTAGGCCAAAAGAAGTATTTCTTGAGTCGCCGTAATGTTCGACCGTAACCTCCGTGGGCACTTAACGGATGGTCATGTGCGCGGAAGATCAGATGTTGTGTCATTTCCTCCGGTACCCAGAGTTTCCAAGACTCTTCTTCCTGCCATGGATCACCAGTGGCGTATTCATTTCGTCTATACACATAGCCGTCTATTACCTTCAAATCAGGCAGCTGTGTTTGTTGGGTCGCTATGGTTTGCCTCAACTCTTTGTAGCTATCTGATTCGAAATGTGGGCTGTCCAAATCTATTTCGATGGGGTCCTCGTCATTTATTGTTATTTCGGCTCCCTCTGGGGAAAACATCCGTGAGAGAGTGTCGGGTACGATGTTCTGGGTTCCTTTCCGATGTTTGATGGAGAACTTGAACCCTTGCAGTTTAAGAGCCCATCTGGCTAGGCGTCCACTTAAATCTGCCTGGTTCATCAACCATTGTAGTGACGCGTGGTCCGTGATGATCTCGAATTGGTGGCCCTCGATATAAGCTCGGAATTTCTTCACAGCCATTACCGCTGCCAAACATTCTTGCTCGGAAACAGTATAGTTCCTTTGGGCCGAATTCAGCTTATTGGACATGAAGGCGATGGGAGCTTCCTCTCCTTCATCGGTCAATTGCACCAGCACGGCTCCTACTCCATGTTGACTTGCGTCACAATGAATGGAGAAGGGCTTCGTGAAGTCGGGGCTGTGCAAGACAGGAGCTGATGTGAGGGCTTGTTTAAGCTCTTCAAATGCCTTTCGGCTGAGTTCGGTCCAAACGAACTTCCCTTTCCGCAACATGTCTGACAGGGGCGCTGAAACTGTTGCATAATTCCGAACAAACCTTCGGTACCAACCGCACACACCAAGGAAACGTCGTAGCTGCTTCACAGTTTTTGGTAAGGGGAACTCATCAATCGCACGAGTTTTGTCTGGATCCGTTTTGATAGTGCCATGTCCTATGACATGGCCTAAGTATCGGACTTCTTTCATGACAAACTTACTTTTCTGTACGTTGATGGTGAGTCCCGCCTTACTGATGTGCAGGGCTACTTCTTGTAGAAGTAGGAGGTGTTGATCGAACGTTTCCGTGATGAGTAAAAGATCATCGAGGTACACGAACACTTGGTGTTTTAGGTGAGGTGGGATGACCTTGTCCATCAACCGAGTCATCGTTTGCGGCGCGTTACACAGGCCAAAGGGCATTGTGACGAACTGATATAATGGTCGTCCAGGCACTGTGAAGGCGGTCTTGTCCCTCGAGCCCTCATCGAGTGGAATTTGCCAGAAGGCGTCTTTTAGGTCGAGACTGGTGATATAATTGGCTTTCGGCAGTCTCCCTAGTATTCCATCGATGAGTGGAAGAGGGTACGCGTCCTTGATGGTAACCGCATTTACCTTACGGGCATCAAGACAGAGGCGGACTTTACCTGGCTTTACAACCAAGGTTACCGGTGAGGACCAGGCACTTTGGGACTCTTCTATGACCCCCAACTCGAGCATCCTATCTAATTCCGCATACACCAATTTCTCCATGGCTGGCGAGATGGCGTAGTGTCTCTGTTTAATCGGTTTACTATCGCCAACGTCGATGGCGTGTGAGACTAGGGTGGTGCGGCCAAGGCCTTGGGTAGCGTAAGATGGGAAAGCAGCAATGGACGCTTCCAGGCGTTGCCGTTGGTTAGACGTCAGGTCATGCCTATCGGGAGTAGAAGTGATTTCGTTGACATTTCTGGTTTTTAAAGACAAATCGGTGAATAAATCGGAGGCCAGTCCAAAGCGAAGGACGAAATCGACACCAAGGTATACGTTCTGAGTCAAAGACGGGATAATGTAGAAGGTAATATCCTTCGTCTGACCCCTGAACGTCACGGGTGTTGTTAGTTTACCTCGTATAGGGTGTTTGGTGCCATCAGCTGTACTGATTTCAGTGCGCCAGGATTTAATCAAGTTCGGGTATTCTTGGAGCACTTTCGAGCCAAAGCTCGAGGCAAGACAACTGATACTGGCACCCGTGTCGATCAATGCAAACACGGTCTCGCCCAACACTTTAATTGGATGATAAGGTCTGATCTCATTCTCAGCAACCTCCGAGATGTTACAAGAGTTTACGGTTTGACGGCAGGTGCGCACTCTCTTGCGGAAATTCCGCCAACGACGGGTTGACCATTTTGTCGTGCACGAACGGGAAGTGACGACTTCGGAAGCAAATATTCGCTCTCGAGCCACCCGATATTCCTGCAGTCTAACATGATAAGGTTTTAGCGTGCGTACTTGAGGCTGCCGCGGTTCTTCTGGCAGTGACTGCGATGGTCGTTTTAATATTGTCGTTGGTGAGGTCTCCGGAAGAGAGTGAACATCCGCAGTCGTAATGGTTATGGCTGGTGGGTTAACGTCAGGTTGGTTGGGGTGAGCCGCTGACTGAGGAGCTACTGCTGGGGTTTCGAGTACCGCTGAGGTGGTCGGGTACTCTTTTGGCCGTTTTTTCGTGCGGCACATTCAGAACAGTCCGGGAAGTAAGTGTCCGGCTTGCCGCAACCGTAGCAGAAAACCTTACGTTCTGCGCGGCATGAAATGAACCGGTGTCCGGTTTGGTGACAATTCCAGCAGGTCGTAAGACTTCCCACCGCCGCTACAGCAAGCTGGTCTGGGTCCAAATCATCCTCCAGATCTAGGGTGGTATAATCTGGGGCCAATTCCGCGATTCCTCGTCGAGGACCCGTCCTGGTTAGTAAGTATGGCCGGTCCCGTAGGTCTTCCTCAAACCCTTCTATACGACGCACATTTCTCAGCAGGGCCTCCATACTCTGTGGATCGGAGTTCACGATATGCCGACGAATCTCCGGTCTTAGATTGCGCTTTAGCAGGCGAAGAATTTGGGTAGAAGACAATGGCTCTGACAGCTGGTCATTCAACCGAAGGATATCGGCTCGATATTTATGGAAGGACTCGTCCGGACGCTGCCATCTAGCATTCATCTTATCCAGGACTAATTCGTCCATGTCGACCGTAGGGTATTCCATGCGGAGTACCTCCTTCAGCCGTGACCAGCGTATGGATGGTGGAGCTGAATGTATCCTCCAATATGTCTCCAGGGCTGCTCCCCTAAGCAGCATTGGCAGGTATCCTGCGAGCGCTGTGCGGTCTCCTGCTAGCATCTGCTCAATGAGTGACTCCACCCGACTTATGAATACCTCCACCGTTATCGTATTGGGTTCCCCACTGAAATGTAGATTCCATCCCTGGATGATGCTGGGGATCTGTGTCGGCTTCAGCCGATACATGTCGTGTGGATGGAAGCGTTGGTCCGGCGGAATCACGGGAGCCTGATTTGGTGGCGGTGCTTGGCTCAATCGGGGCCGGTAAACTGGAGCCAACGGATTCATGGCTGTACCTGGCCGGATCCGTTCGGGATCACGCCGCGAGTCTACTGGGAAGTCCCACGGATTTGGGTCCGAATCCCACATAGGAGGAGTTCTTGGCCGGGATGGTGCGGGGTTCTCTCTCTGGCTCTCTAGAGAGGCGAGCCGGGTGGACATGTCCTGTACGAGCGCCATTAGATCTCGTAGAACTGTGGCTTCCACAGCCACCGGTGGACTCGCTTCTTCTGCAGGCGGAACTGCTTCAGCCCTGTAGTCATCGTCTCGTGCACTCCTTGTAGTGGATGGAAGGGGTCCGCTTTTGGGGACAGCTCCACTTGTACTGGAGGACTGAGGTCGTTCTGTTGCTGGCTGTGCGATTTCCAAAGGCTGTCGACAGAGCGGGCACGTGGATGAAGTTTGCCGCAGTTGTGCCAAACACAGCTGATGTAGCCTGTGTCCGCACTGCAACCTCTGGCTTGTAGTTTCGTCCATGTCCTCGTGACAGATGGAACACAATAGAGCTGGTCCGGCATCCGACCGCAACTTTCTCCTTTCGGGAGTTCTTTTGGTGGGCATGCTAAAAGAAATTTAAATTGCTAACTAAAAACCTAAATAAATATATATATATAAATAATGAAAATGTGAAAAAAATGATGCAAAATTTATAATTTGTAAGTGGCCGTCAGTGGCGAACTATAGTCGAACCTCACAAAAAGAATGTATGATAAAGTTTCAAAAAAAGTTTTAAGTTATCAAAAAAAAATAATCGGTCTTTCCTTTCCGTCCTTCCTCCCAAGTATGGACACCATGGCACAATCCTTCTAAAACGTTTCAGGGACACTCTCTTGTGGCACCATGAAAATCAGGGTTCCGAAGTGATCCCTCATTAGCAAACTTCTCAAGTTACAGCTTGTCAGCCCAGGGTGGGATTCTAATCCACAAGCAGCGCGTGTCTTGTCATGGATAGTCATGGATTAGCTAATCAGCCAATCACATGAAATCAAAATCCATGTAATTTAAGACACTTAGGCACCGCTGGTTTGGGGGAGCGGATCAGAATCCTCCGCAAAATAGATGTTGGGATAATAACCTCCGAACACAAAAAGGGACTCTAATATAATTTGGCCTTACTAGTTATACAATGGTGGTAAACCACCAAGGTATAAATCAAAAGAAGGACCAAACGATATTGATGTCCGAAGACAACACACGTTCGGAAGTTACTCGGCTGCTGGGGCACGATTAGTGCAAAAACCCTCGGGAGTTATCTACCCGCCAAAATTTCTAACACCTTGTGGGGACACCTAGAGACGATGGACTGTCTCGTGCTCACGACTGATGATACAGCCGGGCTTTTCGGGCCCCACGTTGGGCGCCATTTGTAGTGAATAAAGATGTTCAATATATGTCCGTGAAGGACCGCAGCGATGTTCTGCTGCCTCGGCAGAGGAAGATGTTGGTTCCTGCCGAGAATGCCCTCGTCCGGAGACGCGTGAATGCGCTGGCAGGCTAGCATTGCGGTGTCGTGGGGCGGGTTCGTTTCCCCGGCACGAGGACTCACTACAAAACATTTCGCATTCACGAATTGCTTGCAGAGTTCGAGAGGACGACCGAAGTCGCAAATCAGTAGATAACCTCCACGAAGGAATTACGACTTGTTGCGAGAACAAGTGCAACCTGACAAGAAAGACTAATTTGGGGGTGACCTCGTCCTTACCCAAATACATTCAGGGCCCACAAATGAAAGAGGGGCAACCGGGTGGTGGTGGAGCCCCTTCATGCCCACCCAACCGGAATAAATCCAATGTTAAATCGTTGAAGTGGCCAGGTATTCCTCTTCTGAGTGGAAAACTCATACAACTTGAATTATATGAGCTTTCCCATCAGAAGGGGAGTACCCCGGTGACCAATTTATGTCATAGAATTATACAATTGAATTGCATAACTCTATGCCATAAAAAGGCACTTGGCTTGGGCCACTCAACCCATTAAGTCTCCTGAAACAGAAAAATTTTTAAGTACCCGGTGGCTGGCTCATATTTTGGGGTGGAAGCCTGCCACCGTACCGGGTCCTATACCCGATTGGAAAAGACCGGAAGGGAAAGACCGATTTTTACCGTTTAATTCATCATTTTATTTAATTTCATTGATTTCTCGTAAATACAAAGCAAAGAAATCAAAATAGTTCAACAAAAATTATTCAGTGTATATATTAAAACATTTTTTAATATTGATATAATTAGTATTTGCAGTATATATTAAAGATTACCCCACTTAATTGAATAAATTGAATAAAAAGAAACAATTGGTATATATAAAAAATGAAACAATTGGTATATATAAAAAAAATGAAACAATTGGTATATATAAAAAAAAATGAAACAATTGGTATATATGTAAAAATGAAACAATAGGGGAACTTACCCAACCTTTTCCGACGACGAGCGCTCGTTGACGAGGTGAGTAAGTCCTGTAAAGTTATAATACTGCATAGCAAATTAGTTAAAAGCACTCGCGATATTTCTGGAATATTTTCGTTGTCAACTTTTCTTCTTCTTTTTTTTTTCTTTTGGTAAATGCTAAAACGCACACGTGATAACGAGATTCATACAACTTAAAACGTTTTTCTTTAGAATTTCCTTTTCGGCTTCTTGGTTGAATTCGTGAAAAATTCAGCACGAAACACATTAAAACTTTCTGGCGCGCATGGATCAGTACAAGTGACGCGCGATAAAAAAAATGTTTAAATCCGGGCTTTGAGTTTCTTCGCTAGAATATTTTCCCCCCCTCTCTTGCAGCACAGTCCCGACAAATTTACTTCCACGAGCAGGCAAAACTGAAACCGTTTTCGTTTTGGCTTTCCCGTTATCTTGACGAATAACTTCCCTTTGTTGTCTGCTGACGACCGAAAATTTGTAACAGTTGAGATCAAACAAACTAAAATTTCACGTCCCGCAATCTTGCACTGAGCACTATTTGTCGGGTGGAAATAAATAACTAAAACGGATAGAAATAACTAATCCTCGTTAGTTTTTCCGGTAATAAAATTATTCCCAGAGTTTCGTCCGCGATGACGTGTTTCCACAAGACAGTCCGTGATATTCACGAGAAATGCTCCACGCGAATTTCCTGCTTTTCCGGCGCACACAACACTATCTTGCACTTCAGCAGTTTTCCGCGCGAGCAGGAAAACCCAAGGCCGACTAGCAATCTCCAATTTTACTTTCGTACGTCACTTGCGCACAACGAGCGCCAAGTTTTTCTTTTTTTCCGCTGCTGAACAACAACGTTCGTTTTTGTTGTACGGAAGATGCAAACACGCTTTCTTTGTCGCGCACACGCTTCAGCAGCAACGCACTACCAACTTTTCCGCGATCGCCAACACCTCGCAGAAGCAGCACGAAGAACCGCAAAGAAAACTCTCCATTTTCAAAGCATAAATCAATTGCGGATTTTTCTTTTTCACTTGACACTCATTTATTCACATTCAAATCAATTTTCCCGTTCCAAAAACATTTACGGTCTTTCCGTCATTCAACCAACGCAAACCCCACAACAATTTTATCTTCTTCCACTTATTGCATTCCAATGCCAAATTCCCGAGCACTTTTTCTTGGAAACCGTAATGAACACCACCGCTCTTGTCCTATTTTCACCCACGATAACTTTCCGATTTCCTAACATATGCATTCGAATAGGCAATCATTAACGCGTATTTGGTAATTTCGATATTAACACCCTACGACATGATAAGTTTCTTTCCGCATCCGACGTGACCGCCGTGAAAATCCAAAACCGACTCCCCACAATCCCCGTAATTCCACTTGACTTTTCGAAATGCAATTTCTATAGCGGGATCGCTACTCAAACCGCTTTAAAGGGATTATTACAAAACAACACCAAGATGTAACTCCGGAGCATGCGATGGAGCGATGACACGCCGGAGTAAGCGTAACTGAGATGACGTTATGTCTATGTGCATATTTCGTTTTTCGTCACACAATACTGCTAATACAAATGCAAGATCCCGAACGATATTGGCGATGGCTTGGATGAAAAACTCAAGCATGCAACGCAAAATAAAATCAATCAGAACAAATCACTTCACCGTCCAACGTAATTCGGAACTCGTATTCAATCGAAAACGAGCGAAACACTCCCCATCTCCATCCAATTCCTCGTTTGTGAGACGAAGCATAAGACTCGACTTGCCGGCGCCACTCTCCCCGATAATTCCAATGTTGTTATGTAGTTATCACCCATTTTCATGATTTACGACGCAATAGCATGCAAATTTCGCAAGCACAATTTAATATTCTCCACACTCAAGCAACTACGACACTTTATGGGCAAGTAGAACAATACGAACCCATTCAGAAAGGGGGAAATCACACAATTGAAGGTTTTTTTTTTTGTTGCTATCAAATGTACTTTTTCCTTATCAGTTGTAGTTTATGACGGCGGTATTTGCAATTTCCCTTTTCACTGTCTTTTGTAGGTTCAATTAAGTTATCAATTGAAGGCAATTTGTCGTTTATGATAATTAGGCGTAATTAGGTGGGAAAATCGGAAGAATTAGACAAATTTTAAGGGGTTTAAATGATACAATGATTTTAGCGTTCATATAATTAACAGGTTAAATGATACAATGATTTTAGCATTCATAATTAACAGGTTAAATGATACAATGATTTTAGCATTCATAATTAAAAGGGGTTAACCGTTTCGTTCTAAGCATTTGCATACCGCGTTACACCGCAATTCGTTAAATTATCTTCAAAAGATATTGTAATAAGATACTACACATTAGAAATTTTTTTTTTAAACATTTTTAGAATTTTGTTTCCCGGGTGTTAAGTACAAAGGAATTTTTCCACTTATTATTCCTGCGAAAAAAAAAACGAGTGTTGCGATGGGGAAGGTGACTGAATCGACTGAATCCTTATTAAATTGCGTTCGTGCTGTGTGCCTGTGTCAGCGCTGCTTTTAGAGCCATAGTTCTTAGATTACTACACTTGGCTCGATGGGAAGTGGAGCAATATTAGTTACGGCCCGTCGTAGTATTCCCGAGCTCGTTTTGACGTCGGCCACTCGTACGATGCCGTCGCTTCCTCGGATGACGTTAACGATGCGGCCGAGTGGCCATTGCAGAACATCCCATCTCCAAATTCGGAGACGTATGCTTCCATTTTACGCGGTGCTGAAGTTGGGACAGATATTCTCTCGTCTAGCGTTGCCAAAAGTTGGTTTTTATGGTGACAAGCCGCTTCCAATGCTGATGAAGACTGGCTCCCGTTGCTGGTTCTGTAGGATTAGGAATACTAGTCAAAGGCTCTCCCACCAAGAAATGCCCAGGAGTTAGCGCCATTAGGTCGTTCGGATCGGACGAGAGTGGTGTTAACGGGCGTTAATTGAGGATGGCCTCCACCTCCGTCGTCAATGGGATATCCTGCAATGCGGTAGGGAGTAGCTGTTTTGCTGATTTGATGGCAGCCTCCTAAAGGCCTCCAAAATGTAGGGAGCGCAGATGGATAAAATGAAAGTCAATGCTCCTTGACGTGCAAAATCTAGTAATCGATTCTGTTGACTTGGTCGAATACAATATTTCGGAAAGTTCTCGTAGCTGGTTGTATGCCCCCTCGAAGTTCGTCGCGTTGTCGCAGTAGGTGTCTCGGCAGTTACCCCTCTAGCTTACGAAAATTTTGGGAGCTCCTATAAATGCGTCAGTAGTTAAGTTGGTCCCGACCTCGAGGTGCAGTGCCTTGGTAGAGAAGCAGACGAAGAGCGCAGTGTAGGTCTTCTGTAACTTCTTGCCCCGAATTCGAAATTGTGTCCAGAAGGGACCGCAGAAATTGACTCCCGACTTGAGGAAAGGTCGGGAAGGCTACAATCGGTTAGCTGGGAGATTCCCCATGATTTGAAAAGATAACCGTGGTTTCACTCTACGACATTCAAAGCAGTTTAGGATGATCGTTCGCGCTAAAGTCTTCCCCTTTATAGGCCAGAACCGTTGACGAGTTATGGTGAGAAGAGCGAGAGGAGCCACGTAAGCACGCTGAAGGTGAAGCTGTGTCATGAGCAGTTTGGTGATATAGTGGTCGTATGGCAGTAGGGCGGGGTGCTTCGCCTCATAGCTTATTGGAGCCTCCTTCAGTCAACCACCCACTCGGACTACCCCCTTTTCATCCAAAAATGGACAAAGGGAAGCAAGATGGCTACGGTTGGCCACCTGTCCGCAACGCTGAAGCTCCTGGATCTCGTCAGCGAACGACTGAGCTTGACAATGCTTTAACATCACAATAAGGGCATCATCCAGCTCTGCTACCGTCAAATGTGATGAGGCTGGATGGTGCAGTTTCCGTGTTGCGTTGGGAAAACAAATACTGCACGATCCGTTGTTGATGGTTGAATGAGTTGCGATGGTCGATTGATGCGATGACGTTTGCGGCCGTCTTTCGGCGTCCGTCTCGAATTTGGCTGGCTGCGGTGGCCATGCATCCTGTCGCCCGTGAAGAAAGACTGGGCCGTAAAACCATGTGGTTGCCTTTAGCAGTTGAGCTGGAGACAGTCCGCGACTGATGATGTCCGCCACATTCTGCTTCGAAGGCATATAACGCCATTGAGCATTAGTGGTCAATTCCTGGATGGTCGCTACACGATTGGCCACAAAGGTGCACCATAAGGAGGATGTTGCCTGCAACCACGCAAGTACTATCTCCGATTCGCACCAGAAGAAACAGGGTACCGTTTGTCAACTTACATCTGATATAACCCGATTCGCCAGTTTGGCCGCCAAAGTTGCAGCTTGCAGTTTCAAACACGCCAATGTAGTCGCCACTGTGGGGGCGGCCTTCGCCCTGGCACACAATAACCGAACAATGATGGTGTCAGCAGACTATTGTGATCACACGTACACCACGGCACCATAGGCCTTTTCTGATACGTCGCAAAACACGTGCATTTGGATGTCATTGGGGAGTCGTCCGGAGAAGACGTGTCGTGGGAACTTAAGGGTTCGCAAAAGCTTGAGCTCTTCGCGAAACTGCAACCAGCGTACGCTGGTTTCCATGGGTGTTGCTGCATCTCAATCCAATTTCAGCCTCCACAATTACTGTAGCAGAATCTTAGCTTGGATGGTCACTGGACTCAAGAAGCCGAGAGGGTCGAATAAGTGGGCTATATCCGACGACACTGTTCGTTTGGTCACCTTCTGATTGGTGATTTCACTGAGACTAATGCAGAAGTCGTCGGTGGGAGGAAGCCACGTTAGTCCTAGGGTCTTGACATGACAATCGTGATCCTCGATCTCAAGTTGCAGAGCCCGTTCTTGAATGAGCACCTCCCGTAGTATTGATGGTGCATTTGAGCACCACTTCCTTAGGTGAAATCCACCGGACCTAAGTAGCTTTATCACTTGCTGTTAGAGCATTTCGGCGTCTTGCAAGCTGTCCGCCCGGTCATGATATCATTTACGTAAATGTTTTGTTTGATGGCTGCTGAGCCTAGAGGGCAGGAGCCCTGCGCTTCTGTGGCCAGTGTGCTCAGACATTTGATGGCCAGATAAGGGGGCGGAAGCCATACCATGTGAAGTACTGTAGGGGTTTGTCAGGTGAGCCTCTCCAGATAATTTGCTGGTAGGGTTGGTCCCATTCGTCGACTCTCACTTGACGGTACATCTTTTCTACATCCACCGTGAATACAAATTTGGGCAGTCAAAACCGCAGGAGCACCGAGAATACGTCTTGCTGAAGTGCCGGTCCGGTATGAAGCACGGAGTTCAAGGATATATTGGTATATGTTTTGGCAGAGGCGTCGGAAACAACTCTCAATTTAAAGGTGGTACTATCGGGCCTTAGAACGCAGTGGTAGGGTAGAAAAAAGTTTGCGTTGGTTTCATGCTTGCTGGCTTTACACCAATGGATTCCAGGCTCCAGAAGCGCAGCTCTAGAAAGGCGAGAAAATTGCTCATTGAATCGAGCTCTCACGGTGATTCGTCCCTTTGTTCATACAAAACCAAACTCGTGCGGTCCAGTTTTTGTCGAAGCAGAAACAGAAGGATAGGGTTGCATGCTTCGGTGAGGACTCCCAGGTTTTCGAGTCCCAATAAACATTCACTGCTTGTGCCATGGAAAGCCTTAATACTCGCGGCCGAGTCGCTCGGACAGTTGGGCTGGGAAAGCAACCGACTCAGGAGAGTGTTGACTAGGATTCGTTGATTGTTGTAGCGTTCGTCCATTAGTCAGCGTCAGCATAATTGGCGTCAGATATTGGTAGATGTTGAATTAGCTTCAAGGCTTCTCTACTTAAGCTGCTGACCAAATAAAACATTTTTTCCGAACTGCTCATCGTTTAGTTGTAAATGAGCCGATTGTACAGGTCTCGGAACTGAGTCCACTCCAAGTAGTCACGGGTGAAAGTAGGCAGTGTTATTCTGGGTAGTTTAATGGCTTTTCTACTGCTGACCAGAGTCTTCGGGCTTGGAAAATTCACCCTATCTAGTTGCTGCTGCTTTTGGATGACATGTTGTAGTAATTCTTTCTTTAAGGAGCGGTATTGTGTGACATCGTAACCGTTCACGCTCGAAGAGTCTAAGTGGTCAAAGATTTCCCTGCGACAATTTGGCTCCATATTCCTTCAGCATACGAACATTAAGCGAGCAGTCGGATTTTGATTAAGTTTCACCTGCTTCGACGATTGGCTGCAAAGAGAGACAGCGCTCACTCAACGATTGGTCTTGGGTGGATTGTACGAAGGGAAGGTGGACTGCGTGCCTCAGCCCAGATGCAAGACCATGGCTAAATTGAAAGCATTGTGAGAGTGACTTCTATCTGAACCAGCTTTCGATGGTGTTGTCAGTCTTACCTGCACAAGATTGGTAAGTCACGGGCCCCCGATTGTCGGTTTTGCCCAGAAGACAAAAGTTATGCCTGTGACACATTGTTTGCGTGCACAAAATGGCACCGTCTGTGACGGGACCTCTACAGGGAGACGGGAGAGCTCATCTAGGATAGTATAGTCGCAGTGATGCTTAAATTGGTTGATCAATGGAACCAGGTGGCACATTATGGTCGGGCAGTCCTAAAAGATAAAAGAGACTCACAGCAGCTTAGGACGTCAGCACTGGAGGAACGCGTGGCTGGAAATTTCTCTTTTCCTCTCTGCTCCCACTGAAAAAGGGATCCTCCAGCTTGGAGACGCCTCACGGCGTAACAAAAAGAATAAAATGAAGTAATGTGTGAAACAGTTACAGGCTGTGCTCTCGGGTTAACAGGGGAGTTGTTTAGTGGGTAGTCCAGCCCAACCAAACAAAATAAAACTTAATAGTGAACAAGTAACTATTAAAAGAACAAGTTTTCAAAGTGCATGAGAAAGAACGGAATAAAAGAATTAGTGGTTTTTGAGATCGGTGCAACATCAATTATAACACAAAATTGCGAAGGAAGACAATCACATTATAGAATTTGCGGATGAACTGAGACGATTGTAACTAGGAAAAGAAGCATTAGATGTAAAAGTGCGCGAAAATCTAATGAAAGAAATTCGTTACATGGCGAATTTTACTAGCACATCAGCTGTAACTCTAAATCGTTTCATTGCCAGTATTGAATACTATCGACAAAGAGTCCCGCATGAGGAACCCAGAAAAGCTGCCACAAGAGTAATTTTTTATGAGAAAATCTAGGGGGAACCGAAGGAAGGCATAATTGACATGGAAGGAACAGACATTTGGGAAGAAATGAACCAAACACTCAATTAGCTATATGGAGCAGATACGAAGCCAGCAGATATTTACAATGGATTTGGAACCTAAAAGCCAATAACGTAAGTGATCTTGCGTATAGCATTCAAAAAATTACATCAAACAAATCAAAGCTTTTTCATAAAAAAATCATTGCATGTCGATTTAAGTAGCATCAATTCATTACTAGTCAATATAGCTAAGGAAATGATACAAGGAATTTTGTATGTTAAGATATATGAACATCAAAATATTAACCAAGTATTAGAAACTATGAAAGAAAGGAAACTTGAAGACTCCTATATTAGGCCGAAACTTCGCATTTAAATAATACAAAAAAATTCTAAATTTAATCTAAACTCATCACCTATAATAAATAATTGCAAAAACCAAAGATGTGGCTCTGATAACAATGAAACAGTACCTTACAATACACACAACAAATTTCAGAAACAAACTCCGACCAACAATCGTGATCAAGAACAATCATAAAATTATAATCAGGATCTAGCGATCAACGTAGAGGTGCGAATAATTACAACACTAATTTGAGTAGTAGTGGAAACGGAAATTTCAAAAGCAATCTGGTACCTCCAATAATTATAGGTAACAAAACCTGGCAGTGGAAGAAATTCTCACTCACAAAAACAATTCTACAATATACCGAGCGTATAGAGGTTGATAATATTCAAGGTTCCCAAAAAATTTTATATAGGGAAAAATCCAATGAAAATCATCTAGAACGTAACTTTAACGTGACTCCAGAGGTAAACTTTAGGCGAACCCAGAAACAAACCTTGCAATTAAAAATTACAGCTCCCAAAAACAGAAAAAGATCTAAGAAGTTTCTTTGAAGCTCCAGATTTAACAAAAGACCTCAAAAAAAATGTTAAAATTAACACTAATGGCCCGAGCTACATAGAGGCCTTTGAAAAACTGAAAACACTGATCAGTTCAAACCCTGTTCTTTAATTTGTTGACGTCGACAAACAGTTTTCGCTAACAAAATATGTATCCAAATACGCAACAGACATGGGCATATCACAAAACGAACACCCTGTTTGTTTTGCATCACATACCTTGAACTGCGAGTAACAAAACTACTCAGCGATTGATAAGGAGTTCTTGGCCATCACGTGCTCCATTAATTATTTCAGGCCTCATTTATAGTATATAAGAACAAGTCTATCATTTTCGCGGGCCATCAGCCTATACAATATTTGCTAACAAAATATAAAGGAAAGAATTTATCTCCAGGCCATCAGCGTTGGTTATTGGAAGTGGGCGAATGTAAATTCAAAGTAGAATACTTAAAAGGAAAGCAAAGCCAAGTAGCTGATTTCCTTAGTAGATTGTAACACCAGGAAACCAAGAAGATCCATTTACAAAAAGATAGTAATGAGGTACATTCGTAGTTCAGATTTGGCGACCATTCACTCTGCTGAAGAGGAACTCTTAGATCATATCCCTATACAAGATGAAATCATAAATGAATATAAAACGCAATTTATTTCAATAAACAATTAAATGATTGAGCTGGAAACTATTCCGGGTAAACGAATAATATACATTACAGAACACGACCTCGAAAATTTAATTGATATCATTAAAGCGTATGTGGTGAAAGGCAAATAGATATTTACACAGAGTTGGATGAACATAAATCTAATATTGTCCAACAAAAAATTTGAGAACTTTTTTCCAATGATAGCAAAATAAAATTTTGTAGGTGCTCATTGCGAGAAAAAGACATCGCTACAGAAATTGAAGTAGTTAAACAAGTATCATTTTACCATGTAAGAGAAAGTATCCACTCTCATATATAAGAACCTTTCGCCGCACTTACGAATAAAATTAACTTTCCAAAACGAAGAAAAACTTTCTCAACCGGGCTTAGGAATGTCTACGGCGGAGTTAATGATCGGGGATCAAGCTTGTTGCAAATGAAATGGTTGGCTTGATGATAAGTTCCAAGACGCGTTAGAGAAAAACCATCAGGCGTACAAACAATATTTAGGTAGGAAAACCCAGACAAAGAGAGAGCAACATAGAAATTTCAGAAGAGTAGTGAATAAGATCATTCGAATTAAGGAAAGAAAATACTATAGTGAGAAGCATTTATGTAAGTCTAGTGAGCTGCAACATAAGACTAGGATACAAAGTAGTGCCCAAGACCACGCTCTGTCGTGATGAAATCGGCAACATTGTAGCTTAATAGGGAAATATGGGTAGCATATTACAGGAACTGCTTAAATCCTCGCATAGCTCCAAAACATTTGAGCCTATAATTATTCCTAGAGAGCTGCCATTGGTCCCACCAAATATAGAAAAAGTTTGTCCCGTCATCAAAGCTCAAAAGAAAAATAAAGCGCCGAGCGTCGATGAGATTCCAGTGGAGCTCATAAAACATGGCAACAGCGGTGTGCAGAAAGCCACCCACAAAATTATCCAGCACATTTGGTAATAAGAACATATACCGAAATTATATTCCCTATCCACAAAAAGATGACAAACTACAATGCGAAATCTATAGAGGCTTATCACTACTTTGCACGACGTACCAAATATTAGATCGAGAAAATAAAATTAGATCGATAGACCAATGCTTACAGTTAAGCTGGTACATGAGAAATGATGGGAGTTTAACATAGACATATAGATGGTTTTCGTTGACTTTAAGCAAGCACGTAACAGTATTGATCGTAATGTATTGCAATAAATAATGTTTTGCTTTGGTATCCCAGCCAAATTAGTCCATCCTACCAAAATGACAATGATGTCGATAGCTTCCCAAGTCCACATCAATATCCAATTTACCGATATCTTTTTAACAAATATCAGAATAAAGCAGGGACATGGGCTGGTGCCATTACTATTCGATTTGACTCTGGAATATGTCATCAGAAAGCAACCTGTTGGTACAAGAGGTGCAAAGTACGACGACATCAATAGCTTGTCACGGTCGTAAACAACCACCAAAAAGCTTTTCCTGAAACTCCAAAGCGAAGCAAAAGTAGTAGGGCTATAAATCAATGAGAATAAAACAAAACACATGATGCAGTCAAGGAAATATACCACAAATACACAAAATATAGCAATGTTGCTGAGTAAAGGTACCTCAAATACACAAAGCATCACACGTGGCGAATACAATATCCAAAATGCAGACAAATTTGTGGATCTAGGTGCCAAAATAACGAGAACTGGTGATGAAAGAGCCAAAATACACCGAAGAGTACAGCTCGTAAATAATATATTTTATTCAGTTTCGATGAGCTTGAAGACCAGCTGCATATACCGGAAAACAAAGCTCCAAGTATGCAAATCTGTGATAAGACATATGTTATGCTATGGTTGTGAATCATGCACCCTAATGCAAGCATCCGCAAACATATTGAACGCCTTCGAAAGACAAATATTTGGAGCGAAACTAAAGGAGGCACAATGGTGAATTCGATACAATCATGAACCATGTGGGATTTTATACAAGCCCGAGGACTCAACGATTGTAAGACTAAGGAAGGTGCAAAATTTCAAAAGCATTTTTGGTATCTGTTGTTCGTTCATATAATTGACGTGACCACAATTATATGAACGAACAACAGATACAAAAAATGCCTTTGAAATTTTTTTCGCCCATTTAACCTTCATTAACCAGAAACTTCCAAGCTGGTTGGAGATTTGATGATTGCAGCTTCTCAGATTCCTGAGAAAGCTTGCTCTAACCCACAGACAGACGGACGGGCAGGCAGGTATCGATTTTAATAGAGTATTATAAAATTTTTTTTTGCGAAAGCAACGTAGCAGTTATTAGTAAAGACGTTGTGGTAGAAAAGCTCATTAAGGAGGAAACTATAAAGAGTACAAATTTTTGGTACATTCTGCCTTTCCCTGGACGCCTTAATTCATAAAATGATTTGTTTATATCAGATTCTAAAAGTGCTAATCAAGACCTTTCATTTGATACCACACTCGACTATCTTTGGTTAAAAAAAATTTTTAAGGGTTCCTTCGTTATTAGGGGGGACCCCCCTTAAAATTTTTAGTAAGACATTAACTTTTGAAAGACCATCACTTCTGACCTTTTCACAAAGTTTGAGCATTCTAGCTTCTATAGTTTCTGAGGAAACTTGCTGTGACGCACGGACAGACGGACGCACGGACGGACAGACAGGTCACGAAACTAGTAGGTGTTTGTAAAAAATTTTTTTACAAAGACCTAATAAATGAACTAATTTTTAAGCTCCTTCAATTGAAATCTGATGACAGTCTACACCAAGGGACACCTCTACTTTATTCCATTTTTATGCGGATTTTTTAAATGGCTTCAATTTTACTGTGTTGTCATCGCAATCATGAGTAGCATTCGTGGATGAGCAGATTACACTCGTATTTACGGCAGATAGAAAAACAACAGTATTCTAATAATTCTTCAAGAAATGTCAAACGCTCTTCAGTTCTACACAAACAATTGGTAAATTAAAATCAATTCACAGAAATTCGAAACAATTTTGTTTTGAACAAACCTGCAGCTAGCCAGTCAAGGCCTGAAACGCAATATGAAGGATTTTCACATTATTGCTGGCGAAGGCAGTTCATAGCGTTTGCTTCATAAATGTTATGTTCAACACCCAGGTGTTTATGTTAAAATCGTGCTTAGTACGATGCGTAAAGTATTCACGTACATCGACCAACGCGTCAAAGTTATCTGTTAAAACATTGTGATTCGGTTAATTTTGAGAAACGGATGTAAGACTTGGTTTAATCTAAGTGCTAGTATAATAGAGCTGGCATCGAAAGAAAATGTTCTCTGCTTGTACTTGTATGCATAGAAACCCTGAAACAGGTTGTAAATACATTATAAAGAGTTTTTCAATCCACAAAATTACCAAGATATAGATATTCATGTTAGGGCTAATTCAAAATCACATTACGTATTCTGTAACTATGAGCGAAAATCCCTGCGTTTTGCTGTCACTCCGCCCATTGAGATATGTCTCATAACTGGCTTCATTCCTTCTGAAGCGTTTGTATATCTATATAAGAATCATTAGATTGTTGATTTGGACGGTGTTCCAATTATATATCATGTATATAGGTGGACCACCAACAAGAAGATAGAAAACCCTCCAAATTTGAATGCAAGGGTTCAAAATTTGCAATGAAGATACTCTGTTGCAAGTTTTGTTGAAGCTGATGGGGCGGAGATCAGGTTATGTCGATACTAGTGGCTGGATGGTTACATACTCGTATAAATACAATCACAATTTACTGTTGTTTTTTTTTGCATATCGCTTTTGCTCGGTTATACTTGCCATTGTTGAATTAAGTTTGGTTTTGTTAAGCGGTTTGTTGTTTACTATTGGGTGTAAGATTTGAACTGTAGAATATGTTAAAATTTATTTAAGATTAAAGTTTTTTTTTCAATTTGTAGATTCAACTACCAATATATCAGATTATTATACAGTAGTCCGCGTGTTGAAGGGGTAAAAGTGCTCACTCCATAAGCCGAAGGTCCCTGGCTCAAATCACATCGGTAACAATGAGATATGTTCAAAGTGATTCTTCGGACGCTTAAAATCAGAACGCATCACAGCTCGATTAACGGGCACACGGCCAAAGCATGGTACTGCTATTATAACCTTCTCGAGTGCCAATGTATAATGATGAGATACTCTAACTATCTATAAGCAAAGACCCAAAAGGGGCTGTATTGCTACAACAACGAAAAAATAAATAAATAGATTATATGATGATAACAGTAGAATCCCAGCTGCACACAGGGGAAAACAAAGCTCCAAGCATACAAATCTGTGATAAGACCTGTGCACCTGTGCTATGCTATGGGTGCAAAACATGGACCATAACCCAATCATCCGATTGAACGCCTTCGAAAGACGGGTCCTGAGGCGAATAATCGGAGCGGAGCTAGATGAAGACCATTAAATTGCAACCATGAGCTGTATGAATTCTTTGACGAGTCGGAGGTCTCAACGATTGTACGACTGCGGAAGCTGCAATGGGCTGGAAACATAAATCTTACGGGCGAACAACAGATACCCAAAAAAGTATTCGTTGGGGGAATTAAAGCGTGGAGATCAATGGGGAAACAGTAAATACTGGTCTGACTCAGATATTTCATCGGTGCTCGGGTTTCGAAATTGGAGGACGCGGTCAATGGACCGAGACTGTAGAAGGCGCTCGTTAAAGGAAAAGGAGGCCCAAAAGGGGCTATAACGCTATGAAGAAAAACAACATTTGATTAAAAATATTTCTTTAAAAATTAGAATAGTTGAAGGCTATAATAAGGATATTTATCTTAAATTAAGTGGAACATTTTTTATTATTTTAAAGTGTTAGAATCGATTTTTTTTTAAAATTATATTTTGTTTTTGATAATAAGGTTGGTTGGTTTTTTTTCACATATTTTTTCCTTCTTATGTAATTTGCTCTAGCGACGATATAAAACTTAATTTTTTGACTTTATATGTAGACATTTATAGAGTCCCAATGGGTATTGAGTCTTAAAGTGATTTTGATGTGCTGAATATGTTTATTCATTTAATCAGAATCAATCGTTAAGCTCCAAGTATTTTCCTTCTCGGTTCATGTATATGGAGTTCCAACTTTATTCAATGATAAAAATAAAATAAAGGAGCCACGAACAGGCTGTCACCTTGCATTCTACTTAAGAACTTTTTAATAATTTAAAATGATTTTGACTAGGGGTTTTAATGAAGTTAGTATTCCTGCTCAGTGGTCGAAATTCAATCAAACTTGTTATTCGCTTTATTTGTTGGCCTTTCAAATCATAACGAGACCCTTAAATTCTGAAGATTAAAATGTGAGTGTAGTACAAACTGGTGCGTACACCTTAAAAATTTTGAGGCGATTGAGTTTTAAATAGCAAAGTTATGGTAGACTTAAAATTTTGTAGTTGCAACAACAACAGATAATACGGGTAGTGGCACGCTTACAAATGATAGATCATAGATATGAATGAAACCTTGAAAAATTCTCAGGCTGACTGACAAAGAAAATGGAGTTAACATAATGTAACAAAAAAATTGCGAAATACTTGTATAATACATGTATAAAAGTATAAGACTATAGGTAGGCTATAGTTTTGTACGTGAGTGCCCTAACTTTTGTAAAATTTCTTTTTTCCTCTCACCAATTTTAAGACTGATTTTGCTATCTTCATTTTGGTTCCCAATATGAAAGTCTTGCCCTTTTCATGATTTTAACTTGTCTGCAACACAAACTTTAGCTTCGGCTTACAAACCCGTTAAATTGCTTATTTTGAGTAAGAGCAGCATCATGCATACCTTGCCAATTTATTGAGTGAACAAAATTAAAAAGTTCAGATCAAATAAATATACGAGTAAATTAATGGACGGTAATTGAGCTTATTTTCATCCATACGTGAGTGAAGGACTTTTACTGCATATATATGCCTTCCTCTGACATACGAATTGAGCATCTATACACTCAAGTGGCTCTCTAGCTGCTCTCATGAAAATCTCACTCCTTTTATACTTTAACCCCCGAATTGTTAACAAAATATCAACCTCAAAACATATGATTCATGAAAATTCAACGAAACATCTATCATAATCAAGTTGAATTTGAAATTGTACGCGAAACAATTTTTTCAAGATAAACCGCGTTGAATCTAGTGCAAAAGTGATAATTAATCAAACTGAAAAAGTTTGTTACGGATCGCGAGTGTTGTTGTGCAGGAAAACGAAAAATGTTGGGATGTGTGTAGGATTGTAAAAACAGCTAAATGAAGTATGTCAGGGACATATCCTTCGTAGGGTAAGTCATGTTGAATCTTTATATTGTTTAAGTTAGAATGCTCGCACGGAAAATTGATTTTGTTCAAGATGCGAAAATTATTGGGAGACGTCATGTCAATTTTATTTAAAATTCGAATCAACGGCTGATAACGCGCCAATTTTACGCTACATCATGAAGTGCTTCAATTTTCGCGATGCATTTCGTATCCATTCTCTCTGACATCTATGGTTCAGATAAATTTTGTTCAATATTCACTTTGATATATAGCACGTAAAAGTGGAAAACAACTTGATTAATTTTAATCCTGAGCAAAAAGTAACATATATCACTTTATTATATCAACTTTACACTATTTGAATTTCACCGATAAGTTAGACATGACTCTTCAAATTTTTATCACTTCTCACTCAAATTGCTGAGTGATCGTTATATGCCGAACATACCCGAACTAAAAACACAGTGACGATTCCAATAAAAATGCATAAAACGCACACAAACTAGTTTGTAACTGGAAAGAATTGACCACGTAGTTTAGTAGAAAAATTATGATTAATAAATTAACTATAATATCCCGAGTCTATTTTTATTTAACTTGAATGCTATCATTAAGGTTTTATTTAATGGAATCTAATATATTTATGCATGCCATTCTTCATCCGAAACTTGAAATAAGCACTATAGTCTAATTTTGGGTTGAGTTGCTTATATTTTTAGAAGTTAACTTTTCTCTTTTTATTCTATTGGGTTTATTGGAAACATAAAGTCAATTTTACTCTTTTTATTGGAGAAAAAACAAATAAGTGTAGCTGGCAGCTCTCGACACAGTGTGACAATGACAAATGATGTCATTGATGAAAATGCTGTCGATACTCTAGACAATGCTGATGATGAAGCCGAAACCTGTAGGAAGTTTGCCTGGATTCTCTCAGGTATATTGAGTTATGAGAACCTAGCAGCGGCAATTTTCCTTATTCTTGTGGGAAGTTGCTTGCGCTGCTGATGTGTGAACTCGACCGCAGGCGACATTTCTCTTGGTGGCAGTAGGCTTTTGTTAATTCAGTATGCTAGTGGCCGATTGAACCGCCAGAATGGGTACCAAAGGCGGTGGCGTTGGTAACGAGGATGACTGACTAATAGTAGTGTTGATGGCTGGGCATCGGAATGCTTCAAGTATGCTAGCTTCAAACGGTCATTTACGTCTATGATGGAGGTGACCCTTTCAATGATCCTGCGTGGCCCAGAGTACGGCAGGTCAAGCGACTTCTTGACTGCGTCGATGCGGCGGAACACATATTCACAGGTGGTGAGGTCTTTGAAGGCGAACGGAAGGTGTTCGGTGTGCCTGGCTAGTGGGACTGGATGAATCACTTTGAAAAGGTGGCGTTAGTCTGCGACGTAACACTGTCCGCATGTGGTTAGTGTTGTTTGAGGTGCAATGAATTCGTCTGGTATTCATCGCAACGTGCTGAAAACCATCTTTGTTAGGGAGGCTAGCAGGTCTTCCTTGAAGGTGGTGCGCAAACCAACAGTACCGCAGGAAGTGCCTGCAGCCATGCGGCTACGGGAACGAATTTCAAAGCGCTCTTGAGCGTTCGATGCATCCGTTCCACCATGCCATTGGCTTGTGCATGATATGGTGTAGTATGGACTAAGTTAGCTCCCAGGAGGTCAGCATCAAACTGACGGCCTTAGTCCGAGGTGATCTTGCGTGGCGGGCCGATTCAGTGGTCAAACACGGCTCTGGCCGGGGCGTTGGCATTGATGTCGCGCACTGGTATTGCTTGAGGCCAGCGTATACACCGGTCTATGAAACTAAGGCAGTTGTCTTAGACGTCACACTGCGGGAGTTTAACAAGGTCGACGTGGATGTGGTTGAAACGCCCATCCGGCGTCTTGAAGCTACCTAACTCGGCGTGGTTGTGGCGATGGAGCTTTGAACGCTGGCATGGTACACACTACTTGGCCCAGCGATAAACATCCAGAAGAAGCCAGAAGAATTTTAGTGCTACGCATTTCGCGGTGGCTCCCCAGCTGGGAAGTGAGACCTGGTGGATGGTATTGAAAGCTTAGTGGCGGAGCACTGCTGGTAAGTAGGGCTTAGTAGCGCCATTGAACTTGATGTAATGCGAAGAGAAGCCATGCAAACCAACTGATGCAGCTTGAAGCGGGGGCTCGCCAGGAGGTGCGGCAACTGGTCGTCTGTGGCCTGGGACTCACTGATAGCTTGAGCAGTAAGTGTGGTGAGTAACGCAACCATCTCTATGTAAGAGAGCGCGTCGGCGACGATGTTGTCTTCTCCTGGTGTATACTCCAATCGTGTGTCCAATTAGCCGATGAAATCGAACTGTTTGCTTTGGTGGCACGAGGCCTTGTTCGGGCGTTGTGTAGACCATGAAGTGTGTCGGTGTAGACCATGAAGTGCCTCCTCTCTAGAATGCGCTGGAAAAACTTGATTTCAGCGAAGCTCGCAGTCATAGGTGGAGTAGCACTGCTTGGTCTCGGATAAATTCTACGAGAAAATTCCTAGAGGTATCCAAGTACCGTCACCCCGTTGCTAGTGTAAGGTTGCCTCAATGGTGGTGTTGGTTGCGCCGGTGCGTAGTGCGAACTAGTGCGAGGGTGAAAGGAATGCTGCTATAGTTGCTTTAGATGCCTTGCCTGCAGCTTCCAAAAGCGGCTTCAGCGTTGGGTGTACTAGTGATTTGCGATCTCTTTGGACCTTTCAGCAGCTCTAAAAGTGGTGCTTGTGACTCGGCGGTGTGTGGTATGGAGCGACAGTAGAAGCTGAGCATATTAAGAAAACGTTTCAACTATGAGGAGTCAGCAGGCTTGGGAAAGTCTGCTTTCGTCTTGAGAGCTGGTGGTCGGAAACTTATCTCGCAGATGAGGTACCCGGCAAAGATGACCTCGCGTAGGCAGATCTAGCATTTATTCCTGTTGGGATGGAGCTTTGCAACTTGCAGTGTGGAAAGAAGTTGCTTGAGGTGACGCTGGTGATGGTCGTCACTAGCCGAGAATACTAAGATGTCATCCTGGTAGATGCATTCGAAGTTGAGCTTCCTCAACAGGTAGTTGAGTGTCTGCTGCATGGTTTAGGCTGCGTTCTATAGGCCGGGAGGCATTCCTGCGAGTTCAAATAGCCCAAAGGGCGTGGTGACTGTCATTTTGCAGATGTCTTCTGGTGCTACCGGCATTTGATAAAAGGCCCGCAGGAGGTTGATGACCAGGAATACTGAGCCGCTGGCCCCCTGGATCAAATGATAATGGGTTATGCGTAGCAGTCCAGGTGGATGTGGGCATTTAGTTGGTGGTAGTCCCCAATAGCTTGCTAACGGCTAACATCCTTGGGCACCAAATGCAGGGGACCGGCTCATTGGCTTGACGATGTTCGAAAAATGCCTCGTTCCAAGAGAAGGTCGAACTCTGCTTTCGTAGCATAGAGGCGTTCTCCCGCCAGGCAACGTGGTCTTGCGAAGACGAGTGGACCAGGCGTGACTATCTGGTGGTTAACGGGAAGGTCAGCGATTAAAGCTAACTCACCGGATCTTGGAGGTGTATTTGCGTGCTTTATGATGATTTGCTTGTATATTCCTCTGGTGGTGCCTTCCAAGGTCGATGGCTTGGCCACGACGCTGATGCTATGCACTGGTGGAACTGGACCAAGGACGCAGACTGCAGAGAGGCTGATGCGGTCGTCCAAGAGGCGTCGATATTTTAGCTCGATAAGCAAGCCACGATAGTTGAGTGCGTCAGCTTCCAGGATGGCTGTATGGACGTCTGCAATAACGAAAGGCCAGTGAAACGGGTGGCGTAACCCAAAGTCCAGCGTGTTTCTGGGTGCCGAGGGTGACGATAGGCATACCATTGGCTGCCTGTATCACAAGGCTCTGCGTCTGAAGAGGCCTGACAATGGAATTATAGAGAGAACCGAGCCGAAACCCACCAGAAAACGAGCTTTTGTGGTGCAGTCCAAGACATACAGGCGCTTTTCCGGATTGTTGCTGCCAGTTTCTCTAGGATCTCTAGGGCTCCATTTGTACTGTGTTACCAGCAGTACCCCTTATGGGGTTCGGGACCTGGAGTGGCACGGCGTGCCGTCTCGTGACGAGAAGCACTCGCGCTGCATGTTGGTACTGGCAAATGGTTGCTGAAGGGCCCTTTCCTTCCATATAACTTTCACATTAGCATTATGTCAGAAAGTACTAAGTACGATGCATCGTCTGTCATATCGCTGACGTGTTTTTACATGCTAATCGATGGTATTTTTATATTGTAGTTCTCACATTGCGTGATCGTACGTCTATCATTCGTTGCATATAGACGTGCTTTAAATCACTCCTGTCAAAAGCTTTCAAAAACTAAATTAATTTTTTTTAAATGACGGTGCGAAGTTAATTTTTATCGGGAAAAGCGCAAATTGTCAAAGCAATTGACCCAGGAATTTTCTGTCGAATATTATTTTACTTCGATTAGTAAGGAAAAGCGAATAACCCAAGAGAACTTCAGGACCACTGGTATGGAGGAGCCCAACGGCCTCTCACCATTGGGGCACCATGGGGACACGACGAATACGAAACCGGCGATAATCAACAAAAGCAAACTCCGCAGATGGTGAATGCAAGCTGGTGGGCAATCAACATATAATCAAACTGCAAAAAAATGATGAACTTAGGCTAGAGATACAGTCCCTCAAAAATATATTTAAGAAAGGGATGAAGCCTCAAAAGTCGCAGCCGCAAAATCAAGTGCAACAGGTAACAAAGGCAAAGAAAAGGGCAAAGCAAGCAATTCCAGAAGAAGTTCTAAGTTCTGGTGGCACCCACGAGAGACAAAACTATTTTGCAGCGCTGGTGGAATTAACCGAAGAAATAGAAACTGAAGAAAGCACCGAATGTAATTCTAATCAAGGTAATGATGTAAATTTTATTCAGTATTTAAAAAATGAAAATAAGGAGAAGAAACCAGCTCGAAGTTCTGCAGGTTCCTCTGAGAAAGCTTACAAAAAGGCAGAAAAAATCCGCCACTCAATGTGTTTGGACAAAGCGGAAAAAATATGGTTCAGCTAATTGCAGCCGGAAATAAACTAATCAAATCAAAAGAGTTAATACAGAAGAATTAACTAGAAGAATGAAAGCACTGGCTGATTTCAAGTCAGTTAAAAAGACGTTGAATTCTGGGGAGCATCATATTTCACCTATACCCCAAAAAGTGAAAAAAAATCAGACCTTTTTGTTGAAGAGCTTGGACGGTCGATATTCTTTAGGTCCCCAAGAAAAAAGCACAGGATATTCAATTTATTTCCGTCAAAACGTTTCTGATTAGAAAATCGACCGTAGAAAAGAAAAATTTACCGCCTTACCTGGTACAAATTTCAAATAAAAGCAATCCAAGTGCCCTTCAATAAATAAGTTACTTGAATTTCAGAGTGGTGAGGTAGGAGTGCTTCCAGAAAAGTAAATTCAACCAGTGTTATCGTTGTCAAAAATTTGGTCGGTCGGTTACCAACTGCGCCATACACTATCAGTACAATACGTCAAATGCAAAGACGTTCATGATTCCAGCGAGTGCAAATTGGCTTAGACCGAGCCTACAGAAAAATTATACTGCGTTACCTGCAGTGTATTTGGTCATTCAGCATCATATCGAGGATGCTCTCCCGATATCACAAATTAAAAGTCAAATTTTTTTCCAAAGCAAACCCAAGTACACAGCAGTGTCATACCTTTCAACTTCGTCATGTCCGGATTATCATTTGCACTCACCACTAGAGGACCACCAAAAATGCTGCAAATAATGTAAATGACGTAAGTGGCAAAAATGAGCTGCTTCTCAAAATTAACCAGCAACTAAATTAATTATCGGAGGGAATCGTTAGACAAAATTCAAAAATTTACTTTATTTTACAGCGTTTGGGCCCTTCAAATGTGCAAAATAACTTATCATCCAGTCCTCCGCCTCAGTTCGATCAACGTCAACTCCATTGTTACTCTACATAGACGTGCTTATCTCCTTAATTCATTGTTAATCAAAAGCCTGACATCATGCTACTCACTGAAATCCACCTCAATTCATGGCACTCTATGCCATTCAAAAATTTTGAATTCGTAATAAATGATAAGGTAAACGGCGATGAGAGAGGTGCCACCGGGATATTGGTTAGAAGACCCTATTGTTTCCCATATATTATTAAAGGCGAATTGAAAAACTTTGAATCTCTTGAAGTGCCCATCATCAAAATTTTTCTGCCAGGTAGGGATAACCTCTTCGTTCTCTCTGCCTATGCAACTCGTCGAAGTGTTCTCAAGTTCAAAGAGGAGCTCAATTCCTTGCTTGAAATACTCGAATTGAACAGGCCGCATGGTTATTATATTCTTGCCGGTGGCCTGAATTCTAAACATACATAATGTCTGAACGCCAACAATAATTCTAGAGATGTATCTCTGAAAATATGGATAACAGAGAACAAAATTGAATACAGGTGCTATCTATATGGTTAGAAGTTTGCAACATACCATAGAACAAATTCATATTGGGACCTCTGCATTGCTGACGCAAGACTTGAACTCAGCTTTTATAGTCCTCAACGGAAACTGCAGGTGCTTCCTTATGATAGCGACCATAATGCAATCGTGATGGAAATCAATCATCAAAGGGATGATCTCTTCCTCATTCCAGTTAAATATGAAAATCATCGGTTGAATTTCAAAATGTGGATTGGGAAAGTTTCAACAGAAGTTTAATTGGAACTGCCAGAAGTAATGTCCTCTTTCTATTGATGGCAACGCTTGCTCAATGGTTTCTAATGATAGGAATGATAGGAAACGATTGAGAAAGTTGTTCCCAAGATAAAACAACGAAACGATATGGACAGATATGAAACACCAACCATTGCAAGGTTCATAAGATTGAAAAGTCTTCTTTTCACACGCCTCAAAAATATTTATCGAAGATTTTTGGACTACAATCATCCCTCGTTGGCTTTGTTGGAATTACACCTGAAGAATGTCCGGAACTTAATCCGTTCATACTTCAGGAGTGAAGTCAGCAATCAATGGGCAGTCTTTGTTATCCATAACAGTACCGTTTAGCCATAGCTTCTCGAGTTCTTCACCATCGTCACGTCTAAGCGATAGTATGGAATCGGTCGAGCTAACTGTTGGAGTATCCAACCAGATGATAAAGAAAGCAAAGCTGCAACCAACTCTTTATCGGTCGAAGCACCGCATGTCCTAATGAGGAGCAGAACACAGCCTGTTTGCCATAGCACAAGATAAATTTTTTTGAACTTGCAGGCATCCGCATCATCTAGATCAGCAAATCAATGGTCTATTCTCATGCAGCAGCAGCAACTAGTGCCTGCGACCTCAGCACCAAATTTATCACGTTATGAAACCAACAATCACTTGGGGCTATTATGAAGAGTGATATCGCCTCCTTTGCAATTATTTATGTCTCGCCTATCAATTGATACACCGCAGGAGGAAATTAAGGAATACGTTGTTTCTAAACTTGGCTTTCTGCCTTCTCTGCTAGATTGTGTTAAACTAACGAAGAAAGAGGACACAAAGAGGATTGTAGCGTCTTTTAAACTTACAGTTCCAATGGAATAACAGGAACTTTCTAGATTAGACTTCTGTCGAGACATCACCTTTTCTCCTCTTATTGAATGCATTGCAGTTAATTTCAAATTATTGTCTAGTTTGCTAGTATTTATTGTTTGCGTCTATGTGCCATGCAGCTCCCCCAGTAAGTCTACACCTTCTTCTTTTCTGAACTTTGGAATTACATTACGTCTTTTGTGATCTGCGGTGACTTTAGCATGGCAACGGTTGAATGGGATCTAAGCTCTAGAATAACTCTGTCATATAATGAAATACCAATTTTATTGTCATCCTTTTCATATCTATGCTTGCTGACGCAATTAAACTATTAACCAAACTTAAACAATAGGTTGCTGAATCTCATTTTCAGCAACAACCTCATGAACATGACCTCAGTCTCTCAATCACCAACCCCTTATGTCAAACCAGATTCTCCCCATCTTCCACTTGAAATGCTACTATCACTTTGCATTGTAGGCCATAGGAACAGCAAAGCTATTTCTAGATACAACTTCTACAAGGCAAACTATGAAGTTATTCAATTAGAGCCTTCCGAGATCAATTGGCACTTTCTATCTCATTTTCCTTATGTAAATGATGCTGCCACGGCCTTCTATAACAAACTTAATAATATTATAATTAACTTTGTACTCTGTAGTGGTCCTCCTTGCAAAAAGAATGCTCCTTGGTTCACAGCAGAAGTTTCAGAAGCTTTAAAGCTAAAAAATATTGCGCGCAAAAAGTTACAGCGTTTTGTTTCAGAGACGTATCTGTTACATAACCAGTATACCCTATGTATACTAGTATGAACTGGGAGCTCATTTGATGTGTATCCTATATACATCATCAAGGCTCCCGGGGAAAGAAATCGCTGTAACACCACTTACCTGCTACTCTATCCACTTATACCAAATCAAACAAAAGACAAGAGTTAATTTTTAATGAATTACTTTAGTTTTATTGTTCATTTTTTTTAAATCACTTACATTACAATCGAATTCAAAAAATATACTTTCAATTATTTAATTATTTAAAACTCCCAACTACCAGCCATCCTGAAGAGGGTAACGATTGGACGAGCTAATGGATCGGGGTGGCCGTACGGCGTGAAACGCCAAAAGGCCAATTGAGGACCGCGGCACAAGCCAACGCCTCACCCCTCACCATTTTGTTGAATACTGGACAGCACTTCGAACTCGAACTTGAATCGCGTTATTGCACATACGATTAAACTACTGGATTTGAATACACACTCATCCGAATGCTTTGCCGAAGAACCTTAAATACTGTTCTTCGTGAGTTTTCAACTTAAATTCTCTTTAAAGGTGCTGAGTAGCCGAACACGTGAGCTCTCGTTCCACGAACGTTCTTCCTCCCCGCTTCGTCTCGCTTGCTCGGCTGGTGAATATGCAAAATTGGGGAAATTTAGCGAAAGAGTGTTTTTCGCTTAAGCTTTCGACTTCGAAAGAGTGCTTTTAGCTTAAGCTTTCGGCTGTCCCATGATCTCTTGAGGTAAAATAGCGAAACTGGGGACATTTAGCGAAAGAGTGTTTATGCCGGAACTTTCGGTTTTCCTTCCCGCTTACCTCTCTTCGAAACACCCCGTTCGTTCATGATGTAAATATCATTGCGGGTTGAACTTTCTCGTTTACTTAACTTATTTACTTGCGCATGTGTTTCTATGGCTAATTTTCATTGGCGAAGTGCGGGTACATAGGTGTTGTTTGCTCGCTACTATTGCAGTTTAAAGCGGGAATATATCCGAGCATGTTTATGTGTTCACTTGCAACATTCCTCCGGCAGTTGAAAAAAGGATTTAGTGTACTTGGAGAGTACAATAAATCGTCGCCCTACTCCGGTGATCTGGATTACTTAATGTAACCCAATAGATTACGCTCACTCTTGGTTTTTTCGCAATTTTTTTGTTGTTTGATTCTCGCTACATTCCCTTTTGTGCAAATCATTCGTACTTATATCTCGCGCTGTTATCGCCATTGGTGTTGTCCACTGTACTTCTCGCAACTTATTACTAACCGATGTTTTGCTGCTGATTTATGCGTAATTTACTAGATGCTAACGCGCCAATGTTATAATTCTATCCAATTGACGTTACTTAATATGTTGTTACAAGTCAACATTAGAATTGTAAATTTCCACATTTATGAATTAATGAGTTAATGTTTGGTTTGATACTATACAATGTTTTGTTTGATTCAATTATAAAGTAATATAATAATATTTCGTTTGGTACCATAAGTTGATGCTAATTTAATATGTATTACATGTCAGTGTTGTATTTGGGAATTACTACAATCAAAAATTAATAAGTTAAGATTTGATTTTATACAATTATGTATCATATTTTCTTATTTTGTTTGGTACCTTGAGTTAGTTTTAATTAATGTGTATTATATACCCATGTTGCTTTCATAAACTAGTACAATTATAAATTAATAATTTGAAGTTTGATTTCATATAATGGTTTGTTTGATTTAATCACAAGTTACTGTAATGATACTCTAGTATTTCTTTGGATACAATGAACTAAGATCTAGTTTGGTTCTATACAATCGTGGATTAATATTTTGTTTGCTTCAATCACTAAACAGTATAATTATTCACTATTGTTTTTGTTTGATAACATTTTAAGTCAACAAGCTCGTGTTCGGTTTGATTCTGTACAGTAAATAATCTGTGTTTCATTTGATACAGTTATAAATTAAGATGTTAATATTTCATTTCTGCCGTAAACTACAGGATTATAAATTATTTCGTTTTACTAATATATAATGTTGAAGAATATACTATTATTATTTTATTTTTTTTTTTTACAATTAAAGAATATCGGGATTCAATTATTTCTTTGCAATAGGTGTATAATCGGCTTTACTTGGTAATACAATACATTTTCTTTTAACATCCACATTCAATGCCGATTTTTCTTTTTGGAAAATAATGATTTTCTTTTATTTTAGCATTTTTCATCTCAAAATAGATTTTAATATTTAATTGTTACACATTCTGCATTTCTCTTTTTTTTATTTTCTTTTTGATTACTGTAATTGTAATTATTAACTGTAATTGCCAAAGATAGAATTTTACATTTTGATTGGTTAGTGTTTATTATTAGTGTGTTACTGTTCGATTAGTGCAGGTTTTAGTAAATTATAAACAGTTAGCGTTAGTGAGGATTTAATGTGAACGGCTTTCAAAATAGTTTAAATGTGCAAAGAAATTCGTTTTTTCTTCCATTCATGGCTTATTAATATTCTATTAAATTATTTTCTTTAATGCTATAACAAAAGCTCTTTATGTAAGCTTCTGCTAGCATTTTCTTAAATTATGTATTGTGCGAATAGGTTAGAAGGGAAGTTTCAATAGCAAATATTGTTAAAACTTTAGCGGTTATTTATTGGGAATGAGTTAATATATAAAAGGGGAATGAATATTTCCCACGATCTTACGTTCGGGCATTGCTTCGCTTCGGAAGAAGATTTGCCGAGAGAATAGCTTTCTATTTATGTAGCTTGGGAGTCGTTGTTGTTGTATTTCCAAGAAGTCGTTGTTGTTGTATTTCCAAGACTTTAGTAGCTATCTTGGCTTTATAGGGTGCGAATGAGTGTGATAAATAAACTTTCCCCTTAATATGCATGATTAATGTTGTTAATGGGAATGGGAGTCATGGATTGAAGGTTTATGTGATTGTTTTTGCTCGCTGCTAACGAGCTTTGAAGATATGATTAGTATTGCTTCTGCAATGATGCATGAGAAAATTGAATGAAGCGATGTATTGCAGCTTTTACATGCGTTGATTGTTAGGAAGTATGTGAAGTATATGATATGTATGTACTAATTCGTGGTTGGCTGGTAATTGCCTTGAAGAGCATTTGTTTTTAATTATCTCAGCTCAATGCATTTCCTAGTGGGCAGGGCTTTTAATTCATCTATGCTATGCGATTGTGTAGGAGGAGGAGCATCCAAGGTATTTGCATTTAATTGTCGTTTAATTAGCTCATGTTGTCTATTACGTACTTTTTTATCCGTTTGTGGTGGTAAAAAGGGAGGATCATTAGAAATGTATTCAGCAGTATGTGTAAATAGTTGTAGATTATTTAGAAATCGGAATTATTATTTAGGTTTTTTATTAGGTATAGAAATGTTTAATGAGTTAATATAAATTAAGTCGACCTTTTTCTCAAACTGAAATTAGAAGGAGCGATTCTGAGCTCTGGTGTATACTTTTATTGATTTTAGTGAATTTTTAAATAGATACACTGCATTGAAAATATCTTGCGAGAAATTATTGTAAAAGATGATCGAAGCGACACAATCACTATATGGGCTTGGGAACATATAGTTTCGGTCTTCATTTAAGACCCTATATGTGTTCCGTCTAATTTTTCCCTAGTGTGTGTCTACTTAGTTTGGCATAATGCTGTCCTGGACCTTACTGGAAGACAGTACAGTGCCGTGCGAGGTCACTTCATTGGCCGTTAATAAATTTTTGTCTTGAGAAAACGATTGTTTAAAGCATCTTAAAGTATATATTATAGCATTCTAAGACGCTCATTGATATTGTCGCCATATATAAAGCAAAAGGGTGGGAAATGGGTGGGTTTTGAATTGTCTTGCGCTTCCTACAGGGGTTTTATTTGTGACTTTTTACTAATAGTTAGCAGTTATATAATGTATTTATTGTGCAAGGAAACGTAGTGACTTGTTTAAAGGGTACATGGTTGAAAGCGTGTTGTAAACCATTTTGGATCAACAGCTCAGAGGCTACAACTGGATGGTAAATTGATGTCTCTTTTGCATATGACTTAATACTATATGTAGCGTGTCTGCCGAAAGTTGAAATCGGGCAGCTCAAAGACTATTATGTGTTTCTTTAGGGACTTATAACTAAAAATAGTGTGTCCGTCGACAGCTTATGTCAACGGCTCAGAGGCTGTTGTTAAATCTACTGGTTTTTATTCCAGTGATTGTGCAATTAGACATAGAAAAAGTGTGTCTGCTGATAGTGATAGTTTGGATTTTTGCCGGGGTTTTACCGACTTGACTGCCACTTTTTCCGTTTCCTTAACACGATGGAATTGCAGTGGATTTTGAAAGAGATAATTTGTTTTGGGGTAAAATCGTTTGCATTGTTGCATTGTTCTTATAACTAAAATTCTGTTGTTTCAAATTTCCCATACTTAAATTGTTTCAGTGTAACTTGAAATTAAATTAGTTTCATGTTTATTTGCGTTGGGAAATTGCCGTTCTCATGTAAATTATTTTTTATATTTGTTTAGCGCAGTTAATTTAATTTATTTGCTCTTCCGTGTTATTGCATATAAAAATTATTGCCCAGGTGTCTATTTATTCAATTTGTACTTAAATGTTTGTTTTTCTTTTAATTGCATCTTAGGAAATTCGAATGCTCATTTCATTCAAAAGATAAGACTTTAATATGCATGTATGTAAGGTACGCGTTATTGTTATTATTATTGTTTAAATGGTTGGAGTGATAAATGGTATAATTCGATAACAATGAACACGCGTTTGTTTGCCGCTATTAAGTTTTCGGTTTGCTTATTTGTGTTTAATATTTACTTGTAATGTTTTGTGTTTTGCATGTTAGTTGATTGAAACTTTATATCTTTATAAATGCTACGTTGGGTTTGAACGAGTTTGGAGTTAGTTCGAATGAACTTGAGATAAGAAAGATGAGATTTAAAATATATGAATGACGGAGTAAATGAATGAAGAATTAAATGCTCAATATAACTATTTGATTTTAGGACTGATCTTATTTAATGGATAGTATGAGTAGGATTAATATTATATTTGAATAATATTATTATATTTTGGTTATTAGAATGATTAATATAAGTATTTGAGTTTATTTTAAAGGCAGACTGATTTAGTTTGATCAATAATATTCATACTTTCTTCTTGTTATTGAATTCATTGAAATAATTATATGTTTTTTTTTTGTTTTAAGAAGATTGATTTAGTTTTATGCACTGTGTAAATAGCACCATTATGAAGTGTGGATATTGATATTATATTTTTGTTTAAATGATCAAAATTATTATTTGATTTTTTTTAGGAAAGCTGATCTAGTTTGATGGACAGTATGAGTTGCGATGGTGTCATACTGGAGTTGAATGGTTTCGGATATCGGCTGGGAAAATCAATTTTCAGCCCATTTAAATTTGCTACACAATGCGCTACATTGTGGTCGCTGCAAAACCGATATCCTAACGGCTGCGCCAATTTTGTTACATAACCAGTATACCCTATGTATACTAGTATGAACTGGGAGCTCATTTGATGTGTATCCTATATACATCATCAAGGCTCCCGGGGAAAGAAATCGCTGTAACACCACTTACCTGCTACTCTATCCACTTAAACCAAACCAACAAAAGACAAGAGTTAATTTTTAATGAATTACTTTAGTTTTATTGTTCATTTTTTTTAAATCACTTACATTACAATCGAATTCAAAAAATATACTTTCAATTATTTAATTATTTAAAACTCCCAACTACCAGCCATCCTGAAGAGGGTAACGATTGGACGAGCTAATGGATCGGGGTGGCCGTACGGCGTGAAACGCCAAAAGGCCAATTGAGGACCGCGGCACAAGCCAAACGCCCCACCCCTCACCATTTTGTTGAATACTGGACAGCACTTCGAACTCGAACTTGAATCGCGTTATTGCACGTACGATTAAACTACTGGATTTGAATACACACTCATCCGAATGCTTTGCTAAAGAACCTTAAATACTGTTCTTCCGTGAGTTTTCCACTTAAATTCTCTTTAAAGGTGCTGAGTAGCCGAACACGTGAGCTCTCGTTCCACGAACGTTCTTCCTCCCCGCTTCGTCTCGCTTGCTCGGCTGGTGAATATGCGAAACTGGGGAAATTTAGCGAAAGAGTGTTTTTCGCTTAAGCTTTCGACTTCGAAAGAGTGCTTTTAGCTTAAGCTTTCGGCTGTCCCATGATCTCTTGAGGTAAAATAGCGAAACTGGGGACATTTAGCGAAAGAGTGTTTATGCCGGAACTTTCGGTTTTCCTTCCTGCTTACCTCTCTTCGAAGCACCCCGTTCGTTCATGACGTAAACATCATTGCGGGTTGAACTTTCTCGTTTACTTAACTGCTCGCTTATTTATTTGCGCATGTGTTTCTATGGCTAATTTTCACTGGCGAAGTGCGAGTACATAGGTGTTGTTTGCTCGCTACTATTGCAGTTTAAAGCGGGAATATATCCGAGCATGTTTATGTGTTCACTCGCAACATATCTTTCGCCTTATAAACATCTACGTAAGAGTGCCAAACTGGTCGTCAAGCACCCAATGCATTCATATTTTAACACCACTGAGGTCCTTTACAATCAAACAATCCCAAATCTTTCGGGATATATGTCAACTTCTTCAAATCGACTTAAAATAAGCCTGGCTTTATTAGCCTGCATGGGAAACAAGGGCCTGATGGTCAGGTCATATGCGATATATTTGCGGACCATTTTGCTTCTGTTTTCCAATCATCTATATCACCCTTGTCCATTCCCCCAACTAACCTTTCCCCTAATTTGAGCACCATTTTGGCAACACCTTGCGAAGTTGAAAATAGAATCAACTCCATTGATGTTAACGTGAGTTCGGGCCCGGATGGAGTACCAAACTTTTTGTGAAAACGCTGTCCTCATCCCTTTACCCTTGTCAATTTTATTAAATACCAGCCTGACTGTTGGGACATTCCCAGCAATTTGGAAAAAAGCCAACATCTTCCCAATTCACGAGTCACGGGACCGTAGCTCAGCACTTAATAACAGCCTATATCCTTACTCTCGTGTTTCGGGAAACTTTTTGAGAGAATTGTTCATAATCGAATATGTGATCCAATCTCCAATGACTTCACTATACAGCAGCATAGTTTCGTTAAGGGACAGTCAACGGTAACCAATTTGGCTTAATTCACCAATGCAATTGCGCTATCATTTGATAAAGGTCAGCAAATGGACGTGATTTACACGAATGTCGCCAAAGCTTTTGGTATGGTTGACTATAGTCTATTACTGAAGAAATTTAGGTTTTGGCCTCTCTGGGGCTCTTCTTGTATGGTTATCCTCCTTTCTGACAAATCGTTCTTCATCAGTTACTTGGTGTGGTTTCTTGTGGTATATTTTCTGTCCATCTTCCGGAGTACCTCAAGGTTCGATCCTCAGCCTTCTTTTATTCAATAATTTCATAAATAATCTACCAACTGTGTTCACGTCTGATTGTCTGCTCTAAGCAGACGATTCAAAAAATTTAATTGACTGTAGTGACCTTCAGTCTGATTTAGACTCCCTCTTTCAATGGCGCTCTTTAAATTGCCTTCCTCTCAATGTGTCCTAATGTCTGCATATGTGTTTTACCAAAGAGCGTACGCCTTTTGTGAATGTGTATTCAATTAATAGATCGCTGCTTTCAATGGCGGATCATTATAAAGACCTAGGTGTTATCCTGGATACACATTTAAAATTTGATGTACATATAGCTGACATAACCACTAAAGCATCGTGAATCACTGGTTTTGTACTGCGATGCTCTCATAGAACATTCAGTATTCATACCTGTGTTCGCCCTCTCATCCTGTTGGTTCACTCCATTCTCGAGTAAGCCTGTCAAGTATGGTCACCCCGATTCATTTATCTATCGGAAGCTATTGAATCAATCCAGCGCAAGTTTATACGCACTTTTTTATATAAATATAATCTTTTCTATCACTCCTGCAGTGAGCGTCTAAATTTCCTTGATATCCCACCTTTCTTTTTAATTTTGTTTTTGTACCTTCTTAAATTTCGCCTATTTTGTAATTGGATTAACTAAATCTGTAAATAGGATTTTCTAATAAATAAATGAATAAACTGAGAGGCGTTAGCCTCCAGACCCAGATCAATGCCTCGAAACAATTTTGTTTTGGACAGCACTGCAGGGGGCTAGTCAAGACCTGAAAAGTAATTGGAAGGATTTCCACATTATGACCGATCAGGGTAGTTCAGGACGAATACCACATAAATCCTGTGTTCGATTTCTCGGCGTTCATCTCGATCAGTATCAGTGTCTGTGTGTGAAAACTCCTGAGTTTCACTGCAGTTCTACACTACAGACAGATATATTGTGACTTGCCGCGCTACTGGCTTCGTTCCTCCAGAAGCATTCGTGTATTTGGGCATGAATCGAAATGTTTTTGATTCTGACGGGCTAATACCCCTCAATGTTTTGCGCATTCATTGCTGACCTCATTCCTGAAGTATGAACGGATTAAGTTCCAGACATTCTTCAGGTGTAATTTCAACAAAGCCAATGAGGAATGGTTTTAGTCCAAAAATCGCCGATCAATATTGTTGATGTTTGGGGAAAAAAGATTTTTCAATCGTTGGTGCTTCATATCTGTCCATATTGTTTCGATGTTTAATCTTAGGAACTACTTTTTCAATCGTTTCTAATGCCAGTTTCTCTGATTTCGACAAACAGAGATCTATTTCATCGCTAGTTCAACTTCTTTCCTTAGGAACCATTGAGCAAGAATTGCCATTATCAGGAGGAGGACATTGCTTGTGCTAGTCCAGATTAAACTTCCTTTGAAACTTTTCCCAATCCGTGGTTTCGAAATTCAAGTGATCATCATCCATTCGCTGATTTACTTCCATTATAATTGCATAAGGGTCGTTATCATAAAGAAGCACCTGCAATTTCCGTAGAGGACTATGAAAACTGAATTTAAATCTTGCTTTAGCAATGCAGAGAGCCAAATTTGAGTTTGTCTTAGGTTATGTTAGGAGCTCCGATCCGTATAAATTGCACCTGTATTCTAGTTGGATCTCTGTTATCCACGATTTCAAGAACCTACCTATGGAATTATTTTTGGCGTTCAGCCATGATGGATGCTGTACCTTCATGTTACTGGCAAGGATATAATAACAATGCAACCTGCTAAATTCGAGTGTTTCACACAAGGAATTGAGCTCCGCCTTCAACTTGAGAACATTTCGCCCAGTTGCATATGCAGAAATAACGAAGAGGTTATCCCCACCTGGCAGTAAAATTTTGACAACGGACACTTCGAAGTTTTTGAATTCAACTTTATTAATATGTTGGAAATCTTCTGTTTCACACATTGTTTTGCCTGTGTTTCCCATTGGACTTGCTTTTGCTTTCGAATCTTCCTCCTTTCCTTGACTAGATCTATTCGTAACTTCAGCCTATCACTTTCCTTATGTAGTTTGATTACTTTTTCTCCTTCATTCTTGGGCTTTTGCTTCCTGCAACAAGCGCCTCAAACTGTCTCGGTTCACTGACCACACCGTCCGATTTTAAAATCCGAACAGCGATGAACTGTCTTCGTTGACCGGGTCAGACCAGCATTTCGTCATTTTTCCCCGCTGATCTTCGCCCCTCAATTCTTTCAACGAGTATCTTTTTAGGTATCCGTTGTTCGTCCATACGATTCATATGGCCAGCTCATTGCAGCATCCGCAATTTTACAATCATTGAGACCACCGGCTAATCAAAAACATGATATAGCTCCTGGTATTGTTGAATTGACCGTTCGTCCCGTCTAGCCTCGCTCCAATTATTTGCGTGAGGACTCACCAAGTGTAATATTTTAGGCATTCAAGTTATTTTCCTCAACTGCTTCATGAACTTCATTTTATTTTCATTGATTTGTAGCCCTAATAGTTTTGCTGAGCTGTCGAACTTCAGGAAAAGTTCTTTGGCAGTTGTTAACGACCATGACAAAATGTTAATTTCATCAGCATAGGCTTGGCTCGACTTGTATACTGCTACATTCCAGAGCAAAGTTGAATAGCAATGGGGTCAGCCCATCTCCCTGCTTTTGTCCGATATTTGTGTTAAAGGACTAATTTGGCTGAAATACCAAAGCAAAGCATTATTTGTTACAATACGTTACGATGAATACTGTCGTATGTTTGCTTGAGGCCATTGAAAATCGTGTGTACGTCTATGTTGAACTCCCAACTTTCTCAAGTACCTGCTTGACTGTAAACAATTGGTTAATAGTTGGTCGACCGGCTGTAAAGCCACCGTGATACTTCCCAATAATCCTGTTGGCGTATGATCCGATTTTATTTTCTAAGATCTTTGAAAATATTTTGTACACAGTACAAAGTAGTAAGATGTCTATATAATTTTCGGATTGTAGTCTGTCACTTTTTGTATGGATAGGGAACGTAATTTGTTGGCTCCACTTGTTTGACAGATGCCATTGTTGCCAAATGTGCTAGATCATTTTATGGATGGCTTTTTGAACACGGCTGCCACCATATCTAATGAACTTCACTGGAATCTTATCTATGCGATGCTTTATTATCCGTTCGGGTTTTGATGTAGGAAAAAAATTTAATGTGGAGCCAATAAAAGCTCTACGGAAATATCTATAATCTCCAATGTTCAAGAGTGGTGCAGGGACGAAAAGGATCCTTGAAATATGATGCCCTTCTTTCCTTAGTCTTGTTTTCATCAGCGATGATATTGCCGATGTCATCACAACAGAGTGGTTTTGGGCTGATAGCCACGTTTCAGGCTTTTCACAACTTTGTATGCCTATCTTGTGTTGTTGCTCACTAGACTTACATTGACACTTCTCAACTGATGGTCATAGTATTTTCTTTTCTAAATCCTAGTGATCTTATTTGCTACTCTTCTGAGGTTTCCATGATGTCCTCTCGTCGACTTGGATTTCCTACCTATATATTTTTGTACGCCTGATTCTTATTGGCGTAATCATTTCTTTTGCGCCGGGGTTAAAATCTGATCCTCTGATCTACCACGGTCTTAATTGCCGCTTTTCTACCACTCATAGCTCTTTGCTTGTTTTCAGCGATATATCTGATAGGATGGCAACTAGCCGACCGTTGATCTGCGAGTGCTAATGGCCAAATTCGATAAAGGTTGATCATTGGAGGAGATTCGAAACGCCTAGTTAACCGATGAAGACATCGGACCATTGCTCGTATGGAAGGAGACAACTGGGCGAGCTGAGTGGTGACCTGAGTGGAAGGACGTTTCAATGCATGGCGCAACCCTGAAAAGCTATTGGGTACGATAAAACTCCCTTCAGGTGGAGGGTGGCGTACTCAAGCGAAAATGGGAAATGGCGGATGGCAGCTTTATAGGCCTATAGGATGCAAACTATACTTCCCAGAAGCTGAATCCATAACATTCATAACATAAAGAGCACCGAAAATTCGATTGTCACAGCTGCGATCGTTACTAAAGCGACCGATGCAAGGGTCACAAATCCCGACATTGCAAAGAAAAATCCAGAAGCAAACGAGGAGATTACGGCACGAAAAGCAAAGAGTGACCAGACATCGCATGATTGTACCGCCAACGTTGAAAATGTGGCGGAAGTACTGCACTCGGAAACGGAACGCGAAAACCTCTCCCAAGGATGGTTGCAAGGTACATTTGCGGCCCAGCGATACGAAGAAGAAAGACTACTTCGAAAACCGGGAGATGTTCTGAAGAGAATACAAGCTGCATGCGACTCCCCAAAAATTAGCAAAGCAGCAAAGGAAGGGCTCCTTGAACTAGAGGAGCTCCTAGATCGCATAGGGCACTATCGGAGGAGCTGGTTAAGGGCCGAAGATGAACAGAAGGCTAAGGAGGCGCTTGGGGCAAAATCTAAAGGCGACATGTAGATAGCTTCATCATTAAAAGTCAATTAAAAGAATGGCGTCTAGCCCAATCGAAGGAGATCGGGATAAAAGAAGGAAGGAAGAGGCACTTGAAGGGCGTGGAGCACCAGATCTGAGGTTCCAGACAGTGCTTACAAAAGGAGCGAAGAAAGCCACAAAGAAACTCCTTCAAAAAAAGCCAGAAAATAAAATTCGCACGGACGCGCAAGTAGAAAAAGGACCTGATGCAAAACAGGAGAGGCAGAAGCCCCGACAAAGACCCCGGCAGCAGGCACTGCTTGTAAAGCCCCAAGATGGCCGATCCTACGCTGAGGTGCTGCGGGACATCAGGGGAAACGTAAGGCCCGAAGACACCAATACTACCATTAAAGTAGTACGACCAACGCGGTTGGGCCACATACTTGTCGAATTCGGAGCAGAGGCCGGCAATAAAGAAGCATTCTGCGACACAGTAAAGAAAGTCCTCGGCAAAAGCGCAACGGGACATTGACTGTGTGACGGATCTGGCCGAGGTAGAAGAGGCCATCAAAAGGGAGTTCCCTAGCATGGGAAGGATCAAAGCGAGACTGACACCAGAAAACAACAGGGGACAACGTATGGCCATAGTTGACTCGACCGAAAAGGACGCCGAACAATTCCTGAACAAGGGCAAAGTGCGAATAGGGTGGGTTGTCTGTAGGATAGGGCGAAGAGCAACGCCTCTTCAATGTTTCAAATGCCTTGGTTATGGTCACACCACACAAGTATGCAAAGGACCCGACAGGAGTTCCCTATGCTACAAATGCGGTGAAATGGGACATAAAAGAAATGAGTGTACGAAGGAGGCACACTGTATTCTTTGCAAGGATGTTGATCCAAAACCTGATTTTGGATCAGGAAAACGCCGGGTGTTCCAGAAAGCCCTAGCCAAGGCAAAATCAGAGCTCCGATGACCCGCATCCTGCAGCTAAACCTACACCGCAGTTCAACCACTCAAAATCTGCTTGAGCAGTTTGTGGGGGACATGAAAGCCGACTTCTTGCTGCTGAGTGAGCAACACAATAGTAAAAGTCCTGCATTATGGTATTCTAATGAAACTGGTACTGCCGCCATCTGGGTTCGGAACAGTGACTTTCAAGCGGAGAGTTGTGGACGGGGGGATGGTTTTGTGTGAGTTCGGTGCTCAGGGATCACCTTCTTTAGTGTGTACCTAGCGCTTAACGAGTCGATATCATCTTTCCAAGCCAAGCTTAATGCTTTGGAGGGCGCTGTCATGAACGCGGAGGGCAAAGTGCTCGTTGGGGGCGACTTCAATGCTAAAGCAATCGAATGGGGCATGCCTCAGACGGATACGCGGGGAAAACGAATCCTGGAAATGGCGGCCAGGACGGCCCTCGTCGTACTAAACTCCGGAAATACGCCGACTTCCCGCCGAATTGGCTGTGAGGGAACCATACAGGACGTGACGTTCGCCTCGGAATCCTTAGTACGAAGGATACACAACTGAAAAGTATTAGAGGACTACTCAGTGATCATCAGTGCATTCTGCTTGAGGTAAGTGACGCTGTCTCCCGACGTCCGTGATCTCGGCCTTCCACAACTGGATGGAACATCGGAAGGATGGACGTCGAGAGGTTCGTCAAGGCTCTCACAGCAGGTGAGCCGCTGCAGGGGGCTTCGGAGGGGACGGAAGAACGGGCAGTTGAAGACATGGTGAACTCTACTATGAGCATCATAACGACTGCTTGCTGCGCTTCTATGCCCCGTCAAAGACCCCGGCACGGCAAGCCCCCAGTGTACTGGTGGTCAACTGAAGTCGCTGAAAAGCGAAGGGAGTGTCACAAGCTTCGACGTGGGGTTCAACGGGAGCAGAACCGTGATGATGCATGCGAGCAGGCGGCAGCATATGAGTCGGCCAGGAAATGCATTCGCAAGCTGATCAACAGTAGCAAGGCTCGCTGCTGGCAAGACCTAGTGGACAATGTGAACAAGGATCCGTGGGGCCTTGGCTACAAGCTGGTCATGGGGAAACTCGTTTACATGATGCGGAAAAGATGGGCGCGATAGTGCGGGGACTGTTCCCCGCCCATCCCGTCCGTGTTGACGCTGTCCATGGTGAAACAGCCGTAGAGTGCGTACTCTTCACACAGCTGGAGCTGGAGGAGGCAGTTCTCTCATTGAAAACGAGGAAGGCTCCAGGTCCAGATGGTGTTCCAGGTGAGGTGTTGCGGCTCGTCTATCACCATTGTCCTGACTTGCTGCTCAGCACATTCAACGCTTGCCTACGGGGTGGGGTTTTCCCGGTACGATGGAAGGTGGCGAGGCTCGTGCTGATCAGCAAGGGGAAGGGAAATCCCGGATCGCCACCTGCATACCACCCGGTATGCATGCTAGACACGGCTGGGAAAGTGCTAGAGAAACTCATCAAGGGAAGACTCACTGACGCGATTCGTGCTGCTGGGGACCTATCTCCTCGGCAGTACGGCTTTAGAGCAGGACGTTCTACCATTGATGCGATTGCAGAGGTGGTGAGCGCGGTCCAAAAGGCAGAGGCATGTAGTTGCACCAAGCGGCGGATCGTCCTGTTGGTGACACTCGACGTCAGGAATGCCTTCAACTCCGCTAGATGGGTGGATATTCTGGATACGCTGGAAAACTCTTTTCAAGTTCCAGAATATCTAATGCGACTTTCGAGGAACTACCTTAAGGACCGAAGCCTGCTGTACGACATGATACAGGGCGAACGAAGGATGGGAATTACATCGGGTGTTGCCCAGGGATCTATCCTTGGTCCGGACCTGTGGAACGTGTCTTACGACGGGCTACTGAGACTTGAGATGCCAGATGAGTCGCGCTTGGTTGGCTATGCGAATGATGTTGCGGCTCTGGTCGCTGGACGCACCGTTGAAGAAGCGCAACTTAGGCTAGGTATGCTAATGCGCCGAGTGAGGGACTGAATGACTACTCGCGGGCTCAGTTTAGCACTGGAGAAAACCGAAGTGGTCATCTTGACAAAAAAGAGAGTCCCTAGAGTAAGGATGATCAGTAGTGGAGACATACAAATCCAATCGAAGCCAGCGGTGAAGTACCTGGGGCTACTGATCAACTCGAAGATGAGTTTCACTGAGCAAATCAGGGCAACGGATGAGAAGGCTGCTTCGGGAATATCGGCTCTGAGTCGACTTATGGCCAACGTAGGGGGGCGCAGTCCATCAAGAAGACGCCTCTTGATGAGTGCTGTAGGGTCAGTGCTAATGTATGGAGCAGAGGTATGGGGCGACGCTCTCAGTGAGGAGGTATACCGGAAACGTTTGGCACAGGTGCAGAGAAGAGGAGCACTGAGAATTGCATCTTCGTATCCGACAGTCTCGGACTCGGCGGTGAGAGTGATTGTAGGCGTGATAACTATTGCCCTCCTTGCTAGAGAGCGCCGCGCTATTTACCTGCGCCGAAACGAGGATGCGAGGGAGATAGTTGTCCGCGAAGAGAGACAGCGCTCACTCAACGATTGGCAGCAGTCTTGGGTGAATTGCACGAAGGTAAGGTGGGCTGCGCGCCTCATCCCGGATGTGAGACCGTGGCTAAATTGAAGGCATGGTGAGACTGACTTCTATCTGACCCAGCTTTTGAGCGAGCACGGGTGTTTTCAGTCTTACCTGCACAAAATCGGTAAGTTACGGTCCCCCGATTGTCGGTTTTGCCCAGGAGAGGAGGACGATGCCTGTCACACATTTTTTGCGTGTACAAAATGGTTCAGGCTGCGAAAGGAACTTTACAGGGAGACGGGGGAGCTCACTCCGGATAATATAATTGCGGTGATGCTCGAATCGGTTGACAAATGGAACCAGGTGGCACATTATGCTCGGGCAGTCCTAAGATATAAAAGGGACTCACAGCAGCTGGGGGCGCTCGGGCTGGGGGATCGCTCTTCTGGCAATTCCTCTCCCCCTCTCCCCTCCCGCTAGGAAGGGGACTCCCCAGCTTGAAGGCGCTCCACGGCGTAACAAAACGAGACCTGGCCCGAAGTAATGTGTCAAACGGTTCCAGGCTGGGTTCTCAGGTTGACAGGGGAGGTGTTTAGTGGGTAGTCCAGTTGCGAATCGGAGTTCCACACTAAGTGCATAAATAGCTTTCACCTCCATACCACAAAAAAAAGCTGAATCCATGACGTGGTTAAGGAAATGCACGAAGGATCCTCGGGAGGCTACCTTGGTGTTAAAATGACTTTAGCGAAATAGCGGGAGACCTTTTTACTGGCTCCACGCTCGAGAAGACGTAGAGGACTAAACGCACGATTTGTGCTTCTGTCAAAGGTCCAAAGCGTCGACTGAGAGGACAAATGCAAATCTATAACGTGGGTGTACCGTTTGAAAGGGTTGCTGTTGACATCGCAGGGTCCTGAATCCGAATGGGGAAATCGATACACGCTGGTTGTGGTCGATTATTTCAGCAAGTGGCCCGATGTCTACCCCAGTCATTCTAGCCGAACAGCTAGTGTTAAATTGGGTCAGTAGGTACGAAGTACCTTGCGAGCTTCATTTGGATCAAGGCTGAAACTTTGAGTCACTAGTTTTTGGCGAAATGTGCGAGCTGATGGGAATACGGAAAACAAGGACAACACCGCTGCATCCCTAATCCGATGGAATGGTCAAACGTTTCAACGGTACACTTAATAAATACCTGACCAAGATGGTCGCCAAGAACCAAAGGGACTGGGACCAGCACAACCCATTACTCTTGATGGCGTATAGAGTTGCCAAACATGCATCGGCGGACGAAGCCCCAGCCAAAGTAATTTTTGGAAAGATTATTCGTTTAACGGCTGATATAAAGTTCAGAACACCCCCTGAGAAACCCCAACCGATCTCGGAGTACGCAAGTGAACTGAGGCAACGATTGGACCAGATACATCGGACAGTGCATAAACAACTCGAATTGGCTACTGACCGCATAAACACCAGGTATGATCTACAGGCAAAATCTACTGGCTTCCAGCAAGATGACTTGGTGTGGCTATACAATCCACAGCGGCAGAAGGGTGGGTCTCCAAAGTTGCAGCGAAATTGGGAGGGAGCATACCGGTTTTTTCGTGGCAGGGAGGTGAATGCCATTTATGCACAGAGTGTGGGACTCCCATGCTCGCAAGAAGGTGACTGAACTACCCACTAAACATCTCTTCATATACCGGGTTGCAAAGCGAATCAACGACGTCGTATATCGCATATAGGACCACCATAAGCCGAGGGCCAAACTGAAAATCGTGCACCTGGACCGTCTTGCCCCATATTACATCCAGGGAGACTTGACTACAACTGACGACACATCTTTTTGGGGCGAAAAGAACTGAGGTGGGGGCAGTGTTACATGTACAAATTATTCTGCGAGCTACTGCCGCAATTGTTTTCGCAACTGTTAATAACATCATGATCAATAAACGAATGTACTCCAAAGCACAAAAAAGGACCAAGTAAATTCTTGATCAACATCCGAAAGTGACGTCACTGCGGCCACTCAGAATTGCTCGAATATTCCAGGTAGTTCTCGTCAGAACATTCGCCAATGTACGCGAAATGGATTGAATGACTAGAGACCCAATATAAAGCCGAGCTGAATGAATGGGGGGAACAGTGTGCGATAGAGTGAACCGCGAAGTAAATTTGATATTGATTGAAAGTGAAGTGATTTTCGGAATATAGACGGCTGGAATATAAATTGAGAGACAGTAAAAGTTAAATTTAAATCTGATTTGTAAAATTGTTAAATTTATGATTGTACGTTCTTAGTACATAAACTCTTTTAACATAATTTTAAAAACAGTGCGTTTTCAATTTCCCGAAACATTGAAATTATCGGCCGTGAACTATAACACGCGACAATATATATATGTATATATATATATATATATATATATATATATATATATATATATATATATATATATATATATATATATATATATATATATGTATATATATATATATATATATATATATATATATACATATATGTATATATATATATATATATATATATATATATATATATATATATATATATATATATATATATGTATATTGTCGCGTGTTATGGTTCGCGGCCAATAATTTTAATGTTCCGAGAAAGTGAAAACGCACTATCTTTTAAATTAAGTTAAAAGAGTTTATTTACTAAAAATGCACAATCATCAATTTCACTTTTTTGCAATTTTTCTTTTCACTAGTCTATCAATTTGTATAACGGCTGTATCACGAAAATCACTCCACTGTAAATGAATCAATATCGCTTTCCAATTCGCACTCCACACTATCCTAGTTTTTACTATCGCGGTTGTAAATGAATCTCCCCATTCATTCAGCTCGGCTTCATACAGGGTCTCTAGTAATTCAATTCTTTTCTCGTACATTGGTGAATTACCTGGAATATTCGAGCAGCTTAATGAATGGGGCAGTGACTCACTTTCAGATGTTGATCATGCTTGGTGGGTTTTCGAGTACACTCGCTTGTTGATCATTATGTTCTTAATGGTTGTGAAAACAATTGCGACAGAGCTACTGTCGCAATTAAATTATTGGTACATGTAACAATATATATATATATATATATATATATATATATATATATATATATATATATATATATATATATAAATATCAAGACATATATACGAATCAGAGACCTCGTTTTGGAGGATCCTGGGAGCTCGCTCAGAAAAATTGTGGCCATCTTGAGAAGAAGACTTGAGGGATACGTCCTACGTAATAAAGGTCCACCAGATGTTGTCCAAAGTTTCTGAAACAAACAGAAGTGCTCGCTGTCACTTACTTCTGTGTTGACAGTCGAACTTTCTAAAGGATTCTGGTCTCCCAACAGCCCAGATATACACTTCCTAGACTATTATGTGCAGAGCATTGTTGAACGGGTTACTAACAAGTCCACACATCCTAATGTGGCATTCCTACAGGCATTCATCAATTTATAACGAGCGCAGTTAAAGAAGTCGAACTCGCGATTCAGGCGAAGAACTGAAGCGGTGATTGAAGTAAGCGGGGGTCACATTGAGTTATAGATTAAAGGAATATACCTAGCATTTAGATATAATAACTTTTGTGGTGAATGAAAGTTTATAAGTAATAAATAATTATTTTTATAAACTGCTTGTTCTTTCTGGATTTCGCTGGCTCACCCTGTATATGTATATATAAAATACTTTCTGCAATAAGTGAATTCTTGTCGAGAAATTTATCTGATAATAGATTTTTCACCCCTATTTTTGTTTAAAACCGCTGCTTAAACAATGTTCCAAGCAAAGAAATTACAAGTATTTCAAGGGTTTATATTTCTTACCCAAATGCATCGGTTTTTCCATATGGCATCCTGAAACGAATCTTAATAAATGTTTGCCTATTTGGGCTACTTATAATTAACTTTTATCTAGAGCGTTCCTTGCAACTTTCCTCGATATGATGCAATATGGGAAGACGGGCTTGCTAGCTAAATGGATCAACCTTTCATTGAAAAAATCCCCGTTGGTAGCACTAGCCGGAAAGGTAAATTTCTCTTTTGTAGCGTAAGATTTCGGAAAAGAATTTGGCTTGCGTACTACTAAACTTCTTACTGCAATTTTGGTAGCACCACATGGGTATTTATGGACATAAAAAGAATCTGCCGACGTTCGTATTTAAATACCCTTTATGTAGGCGCAAATATTTTAATCATTCAATTGAGTTGCACATTTATGGATCACATATTGAAAATCGGCAGATAATAAATCGGCAGATAATAAATTGGCTTCAGAAATAAAAAAAAAATAATTTAAGACACCCCTCTATCGGGAGACCCCCCTTAAACACTTTAAAATATTTTCTTGCACTGCAAATTTTGAGAGGCACCACTCGACCTACGTAGATAATTTCCTCATTCTAGCTCATGTGGTTTGCGTGGAAACTTGCTGTGACGCACGAACAAACGGACGGATGGATGGACGGACAGACAAGTCACGATTTTATAGTTTTTTAGGGCATTGTAAAAATATTTTCCAATATCCTAAAAGTGGTCCGATTTATAAATACTTCCAAGTGAAGTCATTTAATACGTTTCCATGAAAATTATTCATTATTTCAGTTGCCACTAAAATAGCTAATTGTGCTTGCCTTCTGACCTTTGGGGGCCGCCATTTTGAATGCATGCATTTGATTTTGGATTATTTTAAATCTTTGTATGCTAGGACCTCATCAACCAATGTGCCAAATCTCGTTCAAATCAGAGTTTCACTCTAGACAGGGCAAAATTATTCAATTTTTAGTGAAAATGGCAACTAAAAATATTACGTTTTAACATTTCGACTTCTTAATTTTTTTGCGATTTAAAAAATTTTCTGCATAATACAAGAACATAGTACAGAGATCCATAACTTCCAATTTCATCAAAATCTGTTTCAAAATGTGACTGCTAGGGGGCCAACAAACCTGAAAAAGTCGCATATTTAAACCACCACCATTTTGAAAATTGCACATTAATGACCACCAGAATATCAAAGTCTCTAGATCTGATTGATTTCTATCTTAAAATCAAGCTTGATATACATTGAATCAAAATTGCGACTTTAAGAAGACTTTGAAGTTTTGTGTTTCAACTGGTCGCCATTTTGTTTTGTGTGACCTGACCTCCAGTTTTTTTTAAGTAAATCTTTGGGTAGTTATAGTTTCTATCAAACTATCAAATTTCATTAGCATTGGTTGGAAGCTTTTTCACAACTACAACAATAAAATTCTGTACGTTTTTCAACCTTTGAGCGGCCGCCATTTTGTTTCAGCCATACCAACTTTGAATTTTCTATTGTGAGATTCATCGCATATATTAGCAAATCTTTGTACCAAATTTCATGCAAATCAGAGCTATACTTTGGTCAGAACAGAAATCCCGATTTTTCGCCTAAAACGGCCGCCATTTTGTTTTCGCCTGGCCAATATAGCTGGTTCACGAACTAAACCGAGATATTTGCTCCATACACCTTTCCTGAAAATTTGGTGAAGATCGGAGCAAAATTATAGCCTATAGCGTGGTCACAAATTTCGTTATATCCCATATATATATGTATATATATATATATATATATATATATATATATATATATATATATATATATATATGTATATATATATATATATACGAGTATATATATATATATATATATATATATACCATATATATATATATATATATATATATATACCATATATATATATATCCCATATATATATATATATATATATCCCATATATATATATATAAATATATATATATATCCCATATGTATATATGTATATATATATATATATATATATATATATATATATATATATATCCCATATATATATATATATATATATATATATATATATATATATATATATATATATATATATATATCCCATATATATATATATATATATATATATATATATATATATATATATATCCCATATATATATATATATATATATATATATATATATATATATATATATATCCCATATATATCCCATATATATATCCCATATATATATATATATATATATATATATATATATATATATATATATATATATATATATATATATATATATATATATATATATATATATATATATATATATATATTTCTCTCGAGAAATTTACCTAAAAATATTGAAGTAGTGTCATCTTCCACGCGGATTTGAAAGTTTATTGTTAAAACGAGGTAAACAAATGGTTCAAACAGTATTGCGGCAGTTTAAGTCAGTCTATTGTAGTTATGCATTTGGAAACTAATTGTGTGCGAGGCTGATTCTAAATTATCGCATAGCCAAACAAAACTAATAACTATTTCTTTCAAATGAAATGTATTTGACATAATATCTTGTATTTCTTTGCTACAAAATTAACTTTTTCTTTGTTTAAAGAAATATTGGAAATATGCAAAAAATAAGTTGAATGAAGTTAATTTTGTTTTTGCCTGAAATATATTTATTTAAATAATTAATTTATTACATCACTATTTCACAGAATTTGTAATTCCAATTATAAACTAGGAATAACGTGTTCAAAAAAGAAATTAGAACATAAATATAAAGTAAGAATTAATCTAAATTTAACAGTTATGTAAAACTAATGAGAAAAGAAATTATTGCTCGTAGAGTATTCTCCACAGCATGCTTTTAAATGGGCTAGAAGGAAGAACCAGCTGGAGATAAAGATGGTCTCTTACTATACGAACCATCGGTAAATGACTGTAAGGTACGGTTCTGGCAAACGGTATAGCATAGTATTGCGACGAACTAGTGCGAGAAGGGGAACGTATGCCAATGGCGTTGTTTAATTTCGACGATAACATACCTCTCGTTAATTTAATTAGGAAGCCTTGGTCAAGAAATTGGCTTCTTACCTGCAGCGAAGGTAGACCGAGGAAAGTCAGGCGATCATCGTAAGGGCGATACGGGATTTTATATTTGTAGAAAAGCGTGCGGGAGAACCTACACTGTACACATTCAACCGCCACCACGAGATTATTAAGATGTGGGAACCATATATATATATATATATATATATATATATATATATATATATATATATATATATATATATATATATATACAGGGTTTTCCAATAAGAGGTGTTATTTTGATATTAAAAGAAAAATGCCATTTTTAGGGTTTTTTTAAATAATTTTACAAAACCCTACTAAAATCGCGACCTGTCTTTCCGTCCGTCCGCCCGTGTGTCACACCACTTCTTCGTAAACTGCTTAAGCTAGAAACATCAGATTTTGTATGCAGGTGTAAAGTGGTGCTCTCTTCAAAGTTCAACTACAAACATTTTTATGTGGTATTTAAGGGGGGCCTCCCCATATAGGGGAGTGGCCCCCGAAGAAAAAAATTTTATCAAAGGTAGCCGATGTGGGTATCACATGAAAAGTCTTGATGAGAACAGAGAACAGGTCTTAATTTGACACTTTTTGCTTCGAGGAACGCGCAGGGAGGGGAAATACACGAAAAATTTGTGTGCCCCCCTCTCGCGATTGGACACCTGTGATCCGAAACATCTGAAACAAATTATGGTGGTAGGTGTCTATGAGTACGACAACAACAAATACCTTAGAAGTCGAAATTCGCTTAACTTTGTTCATAATAGTATGATCTTCGAATTTCACATTTTCCCTAATAAAATCGCATCGGTACCCTGAAACTGAACGAAATTCAATATTTACGTAGTCCTACTAAGGGTTCTTAAAACTTGTAAGTTTGATGTAAATCGAATGATATACACGGAAGTTTATTTCTCCAATTACAACAACACTAACACATAATTTTGGTATTTTATGGACTTTCCATCGAATCAGTCACTGCAGTTTTGACTTGATCTTCTGGAAATTTTCCAATTAATAATTTTGAGAATTCATGATGAGCAAAGTAGGGCAAAGCCCGCAATCTGAGAAGCTTTCTTAGTTATTTCGAAAACGTGAACATTGAATTTCAAACGGGAATCAAAAGTCACACCTAAATCTTTGAAACTCTGTACCAAAATGAGCCCTGAGCTTTCGATAGAGTACGAAAATTGAATGGGGTAAGTTTTATTGGTATAGGTCATGGAAAGACACTTAGAGATGTTAAGTTGAAGTCGATTTCTATGACACCACGAGGACAAAAGATTTAAGTCATCCTGAAGAGCTTGACAATCCTGTATTGAATTAATGACTCGAAATATCATCAGGCCATATCGGAGGGGGTTAGATGTGAATATAGCTGGGAGGTCATTAATGAAGAGGTTGAAAAGAAGTGGATTTGATTCCTGTGGAACACCAGAAGTTGGCACGAAAGGATGCGACGTAGATCCATTACAGATAACTGTGCAGGAATGATGAAAGAGAAAGGAGTAAATCCAGGAGAGAAGAGATCCCTGTATGCCAAAACGGCGGAGCTTGTCGATCAGGATTTTGTGATCCACACTATCAAATGCTTTCGCAAAGTCAGTGTGAATCACATCAACTTGAACTCTTAAGTCAAGGGTGATTGTTATCGTGTTGATAAGTTCCCCTAGGTTGGTTACGGTAGAACGTGCTTTTAAAAATCCGTGTTGATGTTCGGATAGGTTAGGGTGCAAAACATTGTAAAGTTTATAATTAACAATGCGTTCCAGAATTTTTCCAAAGCACGATAGCAGTGAAATGGGTCGGTAATTAGAGGCCTGTGAGCGGTCACCCGCTTTACGGATGGATAGGATGTTTGCACATTTCCAAACGTCATAAATTAAAGATATCGGCGAGGGGAATACATAAGGATGAGGAGAGGGATTTAATAAAAATGTTCGGAGCTCCATCAGTTCTGACGGTGCTGCTAGAATTTAGTGACTGCGACCTCTAAGGGTTAGTGTATAAATCAACTAATGATTCTTGAGGGTTTTCATCCGAAGAAGAGGTCGGGAAAATATAGACGGTGGATAAATAGTCAGCAAACATGTTGCATATGGCCTGGTCATTGTAGACTAAGTAGTTCTGATATGACAATGCATTAATATGTTGACGCAAGTCTTGTGTAGATTTGATGTAAGACCAGAAGGATTTCGAGTTATTCGCAAATGATGCTTCAATTGCTTTCAAATATAATAGCTTTGCGGGTTTAATGACTTTTTTCGTATTAGTACGTAGGTGACAAAATTTGGAGAGGTCCAGTTCTGATCTCGAACGTATGTAGCATTTCAAGGCCAAATCCTTCAAGGACAAAGCAGATTCAGCTTCTCTCGTGAGCCCCAAAGGAGGATTTGTGTGTTCGGTGTATGTAGTGGGATAATGCTGTTAAACACTGCATCGAATTGCTGTGTTGCGAGGCTGCGGTTGTCTAGATTAAGGGTAGCATGCCAATTAATAACGTCAAAGTCAGCAGCCAATCGTTCGCAGTTAGCTTGAAAAAGTTAAATCGATTTGGTTTCGTTTAGACTTCCTACGAATTGGATCCAATGATAATCGGATCTCTAAAGGAGGATAGTGAAGGTCCAGCTTAGTATAAGGAAAAGCACCAGGGAAAACAGGAACTGCCGTAGGGTTGTATGAAAAAATTAGATTGAGAATGCGCTTGGAAGCATTCATTACATAGTTCAATTGAGTTAGGCTGCAGAGGGATAAAAACGAGGATAAGACTATCGAAAGATCATCAAAAGAAGCAATGGATTTAGCTTCTGTATCCCAGTTAATTTTTTTTTTGTGGTAGGGAGGTGAATGCTATTTATGCACTTAGTGTGTGACTCCCATGCGCGACTGGTCTACCCACTAAACACCTCCCCTGTCAACCTGAGAACCCAGCCTGGAACCGTTTGACACATTACTTCGGGCCAGGTCTCGTTTTGTTACTCCTCGAGGCGCCTTCAAGCTAGGTAGTCCCTTCCTAGCGGGAGGGGAGAAGGGAAGAGGAAGTGCCAGAAGAGCGGTCCCCCAGCCCTAGTGCCCCTGGCTGCTGTAAGTCCCTTTTATATTTTAGGACTGCCCGAGCATAATGTGCCACCTGGTTCCATTTGTCAACCGATTCGAGCATCACCGCAACTATATTATCCGGAGTGAGCTCTCCCGTCTCCCTGTAGAGTTTCGTTCGCAGCCTGACCCATTTTGTGTAAGCAAAAAATGTGTGACAGGCATTGTCCTCCTCTCCTGGGTGAAACCGACAATCGGGGGACCGTGACCTACCAATCTTGTGCAGGTAAGACTGAAAACACCCATGTCCGCTCAAAAGTTGGGTCAGATAGAAGTCAGTCTCACCATGCCTTCGATTTGGCCATGGTCTCACATCCGGGACTAGGTGCGCAGTCCACCTTCCCTTTTTGCAAGAGACCCGAGACTGCTGCCAATCGTTGAGTGAGTGAAGTCTCTCTTCAAGACAACCATCTCCCGCGCATCCTCGTTTCGGCGCAGGTAAATAGCGCAGAGCTCCATAGCAAGGAGGGCGACAGGTATCACGCCTGCAATAACAGTTAATGAGAGGAATATAGAAGTCCGCACAGATTAAAAACCACATGGAGGAGTTGGCAGCAATTATAGAGTTCAATAATTCACTTAAAAAGAATTTCGTACGATCTTAAGGGAGTTCTACAGGGAAAGTAAATACAGAAGACAAATAGTGAACAGTTGTGAAGAGAAATTCAAATTGCTATGCCTTCGGTTGGAGATGACGGAGCAAAAGTACTGGCGAGTACACAATGCAACTGGTTATTAATAGCTTTTAGCAACCTGCACTATTCCGTTCACCGGAAGTGTATTAGTTGGATCCCAATCGTGTGTGAAAATCACGTGTTGAGGAAAGATTTCTTTATCCACGATCTTATCACTAAGCCAGGTTTCCTTTAAGCATATAATTTTATCATTAGCCAGAAGAAATACAAGGTTGATTGTGTCCAGTTTGGTAATAAAAGTTTACGTAATTATTAAAAATTTGATTATTTAGGTTCTCGCTTGAGGTCTGCTGGACGACCGAAAATTTTTCCGTGACTGGTGTTCAAAACGTTTTACGAGGATTCCCGGTGGCCAAAAGTCAAAGTTAAGCATAATCTGCATAGCCGACAAAACCGTTATTTTAAATGAGGCCGCGATACGGTTTGCTTGGTTATCTCGCGTTAACTTTTTGCAATGCAAATACTGCGGAGAGCAACATAGCTGAGTCACAATATACTCTGTGATTTCAGATATGGGTGCGTCAAAAGCAAGACGTAATACAAGTATTTGAAGTGGTTGTGATACCACCCTTGACGAGAGACCAGAACGTAAGATTGGTGTAGCATTCGGTGATCAAGGAAGCGTTTCTTCTGCATTTGCTAGTGGTATATTGGGAGCTTGCAGAAAGATTTCCTTTGAATGGTAGTTGGGATATGAATCGCTTGTGGCCATAGAAGAACCATTATGCTAAGCTAAGTAACTAATATGCTTTGAATAGCTCGGGATGATTTAAAAAGGCTCAAATTATTGTGTTTCTATTTTTATCCTACTCCTAGATTGATTCTCCTATTAAACGTTTTAGCTTTGCTGCTATCTTCAGCACACGTTTCATGACTGAAGTCAAGTAGTGTAAGTATTGTTTAGTGCTTAGATGGGGACAATGTAGTATACCGTGCGCTATTAGTATGTGCATAAAGATGTCCAGTCTATCTTTTCGCAGATTCCCTTTCAACTGCTTACCTAAATGCTAGGCATATTAAAAGTGCCCTTACACTAAATGATGGCACTGCTCAAAATTATTTTTGCATATACCAATGTTTATCAACGCAAGGGCAAAGATCATTACAATAATACAAATGTAATTTATATACATGTAACCAGTGAGTCTTGTGGATATATTTAACTTATGGTTGGTTGAATCAGTTTGCATTTTAAAAGTAGACGCATCTGAATAATTGATTGGATTTTATGTCATACGGGGTGTGACAATTAAGTAATGAGACTAATTTTATTATCGCGCTTGTGGTAAACCTAAGACCTTGAAACTCCCTTCCCCTTCCTCTGCATCTTTCTACTCTCCACTAATATATTTATCATCGCTCTAGCTTGTTTAGTTCGCCTGCTGTGTCGTGCTGAGTAGACGTGTGTTGGTGGTGCTCGTCACGCAAAAGGAGAAACAAAATCAAGAGCAACGCATCGCGATGAAATTTTGCGCCAGACTAAGCTCCAGAAACGTACACTCAAATTGTAAAAGTGCATGGTGATAGTGCTCTTAGTCGTACCCAGGTGTTTAAATGGCATAAAGGGTTTAAGGAGGGGCGTGAAAGCATGAAAGACGAGGCACGGAGCGGGAGACCAGTCAAGATGTGGACTGACGCGAACGCACAGCATGTGTGCGCCCTTATCTGTGAAGGTCAGCATTTAAAAATTCGGCCTTGGAACTGGGTATGAACCGTGCAACAGTCAAACAAATTTTAACCGATGATTTCGGGATGATAAAGTTGTGCGCGAAATGGTTCGAAAGAACCTTTCTGAGGAGCAAAAGCAGCATCAAATGACCGTCGCAAAAGACTATTTGGAACAAGTAATAAACGATCCCACGCTGCTTGATCGAGTTATTACAGGCAATGAGAGCTGGTTTTTCCGATACAAACAAAATCGATGAACAGAGGAACCGATTTTGAGTCGATTACGGACATCCGGTCGGTCGTGACGAGGGTACTCGCGGACATCCCAGTCGAAACGCATGGAAAATGCGCTGCAATTGTTGTATAGCTGCCCAAAGGGACTACTTTGAAGGAGATGGCAGAGTTGTAGAATAATTTTTAAATATACGGTTTTCCTCCCCCCACATGAAACACAACTATAGAATATGCCAAATGAAACATGAACATGCTGATTCTATGAAGAAATGAGTTATAAAATCTTCGAAAAATTGGTTTCGAAACAAATTGTTTCCATAACAAGCCCTATAAATATAAGTTGCTTTCTCAAAGTATTGAATAGAAATATAGAAAGCAAGTAGTCCACTTTTTGGAGTTAATGTCAAGTTAATATATTTAATTATTAATTATGATTGTAAATTAGCTTTTATCGCTTTCTTGGCTGCAAAATTTATTATTGCAGTATCAAAATCCAACTCCCTAGCTAATGGGGCCTCGATGCAAAGAGTGGCAATGGCTGAAACACGCATTTGTGAATCTAATATGAAAATTTTTTTTAATTACTTTCGATTTTACTTAATGATATACAGCTAGAGGATTTATGAAATATTTAACAATTTGCTAAATTGGTAATGTTTGAAAAAATATCTTAACTATAATCACTTTCATCTCTACAAAATTTAATAACAACTGAGAGATTAAAAATATGATAAGAAAATTTTTTCTCACAAATCGTGAATTAAAAACCCAATATTTGACGTATTATAAAAAGAGAGTGGAATTCGATCTATAACGAGATTTTAATCTGTCAACGTCAATCATATCAAAACTCTCGATCTGTCATTTGATATTTCGACATAACGTCAACAAACATCATTTGTGGATGTAAAAAATATAGTGCACGATTATTTGGATACTGAGAGCTTCGCCCTAACCATATGTATAAGAACTTCAAAAATTGCACGCAGCAATGCGACGTGCATACTTCAAAAATTCTCGTATCCCACTTTATGTGCCTTTGTGCCACCACCTTTAGACGGTCGGCAAAACTCTCCCACTCGATGCGCAATGATAATAAATGATTGTGACTTACTCATGTGTTATTATGTCCAATCGCCACTGTTTTCTTTTATTTGCACAACGTTGTGGAAACGACAAACAATTACGAAGTGTTGCAGTCTGGGCCACAACTTCTGTTAGAATGTCAAATGCACTGCGATCGTAGCCAATAATCATAAGTAGTGCCTACATTGAGCAACTCCACACAATTTAGCGGGCTGCCAGTTGCAAACAGGTTAAACAAGTTTTCTTAGACGGAAGGGACGCGACGTCAAGAGAAGCCAAAATGAACCATAGAGGTTTGCATATGTCAAAGCAACCAAGCAGCACGGTCTACAACAAATGCATGCCCATCAGATTTGCCTCAAAAATTTTTAGAAGCCTCAAGGCAAACATTCATCCTTCTTCATCCATTGATAATTCAATCTTAAAGATCATGCGAATCATGTGTGGCATATGAGAAATGTGTGCTTGGTCCTGGCGAGAAACCCGTGACAATACTGTGCGGCAGTGCGTAGGTTGTCTGCAATTGGCGATAGATGTGGGTGAGTATGATATACATACATAGGTCAAATGTGTATCGTATAGAAAATGAACATGGGTAGCATGTTGAGCCCAGTAAACCTGAGACAGTATCAAGCTAATTTGTTTACGGTCACTGCTCGCAAACTTGATTGTGGCCACGTGTAAACTCAACCATTCAACTGCAGAACGGAAAGATCAATACGCCAAATTTGAAAAAAAAATTCTAAACAATTTTTCACTTTCGGTTCTAAACTCACTTACTTTTTGCTAATTAACGATTTTTAGCAATTTTTTTTCAAGTGGTAAGAATTTCTGGAGAAGAAAATAAAAATTTTTTTAATTGGTGATTAAGACCTACGGGCCCCTTTAGTAAGGCTGGGCCCAGAAGGACTCCCGCTGAAATTAATACATTGTTTTTCAATTGGCCTGTTCTTGGATGTGATTTATAACAGTTGTTCCCTGATTTCAAGTTTTACGTGGATTCTTTTCAGCTTGCTTGTTATAATTGTAATAATAGATGAATATCTCTTTTCCATAAGAATCATATGCTCTTTTTCCATGAGAATGAACCTGGACAATATGTGGTTCATACAGAATGGTGCCACTTGCCACATCGCCAACGAAACAATGGCTCTTTTGCGCGAGAAATTCAATGGCCGTGTTATCTCACTTTGTGGCGATGTTAATTAGCCGCCACGATCATTTGAATTGACACTGCTGGACTTCTTTCTCTGGGGATATTAAAAAAGCTATGGTAAGCGTTTGGGCAATATTTTGTTTCACACATAGTGGTCATAGGTCCTTCTTTTATAATAAAAAAATATTAACATAATTCTCTGAAAAAATCGTGCGATAAAACCAATGGGTTACTTAAGCACAATCAAAAGTGAAATATTACCCCCCAACAAAATTATGTGCACAGCATTATTCATAAAGGAACTAGTTTTATACAAATATCTCAATTCAAAAGAAAAACGATGTGGAGAATTCAATGACATTTTCTTCTTACCCGGTGATAAGCTCAGCTACCCAAAAGTACACAGCCACGAAATCGCATTAATAACAGAGCAGGCACCCATTGATCAAAAGATGTATAGACTGAGCCAGCGGCAGAAGGAGATAATCAACTCTCAACTCAAAGAAATGCTAGACAACGGCATTGCCCAGCCCAACAAAAGTCCATGGAACTTCCCCTTACTGGTCGTAGTAAACTTTCGTAAATTAAATGAAAAAACTATAGGAGATGCCTTTCTTCTTCCACGTATTGAAGAAACTCTGGACCAGCTTGTTCACTCCCGATACCTCAGCATCCTGGATCTAGCCAGCAGTTACCATCAAGTATAAATACAACCCAAGGATCGACCCAAAACGGTCTTCAGCACCAATTACGAGCATTACAAGTTTAAGCGTATGCCGTTTGGTCTGAGCAACCTTACAGCGGATGATGAATTACATCCTAACTGACTTACAGGAGTTCAATTGTTTCGTTCACCTGGACGACATAGTTGTCTAAGGGAAAACCATGCCTCACTATATAGCAAACTCCGGGAGATATTAAGCCATCTCAGATCGAACAATCTTAAACTATAATCCGAGGAATGGCAGTTTTTTTGTCCAGAAGTGGTGAATTTAGGACACATTTGGTTGCAGACCGGCGCCCACCCGGGCTTAAGCAAGACAAGCTACGTACGATAATTTCCTATTCCCAGTACTCCAATCAAACTTAGGACTAGGAAACTACTACAGAAAATTCATCCCATACTTTTCAAAGATAGCAAAACCACTCAACAATCTCCTACGCAAAGATGTAAGGTTCATCTGGATAAAAAAGTTCATGTACGCATTTCAGCAGCAAAAGAACACATTAGTGAAACTTCTCCTACTTGTCTACCTCAATTGTTTACAGCCGTTCAATCTAACCACCGACGCCAGCAACGAAGCTCAAAGCGCGGTATTGTCACAGGGTGAAATAGGCAGAGATCAGCCAGATCAGAAATAGGCACTGTCAACAAAGCTGAGTGTAATCACTCTAATATCGAGAAAGAACTCCTCGCAAAAGTGTGGGTAACCAAAAATTTCAGATGCTACCTTCAGGGCAGACGGTTTATTGTTTATTCAGATCACAAGCCTTTGAAAGGAATCTCTAATGTAAAATACCCAACTACTCGGTTAGTCACTTCCACGACAAGCTGGCTGAAATCGATTACCGTATTGAATATAAACCTGGAAAATACAACACCAATGCAGATGCCCTAAGCAGAATCCCGAAAAGTGCACTAAGCCCACAGGTGAACAAAGCCCAGTTAAATATGGTCACCCGTGCCAGATGATGGGAGATCGAGCCCGAACCTTCACCAGCTGATTCACGCAAATCAGACCCCTCCCCGGCATCACCCGATAACAATACAGCCCCACCATTCCAGTATATAAATTCTTCCATACCAGACCACCAAATGCGAATCCAGGAACAGCAGAAATCAATCCCCACTGACACTGAAAACTCATGCCCCACCGACAAAATACAAATTTCCACAACTGAATACCAAAATCGCCCAATAGTCACCCTGACAACGCCAGAAGAAATCAAAATGATATTATCTGAGTATCATGACCCCCCCCCCCCCCTTCGGTGGATACCAAAGTAACGTATAAGAAAATACGCAAAAAATACACATGGAAAACATGTTATTCAACATAAAGCTTTCCGTAAAGAAGTGCGGCCAGCAGATCTGCGAACTACTTAACATTCAGATGTTGCAGGCTACTGCCTATCACCACCCATTAAACGGAGCCTTTGAAAGAGCTCAAAGACCACTAATTGAATATCTGCGCACCATGGTAAACCAAAATCCGCAGATATGGGATCAATTCTTGCAAATGGCCCCGTTCGTCTATAACAAAAGCGAACATGATAGCACCAAACACACCCCCTATGGATTGTCTTTTCAGCGTTACCTCAGACATCCACTCCAATCTAAAACAAAACCCCATATCCTTTTAAAACCACGAAAGTTATCGATTTAACGATAGTGCCCTCAGACCGGGGAACCAAACGCGTCCCCAGGGTTGCGGATAGGGGAAGACCTTTCTCGAAAGGTTCGCTGCGAATAACCAATAAGCAGCCGCGGACAATGGTCGGCAGTGAAGGGAGAGTCTCAGGACAAATACCTGAGTGTCAATGATCTTCACTGTGACATGACGAAATATATGGCGTCATCAATTATCCATATATCCTGGCAGTAGGTAAAATGCTATGGGAACGGAAACCCAGACAGAAAACCAAACTATGCAGGTCCATAAGGGGAACCAAATTACGGTGCAGGGGGTCGGATCCCCAGTACCGGCGGCAGAGGGTAGTGAGCGAGCAGGCTCCCGGCCGTTGTCATCCAGCGACTGCAATGATGAACTTGGCTTCTGTAACAGATATAACTAGAAGCAAACAGGACGCTAGCACGGAGAACCCTTTCAGGCAAAAACCGCTGTTGGCAAGAACACCGATAAAACAAGTCACCAATTGCGGGGGGAGGCAGCAAACCCCAGAAACACTGTCAAAGTCAACATCACAGGTTAAATCATCAGAGACAGATCACAGACGGACTAACGAACGAAAGAAGGCAGAGTGCGTTGTGCAACCTGGCATCATTGCGGCCTTTGGGCGCAGCAGAAGGACTATGCGCACCCCGGAGCGTCCAGTACAAGACGTACACAATCCGGATCAAGCTGCGATACCAACAGAGGCCAGTGTAAGACTGGGGAAGGGAGAAGTTTTGCCGTTGGCCGACGCCACTTCAAACGCGACCAAAGCGATACAAGCAAAAGGGCTAAGAAACGGGGGCCTCTCCCAAGAGGTGGCGCCAAATGTCACAATCGCCCTTGACCGCGCCGAAGAGGAGCGACTTACTCAGAAAGCGGGGAATATCGTCGAGCAACTGAAGGCTGCCTGCGAAGTGCAGAAAAACATAGGCAAGAGTGTCAAGAATCGCATTCTTGAACTAGAGGAGCTTTTTGGCCGCATAACGCACTACAAGCGGAGGTGGCTTGCAACCAAAAAGCACCAAAAAGACACGCTCTCCCTCGAGGCATCAGTGGGTCCTAGCAGCAGCAAAAGAATGGCCGGTAGCCCAATTGAAGGCGACCGTGAGAAAAGGAGGAAGGACGAGACCATAAACGAAGTTGACACTCCAGGCGAGGAGTTTCATGTGGTGCGAAACAAGGCAGCGAAAAAAGTGGCCAAAAAGCTACTCCTAGAAAAAACAGACAAAGAGCTCAACCACAAAAAGAACAAAGATCCCCCCGATATACCGCAGAAAACAAAAAGCAAACCGAGGCGCAAACCCTTGCGAGAGGCACTGCTTATTAAACCCACTAAGGGCCGAACCTACGCAGATGTCCTCCGTGAAATTAAAGGAGCGGTCAAGCCAGACGACACCAAATTTGCCATCAAAGCAGTTCGACCAACCCGGACCGGTGGCCTGCTGGTGGAATTCGGGCCAGAGGCCACAAACAAAGATACATTCCGTGACGCGGTTCAAAAGGTTCTTGGAGATGCGGCAACGGTTGCCTCGCTCGAACCAATGGCCACCGTGGAAATCAAGGACCTCGACTGCGTCACGGACAAAGCTGAAGTAGAGGATGCCATTAGGAGGGAGTTCCCCAGCTTAAGTGAAGTCAAGGCAAGATTGACACGTGAAAACACAAGGGGGCAACGCATGGCTATTGTCGAACTAGCTGATAAAGACGCCCAGCAAATCCTGGCGAAGGGCAAAATTAAGATAGGTTGGGTGATCTGCAGGATACGGAGAAGAGCGATCCCTATCCACTGCTTCAGATGCTTCGAATACGGACACACCGCGTATGGCTGTAGGGGACCCGATGGATGCTAAGCTAGCACCCGGCGACCTCAAACATGAGCCGGGGACAGGGAGATGCTGGGTTTTCAAGGAGGCCCTAACTAAAGCCAAATCGATACTCAAATGATCCGTATCCTGCAGGTCAATTTGCACCGAAGCACAAACTCCCAGGACCTACTTGAGCAGTTTGCGAGGGATAACAAAGCTGACCTCCTGTTGCTGAGCGAGCAACATCATAACAAGGACTCGCAAGCGTGGTACCCTGACAAATCTAGTACCTCGGCCATCTGAGTTCGAGACAGCGCCCGCCTTCAGGTGCAGGGCCATGGACGCGGGGATGGTTTTGTGTGGGTGCGGTGTTCAGGGATAACATATTTCAGTGTTTATCTGACGCCTAACGAGGCAATGCGATCTTTTCGAACCAAACTCGATGCCCTGGAGGATGCTGTCTCAAACACAGAGGGCCACATGCTGGTCGGGGGAGACTTCAACGCTAGAGCCATTGAATGGGGTATGCCACAATCCGACCCAAGGGGAAAGCAAATCTTGGACATGGCGGCCAGAACAGCGCTTTTTGTCCTAAATACTGGTAACACCCCTACTTTCCGCCGATGGGGTTGCGTAGGAACCATACTCGATGTGACGCTCGCTTCGGAGTCGCTGGTACCTAGAGTACACAACTGGCGAGTACTAGAGGACAACTCGGTTAGTGATCACCAGTATATAGCGAATGAGATTCACGATAGTGCCACTCTGCGTGCATATGCCCAAACTTCAATCCTTGGATGGAGGAGTGGGAGGATGGACGTTGAGAGGTTCGCTGACGCACTTACGGCAGGCGCACCATTGCTGGGAGCTCCGCCAGGGAGTGGAGGGCCCACAGCCAAGGACTTGGTGAACTCAACTATGAGTACCATCATAGCTGCTTGCGAGTCTTCCATGCCCCGTCGAGGACCCCGACATGGTAAGCCTCCAGTATACTGGTGGTCAAACGAGATCGCCGAACAAAGAAGCGAGTGTCACAAACTTCGGCGAGAGGCCCAGCGGGCGCGAACACGGGAGGAGGCAGACACTAGGCTAGCAGCATACAGGTCCGGCAGGAAATATCTTCGCAGGCTTATTAACAAGAGCAAGGCCCGATGCTGGCAAGACCTCGTGGATGATGTAAATAGGGATCCGTGGGGCCTTGGCTACAAGCTGGTCATGGGGAAACTTGGTGCCCTACAGAAGCCTCGTATACATGACGCGGAAAAGATGGACGCGATTGTGCGGGGACTCTTCCCCGCCCATCCCGTCCGTGTTGACGCTGTCCGTGGTGAAACAGCGGTCGAGTGCCCACTCTTCACACAGCTGGAACTGGAGGAGGCAGTCCTCTCCCTGAAAGCGAGGAAGGCTCCAGGTCCAGATGGTGTTCCAGCTGAGGTTTTGCAGCTCGTCTATCACCATTGTTCTGACTTGCTGCTCAGCACATTCAACGCTTGCCTACGGGACGGGGTTTTCCCGGTACGATGGAAGGTGGCGAGGCTCGTGCTGGTCAGCAAGGGGAAGGGAAATCCCGAATCGCCGTCTGCATACCGCCCGTTATGCATGCTAGACACGGCTGGGAAAGTGCTAGAGAAACTCATCAAGGGAAGACTCACTGACGCGATTCGTGCTGCTGGGGACCTATCTCCTCGGCAGTACGGCTTTAGAGCAGGACGTTCTACCATTGATGCGATTGCAGAGGTGGTGAACGCGGTCCAAAAGGCAGAGGCATGTAGTTGCACCAAGCGACGGATCGTCCTGTTGGTGACACTCGACGTCAGGAATGCCTTCAACTCCGCTAGATGGGTGGATATTCTGGACACGCTGGAAAACTCTTTTCAAGTTCCAGAATATCTAATGCGGCTTTTGAGCAACTACCTAAAAGACCGAAGCCTGCTCTACGACACGACACAGGGCCAACGAAGGATGGAAATTACATCGGGTGTTGCCCAGGGATCTATCCTTAGTCCGGACCTGTGGAACGTGTCTTATGACGGTCTACTGAGACTTGAGGTGCCAGATGAGTCACGCTTGGTCGGCTATGCGGATGATGTTGCGGCCCTGGTCGCCGGACGCACCGTTGAACAAGCGCAACTTAGGCTAGGTATGCTAATGCGCCGAGTGAGGGACTGGATGACTGCTCGCGGGCTCAGTTTAGCACTGGAGAAAACCGAAGTGGTCATCTTGACAAAAAAGAGAATCCCTAGAGTAAGGATGATCAGTATTGGAGACATACAAATCGAATCGAAGCCAGCGGTGAAGTACCTGGGGCTACTGATCGACTCGAAGATGAGTTTCTCTGAACAAATCAGGGCAACGGCTGAGAAGGCTGCTTCGGGAATATCGGCCCTGAGTCGACTTATGGCCAACGTAGGGGGACCCAGCCCATCAAGAAGATGCCTCTTGATGAGTGCTGTCGGGTCAGTGCTAATGTACGGAGCAGAGGTATAGGGCGACGCTCTCAGCAAGGAGGTATACCGAAAACGATTGGCATAGGTACAGAGAAGAGGAGCACTGAGAATTGCATCTTCGTATCCAACAGTCTCCGACTCGGCGGTGAGAGTGATTGCAGGCGTGATACATGTCGCCCTCCTTGCTAGAGAGTGCCACGCTATTTACCTGCGCCGAAACGAGGATGCGAGGGAGATGGTTGTCCGCGAGGAGAGACAGCGCTCGCTCAACGATTGGCAGCAGTCTTGGGTGAATTGCACGAAGGGAAGGTGGACTGCGCGCCTCATCCCGGATGTGAGACCGTGGCTAAATCGAAGGCATGGTGAGACTGACTTCTATCTGACCCAGCTTTTGAGCGGGCACGGGTGTTTTCAGTCTTACCTGCACAAGATCGGTAAGTCACGGTCTCCCGATTGTCGGTTTTGCCCAGGAGAGGAGGACAATACCTGTCACACATTTTTTGCGTGTACAAAATAGGCCAGGCTGCAAAGGGAACTCTACAGGGAGACGGGGGAGCTCACCCCGGATAATATAGTTGCGGTGATGCTCGAATCGGTTTACAAATGGAACCAGGTGGCACATTATGCTCGGGCAGTCCTAAAAGATAAAAGTGACTCACAGCAGCCGGAGGTGCTGGGGCTGGGGGATCGCTCTTCTGGCAATTCCTCTTCCCCTCTCCCCTCCCGCTAGGAAAGGGACTCCCCAGCTTTAAGGTGCCCCACGGCGTAACAAAACGAGACCTGCCCCGAAGTTATGTGTCAAACGGTTCCAGGCTAGGTTCTCAGATTGACAGGGGAGGTGTTTAGTGGGTAGTCGAAGGGTATCCTCCATGGGAGTCCCACACTGCCAGACTCGGCGGGCGTAAATGCCTTCACCTCCCTAGCACAAAAAAAATACCAGATGCTAAAATACAAACTACAAAAACTGTATGATATAGACAGAAAAAATAAGCTAACTAGCAAGCAGAGATCCGAAACACCCGATGACATAAAAAGCAAACCAATCAAAGTTCATGTAGGGGAGAAAGTCATACTCCAGAATGAAAACGGAAAACACAAACTAACTCAGGTCTGGGTCGATCCCTGCGAAGTATAATGCATCAACTCGTCGGTTAATTCAACCATTATGATAGGAAAGATACTTGTAAATGTCAATAACAATGGCCCCAAACCCTTCTTTGACTAGTACCCTGATTTTTTTTCTCAACCCCCCTTTTTTTTCTAACAATGGCATTAACATCAATATTCGTTTGCTGGCTTCTCCTATTGATCAACGCAGAATCAGTACAATTCTCAACACTACCGCTACCAAACACGGTCGTGCTTTTCGAAGATATCGGCAATCTACTTAGCCACCACAGTTCTTGGAAAATACTTATGGAACTAAACCTAGGGAGATCCGAGAACAAATCGAAGTAGCCGAGCGCGCTGAACATATGTTCACACTAGTATGGTCGGGAAACAACACCAGCTGCAACGATCAGCTTATTCACGTTAACAGCCTAGTAAACAACCTACAAATCCGTTCACATATGCTCATCGAATCCATGGTAACCAAGCGGATCAAGTGTTCATTTTTCAACGGACTGCGAAGAGCCCTCCACTCTCTATTCGAAACTATGGACAATGAGGACGAAAAAGAGCTCTATGATACAATTGACACGTTGGAGATCGAGGAACAAGAACTAGTACACCTCGAAAAACAAAGAATAAGCATTGTGAATACCTCCTTAGCTGATATACACAAACCCATTTCTGATGTAGTGAAGAGGTGTACCGAGTTAGCCCTGCTAACTAAGGGATCATTTAATACAACTGAAAAATTACTAGCTGCGGATCCCAAAAATATAATAATGACCTCACTTCTGTCCTAGATACTAGAAATCGAAATTCTACAACAGATGCTTATCGACGTAAAAGTAGCAGCCCAATACGGCAAAATACATCCTTTACTCATATCCAGTGAAAAACTACATGAGATTTACACTTCAAAAGGCAATAAGTGCTCCAATTTCTGTGAACAAATCATTACACAAGCCGCCGAGCTTCAACAAACAACAACAACAGCAAATCGGGAAACAAATTGTTAGTGGCCATCCAGCTTCCCTTGTTCCAAAGTCTCCCAATGCAACGTTACCGCATACATACGTATATGGGATACTTACTCACTAATACCATCTATCAACCTTTCTTAATCGCCACCAATATCCCCACCCAACCATTTGTACTCCTGACAGATAACACTCCGTTTAAGAAAATAAAGCATTCCCAGCCGAGGGACCGCTACGTACCTCCCCTAATCACACCAACTATTCAATCACCGCCCACCACTAACGAAATAATCTCACTATTGCACAGTTCCCTCACGTTAAACAACATCATCACCCTACACATTAGCACAGCTCACATAAATACGCTTATTAAACTCTACCAACCTAACATCTGGATTTACTTTCTGCAGTTCGTGACGCCAATAAATGTGCAGTGTGACTCAAACGTCGCCACCCATACACTTGCCGGACAAGGAATACTAGCCCTGCACAGCCTATGCCTTGTTCGATTAAATGATTTAGTGGTCCACTATGAGGCTGAGAGCATTCATCCCTTCAACATCATTCAACTCCGTTTCTTTCCTCAAACAAGCCCTGAAATATTTAAAATAGACTTGGTCCACTTAAAAACTCACCAATAACAGTAGCAAGATCCAACTACTAACATCTAAAACCCAATCTTCCCACCTCTCAGCCAACACACATACCCTTACAGATATTCACGAACACCTTAATAATCTGGCACACGTAAAAACCGGACAGCGACATGCACACATGGCCACCACTTCGGTCAACCTGGCATCAGTCTCCATATGCTTCATAATACTCTACTTAACGACAGCTACCTACGGCAGCGTTGCCGAATTCAACTACCACGTCCACAACCAGCCATCCCGATGCGTAACCTAACCTCCGAAAACTCCATTATCCAAAGAAACTATGCACCAACACCCTAACTCCGCACCTTCAAGCCGAACCTAAACATAACATCACGAAAATTGGCTAGATCTTTCTAACTAGTGTAGAAAGATTTTAGCCAGTAAAAACATATCCTATAACTAACCAACTAAAGATATTTGTGTAGCTCTCCAAGCAACAAATCTTATTTAGGGGCCCATAGTCATGTTACGTAGCAGCCGAATCGTTATATTAAAGACGTAAAAAGATCAGTTAGACGAAAGTCCAAATAAAATCATTAATGACAATCATTGTAACCGCCATAAATATTGTACGTACATATTTTAAAAATCCATACTATTAATAGACACCAATATTATCAAAAATTGCATTGATAGATTATTCAAAACAATTACAATTTATAAACTAATTATATAATAGATGCAATAATAGGTACTAAACAATTACAATTTTTAAATTCACTATACTCTCGAAAATCGCATAGACCGATAGATTTAAAACAATTACAATTTACAAACTAATTATATAATAGATACAATTATAGATACAAAACAATAACAATTTAAAATTTCAGTATACTATAAAACATCGTAGAAAAACATATACAAAGCAATAACAATTTACAAACAAATTACATATATAATAGATACATTGGAATCTAAAAATTCATTATTCTATTAAAGCCACATAGATAGACAGATATAAAACAATTAAAATTTACAAACTAATTATAAAATAGATAGAATAAATAGATACAAAACGATTACAAATCTACGAATTCATTATAATAACAAAAACCGCTTATTACATTAATTTCGAATACTGAATGAGAAACAAATCTAATTATAAATAAAATCAAAATCAAGATAACATCCATTCAAATATAACAACAAAATAAATTATCCCACGACCATCGTATCAAAAGCAAAACGACACCTTTTGCACGTCATAGTGATGCGATACAAGGTCGGGAAAGCCCAACAGCGCCAAGGATGGGGAATACGGAAGAAACAGACCATGCATTTAGACATACAGTAGCGATGATACGTGGTTGGAAATTTGATCATCACAAACGCGTTACCGGATGAATGTTTACGTTCCGGTATAAAAACAAGCCCATGCATGCAACTTGATATCCGCAAGCGTTTAGTGGACTATGGTTTTTAACTCTACGGAGGAAGAAAATTGAAATGAAGAAAATGCAAGTTCAGCATTTCACCTGATTGAATTATTGAACTTTGTTTAATGAAGAAAATTTATTGACGAAAACACGGTCAACAGAAATGAAAGGTGAAATTCTGATCAATCGGGGAAAATATCAATAGCCCTGATTGGCAGCGTCAGCACTTAACGTGAATGAAATCGCTCTCTGTCTTTTTACAGCAAGCAAAAACGTAAATCGGCACCTCGGATTTAGTTTGGCCATACTCACCTTCGACTAAATAGGGTCCCTTGGCTTGCGTCTGGCCCTTCTACTCAATACTTTGGTCCCCACCATCAAATAGGGTCCCTTTGTTTGTGCCTGGCCCTTCTGCTGTGTTGCTGCATCCCATCAATACTTCGTCTCCTTAGCCTAAGCCTGGCTGGACCTCATCAGTCGCCGTTCGCCACCGAACCTCATCTGTCGCCGTTTGCCGCCGGCTTCTCCAGTGAATAGGACTCCTTGGGTTACACCTAGTCCTGTGTATCCCACCAATACTTCATCAGTCGCCGTTCGTCACCAGACCTCATCAGTCACTGTTCGCCGCCCACCCCACTAGTGAATAGGACTTCTTGGCTTATGCCTCGTCCTGTGCATCCGATCAATACTTCAGCTTACGCCTGACCGGACCTCATCAGTCACCGTTCGACGCCGGCCCCACCATCAAATAAGGTCCATTGGCTTGCACCTGGCCCTTCTTCTGTGTTGCTGGATCCCATCGTTACTTCGGCTCCTCGGCTTGCACCTGGTGGGACGTCATTAATCACCGCCCAGACCAGAACCGCCGGGAGACCTCACATCATTTCATATACATTAACCATGTAGTTGTGATTATTATTAATATAAGAACGTTTTAAGAAAAAATCCAACTCAAGCCTTTTTCTCTTCATTGGCTAGAATCTTTCTGGTGATTCTAAGCTTAGGTGCGATTGCCAGCCACAATTATAAGAGTGGTATCATTCACGATATTTTTTATAACATATACAGGTACCAATCTGTGATAATACCTGTGTTATGCTATGGGTGTAACCATGGACCACAACTCACGCATCCCCAAACATGTTGAACCCCTTCGTGAGACGGGTCCCGAGGCAGATAACTGGAGAGTAACTAGACGGGAACCAATAGATCGATAGAACTCTGAGCTGTATGAAATCTTTGATGTTCAGGAGGTCTCAACAATTGTAAGATTATGGAAGCTGCAATGAGCTAGCCATGTGAATCGTTTGGATGAACAACGGGTACCAAAAGGGACTCGCTTGGAAAACTGAAGGCCGGAGACCAGTGGGGAAACTGAGTTGGTCTCCCTCGGCCAATGAAGAAAGTTCCTCGTTACTCGGATTCCAAAATTGGAGGACGCTGTCAATGGACCGAGGCAGTTGAGGCGCTTGTTGCAGAAAGCAAAGGCCCGAGAGGGTCTGTACTACAGCAAAGAAGACGAAGAAGCGCACAAACATAAGCTGGTGCGGTGTTACTCTGAATATTACTTGTTGATGTTGTCTGTACTCTGTTTTGTAGTTAGTGCCCTATAATATAATGAAATCTACGCGGCATTCCCAACCGCTTAAATTTTTTCTATGCTAACTATAGCATAGTTCCATGTATCTAATTGAGAGTTTATGAATTTCATAACTATCGCTGGGGCATATGTCGTTCTTTTATCACGCTGGAATCCAAATTTGATCCTTGAAATAGCAGAATTTTCTTCACTAACTCAAGCAATGATTCATTAATTTTTCTGACATACTACCAAATGAAGAGAATAATACTATTGGACGACAGGTGTGGCCTGCAGCATCTCCACTTTTGAATAATGGGATGGCTTTGGCAGCTTTAACTTCTTCAGGAAAAGTTTCGTTTCGCATTAGCAATTTTATCTTAAATCAATTTGGTAGCATTTATCTTGTTTAAGCAGCTTATCTAATGAATGACACTTGGACCACTGCTTCTCGTAATTTGTGTAAGAAAATTGGTCGACTTCTTCGTTATTGCCTTTGGACTCAATTTATCGCATTTACTTCATGGACCAGAAAATCTAATTTAATTCAGAGGTACCAGCTCCAAGTAATAGTATAGTTTTGTTTCTTCATTTTCTATTGAATGGGAATGCTCTTTCAGTAGGTATAGTAACTTCAAAATTAGCCCTTGGCATCTTGGGCTAGTCACCAGAAATTGGTGAGACTTACAATGATATTGGCTGAACAGCAGTTCTTAACTCAAAAGCCTGAAAAGCTTTGCTAATTAATGACTTTCTCAAACTTTGAGCATTAATTTTGTTCGCTGATATTGAAGGAGAATTATACATTAATCTGATAACGAAATGTACACATACTCGTATAGTAGTTCATTAACGCAAACGAAGCTTGATTTTCTGGACTTCCAGGAACTCGATACACAAAATACACTTCTCAGCTAAGTAATCCTGCAAACAACACATGCACAGAAAAGTGCGAATGTAAAAGTGATTCGTTTCCCTCCATAGTTTAATAATATTTCCTTCAAAATATGAAACATTTCTAAAGCAGGTTAATTTAAGGCCATCTAATTCACCAAACATTATTTGTGCCACGAGTTCAGTACATATTTCTTTCGACTATCCTTAAAAGTTTCTTCTTATAAAAATTACCTATTCTTCATTATTTCGTTTCCAAGGTCTTCCATATAAAGTTTATTCCGGCCATGACGCTGTTTTGTCTGAAAAAAGAAAACAACGCCGAATTCGAACCACTTTCACATCAGCGCAGCTAAAAGAATTGGAAAGAGCATTTCAAGAAACACACTATCCTGATATTTATACGAGAGAAGAGATAGCTATGAAAATTGATTTGACGGAAGCTAGAGTGCAAGTAAGTGAAACCCTATGCTTGATTTAATGTTATAGAATTAAGTTAAATGAATGGTACTTAATATTTAACAAGCAAAAAGCGAACTAAAACAAAATTTATTTATAAAACTAAATGGCTGCAAGGGCACTTTAAATTTATGTATATTTGATCAGAAATAAGAAAATTAAATTTTACATTATCATTACCTCAACATTAAAATGCATACTTATATGGGTCATTGTAGTACCGCTTTTACCTGGGCTAGGGCTTCCTGCAACCCAAGAACTGTCTGAGATACTGTCCATATTTGTAATATATATTAGTGGAAAAAAACTAAACAATTATATAATGAAACTTTATTTTAACTTTTAACGAAATTAAATCTATAAATTTAGCTAAAGTGAATTTGATGCCACGGAAAAATTTTCAATTGTATTCCTAAGCTAATATAATTTTATTGCAACATTCTTATTTTTTAAGTTATTGTCTTATAATCTAATATTTGTACATAAATCATAAACTCAAAAAATACATCCATCTTGAACCAACATAAAGTTACACCTAATCTATAGTTTTTCTTTGTGGTAGGGAGGTGAATGGACTGGACTACCCACTAAACACCTCTCCTGTCAACCTGAGAACCTAGCCTGGGACCGTTTGATACATAACTTCAGGCCAGGTCCCATTTTTCTACGCCATGAGGCGCCTTCAAGCTAGGGGGATCCCTCTTCTAGCGGGAGGAGAGAGGGGAAGACAAGCGATTGCCAGCCCCGACACCCCAGCTGCTGTGGGTCCTTTTTATTTTTTAAGACTACCCGAACACAATGTGCCACCTGCTTCCATTTCTCAACCGATTCGAGCATCACCGCGACTATATTATCGGGGGTGAGCTCTCCCGTATCCCTGTAGAGGTCCCTTCGCAGCCTGCCCAATTTTCCGCTCGCATTGCCTTCCTCTGCTGGGCAATACTGACAATCGAGGGACCGTGACCTACCAATCTTGTGCAGGTAAGACTGAAAACACTCACGCCCGCTCAAAAGCTGGGTCAGATAGAAGTCAGTCTCACCATGCCTTCGATTTAACCATGGTCTCACATCCGGGATGAGTCACGCAGTCCACCTTACCTTCATGCAATTCACCCAAGACTGCTGCCAATCGTTGAGTGAGCGCTGTCTCTCCTCGCGGACAACCATCTCCCTCTCTTCCTCGTTTCGACGCAGGTAAATAGCGTGGCGCTCTCTAGCAAGGAGGCTGACAGGTATCACGTCTGCAATGACTTTCACCGCTGAATCAGATATTATCGGATACGAAAATGCAATTTTCAGCGCTCCTCTTCTCTGTACCTGTGCCAGGCATTTTCGGTAAACCTCCTTACTGAGAGCGTCGCCCCATACTCTGCTCCGTACAGTAGCACTGACCCTATAGCACTCATCAAGAGGCGTCTTCTTGATGGGCTGAGGCTCCCTACGTTGGCCGTAAGTCAACTCAGAGCCGATACTCCCGAAGCAGCCTTCTGAGCCGTTGCCTTGACTTGCTCGGAGAAATTCATCTTCAAATCTATCAGTAGCCCTAGGTAATTCACCGCTGGTTTCGATTCAATTTGTATGTCTCCAATACTAATTATCCTTACTCTAGGGACTCTCTTTTTGTCAAGATGACCACTTCAATTTTCTCCAGTGCTAAACTGAACCCGCGAGCAGTCATCCAGTCCTTCACTCGGCGCATTAGCATATCTATCCTAAGGTGTGCTTGTTCAACGGTGCGTCCAGCAACATTATCCGCATAGGTGATCAAGCGCGACTCACCTGGCATCTTAAGTCTCAGTAGCCCGTCGTAAGACACGTTCCACAGGTCAGGACCAAGGCTAGATCCCTGGGCAACACCCGATGTAATTTTCATCCTTCGTTAGCCCTGTGTGATATCGTAGAGCAGGCTTCGGTCCTTTAGGTAGCCCCTACAAAGCCGCATTAGATATTTTGGAACTTGAAAAGGGTTTTCCAGCGTATCCAGAATATCCACCCATCTAGCGGAGTTGAAGGCATTCCTGACGTCGAGTGTCACCAACGGGACGATCCGTCGCTTAGTGCGACTATGTCCCTCTGTCTTTGGGTCCGCGTTCACCACCTCTGCAATCGCATCAATGGTAGAACGTCCTGCTCTAAAGCCTTGCTCCCGAGGAGTTAGGTCCCCAGCAGCACGAATCGCATTAGTGAGTCTTCCCTTGATGAGTGCAGACGGATATCCGAGATTTCCCTTCCTCTTGCTGATCAGCACGAGCCTCGCCACCTTCCATCGTACTGGAAAAGCCCCGTCTCGTAGGCAAGCGTTGAATGAATCTATGGTTTAAGTCGAATTACTAATCACTAAAATTAAACTAATTAACAAAAACTCAACCTCACAATGTCGAGCATAACCGAATAGAAATCAAAAGAAGGAAAGTAACCTTTCATTGTTTTCACATATGAATACAATAGCTTCAACAAACGTTACAAAAGAAAGAGCATCTCTGCCGCGAATTTTCAGTCCCCGCACTAAAATTTGAATTAGATCTGTATTCTTGTTAGATTCAAAGTGTAAGTATACGTCAGTACGATGTATAATGGCTGCGAAGTCCTGGGATTTCACACAGTTCCACTGTTTGGAAGGTAGTTTTGAATCAATATGAATGAATGTGTCTTATCATCAGTGCCTTTGCAGCTTGACCAATTGTTTGTTTGTATATGATGTGTTACCAATTTCACAGCAAACCATCGCTTCCCTCCAGGAAATATAGCAAGTTGTTACATTGGTAACTAATTGAGTAATGAGTTCGATATTAAATTATTACCAAGAATAAGTGACTGCTTCCTTTTTGCACTACAGTTTTAGAAAATGTAATGCAGTCTGCAATGAAATCGAAGTTGGGTAAATACACACGTGTGGGACTGTGGAATTTTCCTTTCATAAATATTTTTCTGATGCAAGCCACGCGCATAATTCATTTTCATCAGCTGCCTTTGTTAAGTCGAGTCGTGGGTGGATATTTTGAAGAATCTTTTATAGAGCTTGTTAAGTGCTTTCAACATTTTTGAAATCGATAAAGATTAAAATAAACGTAAGTACCAATTCAGTTATTAAGTTAACACGTTCACGGACGTAAACGCTAAAGCATTCAAACATACTTTCGCGAAAAATAATATAAGTATGTTATAGAAAATTTCGTTACCTTTCAAAAGTTCCTAGAAATTCTCAGTGAGCACGAATTTGTTATTAAGTAAATCAAACAAAACTAAAAACAGAAATGGATCGTCCCGGTAAGTTTGTCACGTTTCATCAAAGCAGAGAGGGATAGATTTCAATAACGATTAAAAATTGATAAGACAATGAATGTGCCCGATGCAAGCGATAATAGTGCTAACATCGGCAACAGTGACATATACATAGAAGAAGTTTCACAAATCGAAGAAAGCGGAAAGGAAACAGAAGCAGAATCTCTGAGGAATAGACTGAAAAAGTGGTATATAAAATATTTGCCTTTCAGAGAATTCTTCGATGAGCTTTTGAGGCTTCTCAGCCTTGAACATTTTAATGTACCCAAATCTTCTAAAACTATTATCCATGATGCACCTAATATTGTCGCTAAAAAGCATTACCTGGAGAATACTGGCATTGCGGAATCCAAAATCGACTTGATAAAGTCTGAAATTCATTTGAAAAGCATGATACGATTATCTTGGATATAGGTATTGATCGATTTCCCATATACAAAAGTTCAAATCAAAGTCTATAGCCTATTTTCAGAAAAGTATGAACGTTGGAAATATTGCAGTTTTTCCCATCTGTGCTTATCTAGGCAGAAATAAACTAAGTAGTCTTGAAAATTATCTTCAGGACTTTGTTGTCAAAGTTGACGGTTTAATGACGAATGGCATTGAAATTAATGGGAGATCTCTTAAATTTCTGATACAGGCCTTCATTTACGATGCTGTTGCTAAAGCATTTGTTGGACACACATCCTTGAATGGGTGCATGAGATGTAAGGAAAAAGGGAAATCAGGAGTGACATCTTATGAGACAAGAGTTTGTTAGATGATGACTTATAGCCTATAAAGCCTACAAAACTACTTAGAAATTCATAACAATTATTTTGAAAACAGAAAAACGCCATTAGAAAAAATCGGAATACGTATGTTATCACAGTTTACTTCTGATGTCATGCACTTGCTAGACCTGGGAATACTCAGAAAAATATTGAAAATAAAACTGCTTACAAGATCTCTAATGAAAATCAGAAAAAAAATATCGGAGTCTTTAGTCTCACTACAACTCTATATTCTCAAAGAATTTTCACCAAAGCCACCAAGAAGTATTGTTTCTGAGCTTAAAAAATTAAAAGCAACCAAGTTCAGACAGTTTGGGTTATACACTGGAGCTATGGTTCTAAAAGACAATGTACAATGACGATTTATGAAATATTACCATTTGTTGTTGCTTGATTGTGCTTATTGCCTCCTGTTGTGCCCCGAGAATTATTTTCGAAACATTGCGAATATTACAGGAGATGACCAATGTTTTTGTTGAAAACTTTCCTTCCTTTCCCGGAGAAAACAGTGTAACATACAACGTCCATAGTTTACTTCATTTGCCAGATTGTGTCCGAGAGCACGAAATTGTTCCTGATTATTCGGCGTACAAATTTGAAAATTATTGGCAAATTTTAAAAAGGCAAGTGAAAAAACTGACTGGCGTTTTACAACAAATAAGCAATAAGTAAAGGCATGAAAAGATCCAATACTATGTCCAACGATTCCGTTTTTCAGAAACCATACCGAAAACATAATAAGCTACACTCGCAGCTCGTGTTACTTAAACGTGAAAGAGCTCAACTGCTATTGCGCTATTAAACCTTATATATCATGGGTTTCTTAGAAGGAGATACAAATCTTGTCATTGGGAAAAGATTCAAAGATTCGAGAAACTTTTTGCAAAACCAGTAGCATCAAAGGACGTTCTGGGTATATGTCTCGCAAATAGAGATATGAGCAGTACGGATGAAAAATTTGCATTCAAAGATATAAATTGCAAGTTGATGACACTACCATGGCAACGAGAAAATGTTTTAGTCGTACCGCTAATGGAGAGCACATACATTATTTATAATTCCAGAAAATGAGCGGTAACAAAGAAAATACTCCCGCGACTCCAGCAAAACTCAAACGCTACAGTGCAGCTTTTGGAGTAGAGCAGATGTTTTCTTCCTGTAAGTATAACTATTGAACAATAACATTCCAAAAGTTGACAATTTTTCTTTCAATTCGGGAAAAGGCATGTGTCTGCAATGAATTAAAATAACAGATAAAAAAATTGGAAGGAACGGTTTCTACAGCACGTATCCTTACTTATTGGAGATTAAAATAATTTTATTTCAGATAAAATTGAGCTCCAAAAAAGTAATAATGGACTTATTAGCAGCCAATTCAGTCCGACTGAAAAAAACTGTACAAACAAGAAACTATAGAAAAGGAAATGTCAATAAGGCTTCCAATAAAACCTCGGAAGAATTGAAGCTTTTCAATGATAATTTAACGCACGATGATATTCCTTATTTCTTGCTTTCCATTCGCTAATAAATAATAATTTATCGAATAACCAGGTGGCAGCTGTAAAAAACAAAATTGAAGGCGGTGGTTTTGGGAAGAATATTAAAAAACTCCTGTCAGAGAATATATGCTTATCCCACAATTACAATGGTATGCATTGTGATTCATAACAAGTGTACACATTTTTGTCGAAAGAAAACATAGTTTTTGTAAAGATTGAGCTATAATGTTTATTTATTATGAAAATTTGGTCCCTTAAAATTAAATATGAAACATTATTTTGGGCATATGTACACCTCGTGCTGCTTTACAGACTCAAACGGTGATTGTAATTTTCGATGACATTTTCGCACATTTCCGGCGTTATTAGGCGTATGTTGGCTCGAACATTGTTTTTTAATGCTTCAATAGTCTGGAGAGCATCAGTGTAAACACGATTCTTCAGAAATCCCCAAAGGAAGAAGTCACAAGGAGTCAAATCACACGATCTCGCCGGCCAATTTATGGGTCCATTTCGTGAAATTATTCGATTTCCAAACTTGGTCTTCAATAAGTCAATAGTCTGTAAAGCAGCACGAGGTGCACATATGCCCAAAGTAATGTTTTATATTTAATTGTAAGGAACCAAATTTTCATAATAAATAAACATTACAGCTCAATTTTTACAAAAACTATGTTTTTTTCGACAAAAATGTGTACACATGTTATGAACCACCATATATTGTGGACATAGGAAAAAGTCAATGAAATTTTCGCAGGTATATAAAAAAAAAGTGGAAATTTTGGATTCTGTAATAATATTCTTTAACATAATTTTAGAGGAAATTGGTGCAAAAAAATATGATACAATAATCAAAAAAGCATTTAAAAGAGCAAAAAATTATTTAAAAAAAAAAAACATGTGTAAATAATGAGTAAAATTAGATATTTTCCCATATCAGATTATTTTTATGGAACTTTAAAATTTAATTAATTTGGATTTTTTAGATTTATTTAATTTGCAATAATGAATTGAATTCAAAATATGTTTGCGTTAATTGTTTTCAAAGTTTCTGTAGTAAAATTTTTTTCGAAGCTTTTAGTTTTTAATTTTTAATGGCGTTTCAGCGCAAATGGATTCTGTCATTTGAAGATGGAAGAAATTTAAAACTTTCAAAAGATTCGTTTTTAAAATAAGAGAAGAACAAACCAAACAAGTCGGGTATACAGATCTACGTTCCTGTTAGAAGGAGTTTGTTCTCAAACTATGTTATGCAGTCGCCAATTATGAATACCTAGACTCAAGAATTTCTTCAGTGACATTCACATAAAGTATACTCGTATGTTTTGAAAGAAAAGCCCGCGATATTTCATTTTAAGCGGCCGCGATTTTGTTGTGGTACTATTAATATTATTGATTGAATGATTTCTGAAAGATTTTTAATGTTCTTCATATTATCTGAAAATTTTTTAGAAGATTAAATCTACACTGTAGTGTCTGGTTCGATGAAAAGCCCATATAGTAAAAAAATCACGTGTAGTTATTGTTGAAATCTGATAAAATTTTCATAGCTAGAACTTTCGTAAATATGTATATGGATTTTTTATATACTTACAGAATACAAGAACCTAATGTAAAAATAATCCTGTCGTCCTGTTGGTGACACTCGACGTCAGGAATGCCTTCAACTCCGCTAGATGGGTGGATATTCTGGATACGCTGGAAAACTCTTTTCAAGTTCCAGATTATCTAATGCGGCTTTTGAGGAACTACCTAAAGGACCGAAGCCTGCTCTACGACACGACACAGGGCCAACGAAGGATGGAAATTACATCGGGTGTTGCCCAGGGATCTATCCTTGGTCCGGACCTGTGGAACGTGTCTTACGACGGGCTACTGAGACTTGAGATGCCAGATGAGTCGCGCTTGGTCGGCTATGCGGATGATGTTGCGGCTCTGGTCGCCGGACGCACCGTTGAACAAGCGCAACTTAGGCTAGGTATGCTAATGCGCCGAGTGAGGGACTGGATGACTGCTCGCGGGCTCAGTTTAGCACTGGAGAAAACCGAAGTGGTCATCTTGACAAAAAAGAGAATCCCTAGAGTAAGGATGATCAGTATTGGAGATATACAGATCGAATCGAAGCCAGCGGTGAAGTACCTGGGGCTACTGATCGACTCGAAGATGCGTTTCTCTGAGCAAATCAGGGCAACGGCTGAGAAGGCTGCTTCGGGAATATCGGCCCTGAGTCGACTTATGGCCAACGTAGGGGGACCCAGCCCATCAAGAAGACGCCTCTTGATGAGTGCTGTAGGGTCAGTGCTAATGTATGGAGCAGAGGTATGGGGCGACGCTCTCAGCAAGGAGGTATACCGAAAACGATTGGCACAGGTACAGAGAAGAGGAGCACTGAGAATCGCATCTTCGTATCCAACAGTCTCCGACTCGGCGGTGAGAGTGATTGCAGGCGTGATACCTGTCGCCCTCCTTGCTAGAGAGCGCCGCGCTATTTACCTGCGCCGAAACGAGGATGCGAGGGAGATGGTTGTCCGCGAGGAGAGACAACGCTCGCTCAATGATTGGCAGCAGTCTTGGAGGAATTGCACGAAGGGAAGGTGGACTGCGCGCCTCATCCCGGATGTGAGACCGTGGCCAAATCGAAGGCATGGTGAGACTGACTTCTATCTGACCCAGATTTTGAGCGGGCACGGGTGTTTTCAGTCTTACCTGCACAAGATCGGCAAGTCACGGTCTCCTGATTGTCGGTTTTGCCCAGGAGAGGAGGACAATGCCTGTCACACATTTTTCGCGTGTACCAAATGGGCCAGGCTGCGAAGGGAACTCTACAGGGAGACGGGAGAGCTCACCCCGGATAATATAGTTGTGGTGATGCTCGAATCGGTTGACAAATGGAACCAGGTGGCACATTATGCTCGGGCAGTCCTAAAAGATAAAAGGGACTCACAGCAGCCGGAGGCACTGGGGCTGGGGGATCGCTCTTCTGGCAATTCCTCTTCCCCCCTCCCCTCCCGCTAGGAAAGGGACTTCCCAGCTTGGAGGCGCCCCACGGCGTAACAAAACGAGACCTGGCCCGAAGTAATGTGTCAAACGGTTCCAGGCTAGGTTCTCAGATTGACAGGGGAGGTGTTTAGTGGGTAGTCCAAAGGTATCCTCCATGGGAGTCCCACACTGCCAGACTCAGCGGGCATAAATGCCTTCACCTCCCTACCACAAAAAAAAAAAAAAAAAAAAGTAAAAATACTCCCCGCAGGGGGGATGCCGGTCGACAAGAGCACTCTTGGAGGCTAGCATTCTTTGGGGAGTTCCGCCCCCACGTACCCGCGGAAAGTCCGCAGGGGGAATGCCGGTCGACAAGACCACTCTTGGAGGCTAGCATTCTTTGGGGAGTTCCACCCCCACGTACCCGAGGGAATTCCCGCAGGGAGAAAGCCGGTCGACAAGAACATTCTTGGAGGCTAGCATTCCTTGGGGAGTGCCGCCCCACGGACCCGAGGATATGGGGGGTGCCGTGAGGTTCCCTCCTGGGATGACAGGTAACGACTCTTTTTGTATCTGGACTACGCTTTGGACAACGAACTGGAATTGACGCTTTGGGCTGGCGGATGTGATGGTTTGGACCTAGTTGCTTTGCACAGTAGCGCCGAGGTGAAACTCGTGTGTGAACGGCTCCAATTCAACTATCATACTGTCTCCGTCCCGGTAAAACCTTGGCAGGCCTCGGAGTACGTTCGAAGTTCGCACCATTGGGTTGGTGGTGTAAGTTCGGTTGAGACGGACTCCCGATTAGCGCTGGTCTGGCTCTAAGCACTTGTCCCCATAAGGGCTTGTGCCAACCCTCGCATGGCCTCCCTGCTCTGCAAAGATAACCATGGGACCAAAAAGGCGACTACACACACGAACGGAGATAGCGACTTCGAGGGAGGACCCAATAAAATGGAGCAAATAAAATCAACAAATCAAAAACATCCAACAAATGAAACCACAAGCAAACAGGACGCTAGCGGGGAGAACCCTTTCAGGCAAAAACCGCTGTTGGCAAGAACACCGATAAAACAAGTCACCGATTGCGGGGGGAGGCAGCAAACCCCAGAAACACTGTCAAAGTCAACATCATAGGTTAAATCATCGGAAACAGACCACAGACGGACTAACGAACGAAAGAAGGCAGAGTGCGTTGTGCAACATGGCATCATTGCGGCCTTTGGGCGCAGCAGAAGGACTATGCGCACCCCGGAGCGCCCAGTGCAAGACGTACACAATCCGGATCAAGCTGCGACACCAACAGAGGCCAGTGTAAGACTGGGGGAGGGAGAAGTTTTGCCGTTGGCCGACGCCACTTCAAACGCGACCCAAGCGATAGAAGCAAAAGAGCCAGGAAACGGGGGCCTCTCCCAAGAGGTGGCGCCAAATAACACAATCGCCCTTGACCGCGCCGAAGAGGAGCGGCTTACTCGAAAAGCGGGGAATATCGTCAAACAACTGAGGGCTGCCTGCGAAGTGCAGAAAAACATAGGCAAGAGTGTCAAGAATGGCATTCTTGAACTGGAGGAGCTTTTTGGCCGCATAACGCACTACAGGCGGAGGTGGCTTGCAACCGAAAAGCACCAAAAAGACACGCTCTCCCTCGAGGCATCAGTGGGTCCTAGCAGTAGCAAAAGAATGGCCGGTAGCCCAATTGAGGGCGACCGTGAGAAAAGGAGGAAGGACGAGACCATAAACGAAGTTGACACTCCAGGCGAGGAGTTTCATGTGGTGCGAAACAAGGCAGCGAAAAAAGCGGCCAAAAAGCTACTCCTAGAAAAAACAGACAAAGAGCTCAACCATGAAAAGAACAAAGAACCCCCCGATATAACGCAGAAAACAAAAAGCAAACGGCGGCGCAAACCCTTGCGAGAGGCACTGCTTATTAAACCCACTAAGGGCCGAACCTACGCAGATGTCCTCCGTGAAATTAAAGGAGCGGTCAAGTCAGACGACACCAAAACTGCCATCAAAGCAGTTTGACCAACCCGGACCGGTTGCCTGCTGGTGGAATTCGGGCCAGAGGCCACAAACAAAGATGCATTCCGTGACGCGGCTCAAAAGGTTCTTGGAGATGCGGCAACGGTTGCCTCGCTCGAACCAATGGCCACCGTGGAAATCAGGGACATCGACTGCGTCACGGACAAAGCTGAAGTAGAGGATGCCATTACGAGGGAGTTCCCCAGCTTAAGTGAAGTCAAGGTAAGATTGACACGTGAAAACACAAGGGGGCAACGCATGGCTATTGTCGAACTAGCTGATAAAGACACCCAGCAAATCCTGGAAAAGGGCAAAATTAAGATAGGTTGGGTGATCTGCAGGATACGGAGAAGAGCGATCCCTATCCGCTGCTTCAGATGATTCGAATACGGACACACCACGTATGGCTGTAGGGGACCCGACAGGAGATCTCTGTGCTACAAATGTGGTGAAACGGGGCACAAAAGGAAGGAGTGCACGAACGAGGCAAAATGCATTCTTTGCAAGGATGCTAAGCTAGCACCCGGCAACCTCAAACATGAGCCGGGGACAGGGAGATGCTGGGTTTTCAAGGAGGCCCTAACTAAAGCCAAATCGATACTCAAATGATCCGTATCCTGCAGGTCAATTTGCACCGAAGCACAAACGCCCAGGACCTACTTGAGCAGTTTGCGAGGGATAAGAAAGCTGACCTCCTGTTGCTGAGCGAGCAACATCATAACAAGGACTCGCAAGCGTGGTACCCTGACAAATCTGGTACCTCGGCCATCTGGGTTCGAGACAGCGCCTGCCTTCAGGTGCAGGCGCATGAACGCGGGGATGGTTTTGTGTGGGTGCGGTGTTCAGGGATAACATATTTCAGTGTTTATCTGACGCCTAACGAGGCAATGCGATCTTTTCGAACCAAACTCGATGCCCTAGAAGACGCTGTCTCGACCACAGAGGGCCACATGCTGGTCGGGGGAGACTTCAACGCTAGAGCCATTGAATGGGGTATGCCACAATCCGACCCAAGGGGAAAGCAAATCTTGGACATGGCGGCCAGAACAGCGCTTTTTGTCCTAAATACTGGTAACACCCCTACTTTCCGCCGCTGGTGTTGCGTAGGAACCAAACCCGATGTGACACTCGCTTCGAAGTCGCTGGTACCTAGAGTACACAACTGGCGAGTACTAGAGGACAACTCGGCTAGTGATCACCAGTATATAGCGGTTGAGATTCACGACGGTGCCACTCTGCGTGCATATGCCCAAACTTCAATCCTCGGATGGAGGACTGGGAGGATGGACGTTGAGAGGTTTGCTGACGCACTTACGGCAGGCGCACCGTTGCTGGGAGCTCCGCCAGGGAGTGGAGGGCCCACAGCCAAGGACTTGGTGAACTCAACTATGAGTACCATCATAGCTGCTTGCGAGTCTTCCATGCCCCGTCGGAGACCCCGACATGGTAAGCCTCCAGTATACTGGTGGTCAAACGAGATCACCGAACAAAGAAGCAAGTGTCACAAACTTCGGCGAGAGGCCCAGCGGGCGCGAACACGGGAGGAGGCAGACACTAGGCTAGCAGCATACAGGTCCGGCAGGAAATATCTTCGCAGGCTTATTAACAAGAGCAAGGCCCGATGCTGGCAAGACCTCGTGGACGATGTAAATAGGGATCCGTGGGGCCTTGGCTACAAGCTGGTCATGGGGAAACTTGGTGCCCTACGGAAGCCTTGTATGCATGACGCGGAAAAGATGGACGCGATAGTGTGGGGACTCTTCCCCGCCCATCCCGCCCGTGTTGACGCTGTCCATGGTGAAACAGCAATCGAGTGCCCACTCTTCACACAGCTGAAACTGGAGGAGGCAGTCCTCTCCCTGAAAGCGAGGAAGGCTCCAGGTCCAGATGGTGTTCCAGCTGAGGTGTAGCGCCTCGTCTATCACCATTGTCCTGACTTGCTGCTCAGCACATTCAACGCTTGCCTACGGGACGGGTTTTTCCCGGTACGATGGAAGGTGGCGAGGCTCGTGCTGGTCAGCAAGGGGAAGGGAAATCCCGAGTCGCCGTCTGCATACCGCCCGTTATGCATGCTAGACACGGCTGGGAAAGTGCTAGAGAAACTCATCAAGGGAAGACTCACTGACGCGATTCGTGCTGCTGGGGACCTATCTCCTCGGCAGTATGGCTTTAGAGCAGGACGTTCTACCATTGATGCGATAGCAGAGGTGGTGAACGCGGTCCAAAAGGCAGAGGCATATAGTCGCACCAAGCGATGGATCGTCCTGTTGGTGACACTCGACGTCAGGAATGCCTTCAACTCCGCTAGATGGGTGGATATTCTGGACACGCTGGAAAACTCTTTTCAAGTTCCAGAATATCTAATGCGGCTTTTGAAGAACTACCGAAAGGACCAAAGCCTGCTCTACGACACGACACAGGGCCAACGAAGGATGGAAATTACATCGGGTGTTGCCCAGGGATCTATCCTTGGTCCGGACCTGTGGAACGTGTCTTACGACGGGCTACTGAGACTTGAGATGCCAGATGAGTCGCGCTTGGTCGGCTATGCGGATGATGTTGCAGCTCTGGTCGCCGGACGCACCGTTGAACAAGCGCAACTTAGGCTAGGTATGCTAATGCGCCGAGTGAGGGACTGGATGACTGCTCGCGGGCTCAGTTTAGCACTGGAGAAAACCGAAGTGGTCATCTTGACAAAAAAGAGAATCCCTAGAGTAAGGATGATCAGTATTGGAGATATACAGATCGAATCGAAGCCAGCGGTGAAGTACCTGGGGCTACTGATCGACTCGAAGATGAGTTTCTCTGAGCAAATCAGGGCAACGGCTGAGAAGGCTGCTTCGGGAATATCGGCCCTGAGTCGACTTATGGCCAACGTAGGGGGACCCAGCCCATCAAGAAGACGCCTCTTGATGAGTGCTGTAGGGTCAGTGCTGATGTACGGAGCAGAGGTATGGGGCGACGCTCTCAGCAAGGAGGTATACCGGAAACGATTGGCACAAGTACAGAGAAGAGGAGCACTGAGAATCGCATCTTCGTATCCAACAGTCTCCGACTCGGCGGTGAGAGTGATTGCAGGTGTGATACCTGTCACCCTCCTTGCTAGAGAGCGCCGCGCTATTTACCTGCGCCGAAACGAGGATGCGAGGGAGATGGTTGTCCGCGAGGAGAGACAACGCTCGCTCAACGATTGGCAGCAGTCTTGGAGGAATTGCACGAAAGGAAGGTGGACTGCGCGCCTCATCCCGGATGTGAGACCGTGGCCAAATCGAAGGCATGGTGAGACTGACTTCTATCTGACCCAGCTTTTGAGCGGGCACGGGTGTTTTCAGTCTTACCTGCACAAGATCGGTAAGTCACGGTCTCCCGATTGTCGGTTTTGCCCAGGAGAGGAGGACAATGCCTGTCACACGTTTTTTGCGTGTACCAAATGGGCCAGGCTGCAAAGGGAACTTTACAGGGAGACGGGTGAGCTCACCCCGGATAATATAGTTGCGGTGATGCTCGAATCGGTTGACAAATGGAACCAGGTGGCACATTATGCTCGGGCAGTCCTAAAAGATAAAAGGGACTCACAGCAGCCGGAGGCACTGGGGCTGGGGGATCGCTCTTCTGGCAATTCCTCTTCCCCTCTCCCCTCCCGCTAGGAAAGGGACTCCCCAGCTTGAAGGCGCCCCACGGCGTAACAAAACGAGACCTGGCCCGAAGTAATGTGTCAAACGGTTCCAGGCTAGGTTCTCAGATTGACAGGGGAGGTGTTTAGTGGGTAGTCCAAAGGTATCCTCCATGGGAGTCCCACACTGCCAGACTCGGCGGGCATAAATGCCTTCACCTCCCTACCACAAAAAAAAAATGTAAAAATACTCAAATATCAAATTTCGTTACATTTGAGAGTTTCTTTGCAATTTATTCACGATAATGTAAAATTGATAAATCATGCTATTATAAACTAAGTTGAGCGAATTTTGACTTCTAAGGTATTTGTCGTATTTAATCTCATAAAGGACTTTCTTCATGGTTATTTTTTCAGATTTTCGGATTAAAGGTGTCCAAACGCGAGGGGAGGACATAAATTCTTCATGCATTTTCCCTCCCCCTGCACCCCGCGAAGCTGGTAACACTATTTTAAGGGAAGTTTTGGAAAGTTTTCATCAAGGCCATTCTTTTGAAATCCTACACAGTCACCTTCGGTTAACAAAATATGCAAGGATCCCCTTCGGGTATGGAAGAACCCCACTTGAAACCATTTGAAAATTTTACTGATACCTGAACTTTCAAAAGGAAACCACTTCTAATATTCGTACCAAGTTTGGTGACCATAGCTGCTATAAATTTCGAGAAACACATGGACGACAGTGATTTCAATAGGGCTTTGTTAGATAGTATAGGGTAATCCATTTTAAGCTTGGGAAAGTAAAGCTAAAGAAAACACAGAAAATATTCAGCTGGTAACAAAATTTTTTATCCAATATAAAGATTATACGGGAAACACAACATCATTCAAATGTCCTCCACGGGACCTCTTACAGGCCTGAATCCTTTTGGGGTAATTTTCAATGACTTTTCGGCACATTTCCGGCAATATCTCGGCCATAACTTCACGAATATTGGTTTTCAATTGCTCAAGATTTTGAGGATTGTTCACGTAAACACGATCTTTCGCATAGCCCCATAAAAAGAAATCCAAAGGTGTTAAGTCGCAGGATCTTGCGGGCCAATTGACATCATCAATCTCGGAATTGCGCATCCTGGAAATTTCTCTTGCTCGATTAGCCTGTGTTGTGTGGCTTTTGGCTCCATCCTGTTGGAACAACATTTTCTCCAGATCATAATCTTCAATTTCTTTCTAAAAATAATCGGTTAACATGCGTCCATAGAGGTCAAAATTGACTGTAATGGGGGCCAATAACACTACGGTAATACGGGCCAATAACACTACCAGACCATAATGCACACCAAATGGTCACTTTTTCCAGATGCAAAGGCCTTTCTGCGATCACCTGAGGATTTTGAGAGCCCCATATGCGGCAATTCTGTTTATTTACGTAACCACTGAGCGAAAAATGAGCCTCATCACTAAAAAAATTTTTGTTCGAAAAACCGTTATCAATGGCTTGTTGTTCAAACCCCCCAATTCGCATACATTCTGCGTTGTGTATGGTCTTGAGGCTTAAATTCTTGAGTGAGTTGGATTTTGTACGGATGGAGATGGAAATCCAAATGCAAAATCTGCCACAATGACCCGTAAGACAAGCCCAAATGTTGAGCACGTCGAGGAATCGACAAATTCGGGTCTTTCTCCACACTTTGAGCAACGACAGCGATATTTTCAGCAGAACAAATGTTGCAATGATGCACAGGCCTTGCAGTACCAATAACTGATCCAGTCCCTTCAAATTTTCTCACTGTTTTCGAAATTGTTTGCTGTGTAGGTTGATTATGTCTACTGAATCGGCTCGTAAAGCCCTAAATGTTGATACAGCAGAATCACCATTTTTAGTGAAATTTAATAATTTTAACGCGTTCTTCGACTGTTAAACGATCCATATTTCTAAATGGAAAGTCTTCAACTAAAAAAAACACGCCTTGGATTACATTTATTTTTGAGAACTGTCAAATGACAGGGTTATACTTTTCCAAATACGAAATGGATAACCCTGTAGAAAAACCCTTAAAATAGATTTCACTAATTTTAAAAATTATCCGTTAGATTGTTGTTATTATAGCCACTAGGAAATGAAATGTCTAGGAGTGATTGTGCGGATTCCTTCCAAACATGAAGAACTTAAATTACCCGCATCCTGCAGCTAAACCTACACCGCAGTTCAACCGCACAGTTTTTTTTTTTTTGTTTTTTGTGGTAGGGAGGTGAAGGCATTTATGCCCGCCGAGTCTGGCAGTGTGGGACTCCCATGGAGGATACCTTTGGACTACCCACTAAACACCTCCCCTGTCAATCTGAGAACCTAGCCTGGAACCGTTTGACACATTACTTCGGGCCAGGTCTCGTTTTGTTACGCCGTGGGGCGCCTTCAAGCTGGGGAGTCCCTTTCCTAGCGGGAGGGGAGAGGGGAAGAGGAATTGCCAGAAGAGCGATCCCCCAGCCCCAGTGCCTCCGGCTGCTGTGAGTCCCTTTTATATTTTAGGACTGCCCGAGCATAATGTGCCACCTGGTTCCATTTGTCAACCGATTCGAGCATCACCACAACTATATTATCCGGGGTGAGCTCTCCCGTCTCCCTGTAGAGTTCCCTTTGCAGCCTGACCCATTTTGTACACGCAAAACATGTGTGACAGGCATTGTCCTCCTCTTCTGGGCAAAACCGACAATCGGGAGACCGTGACTTGCCGATCTTGTGCAGGTAAGACTGAAAACACCCGTGCCCGCTCAAAAGCTGGGTCAGATAGAAGTCAGTCTCACCATGCCTTTGATTTAGCCACAGTCTCACATCCGGGATGAGGCGCGCAGTCCACCTTCCCTTCGTGTAATTCCTCCAAGACTGCTGCCAATCGTTGAGCGAGCGTTGTCTCTCCTCGCGGACAACGATCTCCCTCGCATCCTCGTTTCGGTGCAGGTAAATAGCGCGGCGCTCTCTAGCAAGGAGGGCGACAGGTATCACGCCTGCAACCACTCTCATCGCCGAGTCGGAAACTGTTGGATACGAAGATGCAATTCTCAGTGCTCCTCTTCTCTGTACCTGTGCCAATCGTTTTCGGTATACCTCCTTGCTGAGAGCGTCGCCCCATACCTCTGCTCCGTACATTAGCACTGACCCTACAGCACTCATCAAGAGGCGTCTTCTTGATGGGCTGGGTCCCCCTACGTTGGCCATAAGTCGACTCAGGGCCGATATTCCCGAAGCAGCCTTCTCAGCCGTTGCCCTGATTTGCTCAGAGAAACTCATCTTCGAGTCGATCAGTAGCCCCAGGTACTTCACCGCTGGCTTCGATTCGATCTGTATATCTCCAATACTGATCATCCTTACTCTAGGGATTCTCTTTTTTGTCAAGATGACCACTTCGGTTTTCTCCAGTGCTAAACTGAGCCCGCGAGCAGTCATCCAGTCCCTCACTCGGCGCATTAGCATACCTAGCCTAAGTTGCGCTTGTTCAACGGTGCGTCCGGCGACCAGAGCCGCAACATCATCCGCATAGCCGACCAAGCGCGACTCATCTGGCATCTCAAGTCTCAGTAGCCCGTCATAAGACACGTTCCACAGGTCCGGACCAAGGATAGATCCCTGGGCAACACCCGATGTAATTTCCATCCTTCGTTGGCCCTGTGTCGTGTCGTAGAGCAGGCTTCGGTCCTTTAGATAGTTCCTCAAAAGCCGCATTAGATATTCTGGAACTTGAAAGGGTTTTCCAGCGTGTCCAGAATATCCACCGCACAGTTTGCGAGGGACATGAAAGCCAACTTTTTGTTGCTGAGTGAGCAACACCATGATAAAAGTTTGGCATCATGGTATCCTGATGAAACTGGTACTGCCACCATCTGGGTTCGAAAAATTGATTTCCAGGCAGAGAACTGTGGGCGTGGGGATGGTTCCGTGTGGGCTCGGTGCTCGGGGGCCACCTTCTTTGGTGTGTACCTAACGCCAAACGAGTCGAAATCATCTTTCCAAGCCAAGCTTAATGCTTTGGAGGGCGCTGCCTCGAACGCAGACGGAAATGTGCTCGTTGGGAGGAGACTTCGACGCTAAAGCAATCGAATGGGGCATGCCTCAAACAGAGCCACGGAGAAAACGAACCCTAGAAATGGCGGCCAGGAAGGCACTCGTCGTACTAAACACCGGAAGTACGCCGACTTTCCGCTGTATTGGCTGTAAGAAAACTATACCGGAATGTGACATTCGCCTCGGAGTCCTGAGTACGGAGGATACACAATTGTAGAGTATTAAAGAACTACTTAGCCAGTGATCATCAGGGCATTCTGCTTGAGATAAGTGATGTTGTCTCCTGACTTCCGTGCTCTCGGCTTACTGCAATTGGATGGAACATCATAAGGATGGACTTCGAGAAGTTCGTCGAGGTACTCACAGCGGGTGCACCGCAGCAGGAAGCTTCGGAGGGGACAGAAGAACTGGCAGCCCAAGACATGCTGAACTAATGCTTGCTGCGCTTCTATGCCTCGACAAAAACCCCGGTATGGCAAGCCCCCAGTGTACTGGTGGTCAGCTGAAATCGCTGAAAAACGAAGGGAGTGTCGCGAGCTTTGGCGTGAGGCCTAATGAGCATGGAACGTGACGAGGCAAGCAACCGGGTAGCAGCATATAAGCCGGCCAGGTAATGCCTTCGCAGATTAAACTAGAAACGCCTTCGTGGGTTACCGACCGTTATGCATGCTAGACACGGCTGGGAAAGTGCTAGAGAAACTCATGAAGGGAAGACTGACTGACATGATTCGTGCTGCCGGGGACCTATCTTCTTGGCAGTATGGCTTTAGAGCAGGGCGTTCTACCATTGATGCAATCGCAGAGGTGATGAGCACGGTCCGAAAGGCAGATGCATATAGTCACACCAAGCGACGGATCGTCCTGCTGGTGACACTGGACGTCAGGAATGCCTTCAACTCCGCTAGATGGGTGATATTCTGGATACGCTGGAAAATTCTTTTTAAGTTCCAGAATATCTATTGCGGCTTTTGAGGGACTACCAAAAGGACCGAAGCCTACTCTACGACATGACACAGGGCCAACGAAGGATGGAAATTGCATCGGACGTTGCCCAGGGATCTATCCTTGGTGCTTGGTCTGGAGATGCCAGATGAATCGCGCTTGATCGCCTATGCGGATGATGTTGTGGGTCTGGTTGCTGGACGCACCGTTGAACATGCGCAACTTAGGCTAGGTATGCTTATGCGTCAAGTGAGGGACTTTATGACAGCTCGCGGGTTCAGTTTAGCACTGGAGAAAACCAAAGTGATCATCTTGACAAAAAAGAGTATCCCTAGAGTAAGGATGATCAGTATTGGAGACTTACGAATCGAATCGAAGCCATCGGTGAAGTTCTCTGAGAAAATTGAGGCAACGGCTGAGAAGGCTGCTTCGGGAGTATCGGCTCTGAGTCGACTTATGGCCAACGTAGAGGGACTCGGCCCATCAAGAAGACGCCTCTTGATGAGTGCTGTCGGGTCAGTGCTACTGTACGGAGCAGAAGTATGGGGCGACGGTCTCAGTAAGGAGGTTTACCGAAAATGCCTGGCACACATACAGAGAAGAGGAGGACTGAGGATTGCATTTTCGTATCTGACAGTCTCTGATTCGGCCGTGAGAGCTATTGCAGGCGTGATACCTGCCACGCTCCTTGCTAGAGAGCGCCAGGCTATTTACCTGCGTCGAAACGAGGAAGAGAGGGAGATGGTTGGCCGCGAGGAGAGACAGCGCTCGCTCAACAATCGGCAGTAGTCTAAAGTGAATTGCATGAAGGGAGTGTGGACTGCGTGCCTCATCCCGGATGTGAGACCATGGCAAAATCGAAGGCATGGTGAAGTTGACTCCTATCCCCAGACCCAGATTTTTAAGCGGGCATGGGTGTTTTCAGTCTTACCTACACAAGATTGGTAGGTCACGGTTACCGGTTCTGCCCAGAGGAGGAAGACAATACCTGCCACTTTTTTTTTGCCGGTGCAAAATGAGGCAGGCTGCGAAGGGGCTTCTACAGGGAGATGGGAGAGCTCACCCTGGAAGATATAGTCGCGGTGAAGCTCGAATCGGTTGACAGATAAAACCATGTTATGTTCGGTCGGTCATAAATTACAAAAGGGACTCACAGCAGCCGGGGGCCTTGGGACTGGAGAATCGCTTGTCTGGCTCTGCCTCTTTCCCTTTCCCCTCCCCCTGGAGGAGGGATCCCCCAGGTTGAAGGTGCCTCACGGCGTGAAAAAATGAGACAGGGGAGGTGTTTAGTGGATAGTCCAGTCACCTTTTTACGAGCATGGGAGTCTCAGAGTCTGTGTATAAATGGCATTCACCTCCCAAACACAAAAAAAAGCCTTTCCAATGAATTGGTTACATTTTTTAACCAAGGAATCTGTGATAAAAATGATTCCTGGTAACTGGTTACGAAATGTCATGGAATCCGTTTGCTGGGATGCGCGTGGAATAATATTCATTGATTATCTCGAAAAAGGGATAACAATCAACCTTGCATATTATGCAGCCTTATTACAGCGTTCATCCTTCCAAGCCAAACTTTAACGCTTTGGGGGGCGCTGCCTCGAACGCAGACAGGAACGTGCTTGTTGGGGGAGGCTTCAACACGAAAGCAATCCAATGGGGCATGCCTCAAACGGATCCGCGGGGAAAACGAATCCTAGGTATGGTGGCCAGGACGGCGCTCCTCGTACTAAACACTGACAATATGCCGATTTTCTGCCGTATTGGCTGTGAGGGAACCATGCCGGACGTGACAGTCACCTCGGAGTCCTTAGTATGGAGGATACACAATTGGAGAGTATTAGAGGACTACTCAGCCAGTGATCATCAACGCATTCTGTCTGAGATCAGCGATGTTGTTTCTCGACGTCCATGCTCTCGGCTTTCTACAATTGGGTGGAACATCAGAAGGATGGACGTCGAGAGGTTCGTCGAGGTTCTCACAGCGGGTGCACCGCTGCAGGGAGATCCGGAGGAGATGGAAGAACTGGCAGCCCAAGACGTGGGGAACTCAACTATGAGCATCGTCACGAGTGCTTGCAATGCCTCTATGCCCCATTGGAAACTCCGCCACGGCAAGCCCCCAGTGTACTGGTGGTCAACTGAAATCGCTAAAAACTGAAAGGATTGTCACAAGCTTCGGCGTGAGCCCCAACGGGCACGGAACGTAACGAGGCAAGCCACCGCGCAGCAGCATATAAGTCAGCCAGAAAATACCTTCACAAATTGGCAAGATCTAGTGGACAATGTGAACAAGGATCCGTGGGGCCTTGGCTACAAGCTAGTTATGTGGAAGCTTGGTGCCCTACGGAAACCTTGTATAAATGATGTGGAAAAAATGGACGAGATAGTGCGTCCATGTTGACGCTGTCCATGGTGAAACAGCGGCCGAGTGTCCATTCTTCACACAGCCGGAACTAGAAGAGGCAGTCCTTTCGTTGAAAGCGAGGAAGGCTTCAGGTCCAGAAGGTGCTCAAGCTGACGTGTTGCGGCTTGTCTATCACCATTGGCCTGACTTGCTGCTCAGCACGCTCAACGCTTGCCTACAGGGCCAAGTTTGCCCGGTACAATGGAAGATGGTGACGCTCGTCCTGATCAGCAGGGGGCCCGTTATGTATGCTAGATATGGCTGGGAAAGTGCCAGAGAAACTCATCAAGGGAAGACTCACTGACGCAATTTGTGCTGCTGGGGACCTATCTCCTCGGCAGTACGGCTTTAGAGCAGGACATTCTACTATTGATGGGATGGCAGAAGTGATGAGCGCGGACCAAAAGGCAGAGGGACATGGTCGCACCAAGCGACGGATCGTCCTATTGGTGACACCGGACATCAGGAACGCCTCCAACTCCGCTAGATGGGTGGATATTCTGGATACGCTGGAAAATCCTTTCCAAGTTCCAGAATATCTAATGCGGCTTTTGAGGGACACAGGGCCAACGAAGGATGGAAATTACATCGTATGTGAGACCGTGGCTAAATCGAAGGTACGGTGAGGCTGACTTCTATCTGACCCAGCTTTTGAGCGGGCATGGGTGTTTTCAGTCTTACCTGCACAAGATCGGTAAGCCACGGTCCCCCGTTTGTTGGTTTTGCCCAGGAGAGGAGGACAATGCCTGCCACACATTTTTTGTGTGCACTAAATAATGTGCCATCTGACGAAAAAGAAAGTGTTGTTTTATCACACGTGCGTCATTGCGATGGCTACAATCAATGAATTGAAGTTCGAGTTGCTTTCTCACGCACCTTTTTCGTCAGATCTGGCTCCCTCGGATTATTTTCTTTTTCCGAATTCGAAAAAATGGCTCGGCACAAAAGATTTACCAACAATGAAGAGGTAAAGTCTGCGGTTCCCAGCTAGTTTGAGGAGCTTGGCGATTCCTACTATAAAGCGGGCGTCGAAGCAATTGAACCTCGTTGGGAAAAGTGTATCGAGCTGAAAGGAGAATATGTTGAAAAATAAAAAAAAAACATTTTTGCAAATTTTTTACTGTTTTCTTTGTCGGGTTGGGTACTTTTGGGATCGCCCTCGTATATCGAAGACTGTTCTATCACTATTGAGTCACAAGAAAACAAATAAGACCAACTTCTCACCTTTATGTATGAAATACACTCGACAAATATGGCCCTAACCTTGACACGTAGAAAACACTATTAGACTACAAAATATACAGGAAACCCACCACAACTTACCAGACCATACACGTAATATCTGACCACCCCGCAAAACATAAACTGGCAGTATACAGATCAATTGTGCAGAGACTCATATACATCCCCAGAACTCCTACTGACCACACCAACGAACCAAACAGCATTTACAGAATAGCTAGTAATAATCTGTGTGGGGCTTCCGGTCTAGTCATGAAACTAGGACAATAGCCTCGGATCGAATTTGATAAACGGCAAAAACTATCACAACGTACTCATAGAAAGGTATATTCTTTTGGAAGTTCGTGCGTGAGATGATTGAACAGACGGCAACTTCTAGATGAAATAAACAAACATGCAATCAAGATCCTCACAGTGCCAGAAACTAGATGGCATAGTGAATGCATATTTGACATTTGAACGCACATCGTGTTAAAAAGTAGAAAACTGCAAAGAAGCCATGAGTTTAGAGTGGCTTTTATTGTTGGCAACAAATTTAGACAAATGATCACTGAGTTGAAGCCCGTAAACGAAACTCTCGGCGCGATTCTTTAATGGTACACTGTCATACGCCCATAGATAAAAAGGAAGGGGCAATGAAGGACGAATTTCACAGCACCCTGGAACGCACTGTCGATACATTGCTTTCAAATGACATTAAAATCGTTGTAGCTGACTTTGATGCAAGAATCGGCCGAGGAACAGACCAACAAGATATTATCGGAGCACATAGCCTTCATCCAGTGACAACGGATAATGGCTGATATACTTCGCTAGCAGTAGAGGGTTCACAGTAAGTCCCACACGCTCTCCACATATAAACATCCATAAGAGAACGTGGGCATCCCCAGATGGTCGCACATTCAACCGAATCGACCATGTTTTCATACGAATTGAGCTGACGAAAAATGCAGGAAAGCGATAAAAAACAGGAACCAGGTGCACAAGGAATACACCCAGCAATCAACTCGGGCCAAAGAAGAACAATGCAACACCCTCCGATGACAAGCTAATAAAATGTGCCGAGGAAAGAAACGACTGACCATCAACATCAAGATCCAACAGGTAAACGAAAACATGACACTACATGAAATCAGATCGGCAAATGTCTCTTTTAAATAACTAAGAGACCACTTCAATCCACAAACAAATCATTGCAAAAGTGTACAAGAAGCAATCATAGGCGACCCAGGCGAAATTAAAAACAGATGGCTGCAATATTTCCAGAAGCTATTCACAGCATCCCCAACAGCGGCTAAAGCTGTGAACAGAAGCAGAGCAAGAGGTCTTTGTCTCACCACCAGCCAGAGACGAAGTACAGGCAGCAGTACGGCACCTCACAAACGTAAGGCTCCTAGAATAGAGGATATACCTGCAGAATTACTCCAGGACGGGGGTCCCCATCTAAATTACTATCTGCATTGACTAATGAATAGAGTCACAGGAGCAGTTACCAGATGACTGGTATGTAATATGCTCTGCACACAAAAAGGGGGCCAAATTAAAGTGTGAAACTTGGAGAGGCATCGTTCTATTGTGCACAGCCAATAAAGCACTCTCCTAAATCATAGAAAGAAAATTAAAGCCGTACTGTCAAAGTATTACAAGAGAGTATCAAGGAGGGTTCGAAGTGTATGGTCTACAATAGACCAAATATTCTCAGTAAAATAGATATTTGAAAGCGATGAGAATATAACATAGATGTGCGCCAATTCTCTGTGGACTTCAAACAAGCATACGACAGCGTCAACAGAAATGTGCTGTACAAAATAATGGTTAGATTTGGCGTTACACCAAAACTAGTGCGAAGGGTCAAGGTCATGATGCGAAACACAGAGTCCCAGATCAAGGTAAGCGGTTAACTAATAATGGATAATGGATGACTATAGAATGGAATCAGACTTAAAACAAGGGGATGGACTTGTCCCAATTCTCTTTAATATTGCGCTGAAACACGTCATCAGGAAGATATTAGCTGGAACTTCAAACAAGAAAGAACACCCCAGTGTGACAAAACCTGACCGTAGGCGAGTGTAGCCTTGAAATTGTGGATCATCTTGTACATCTTGAAGCCAACCTGAATAGAAGGAGCGCCAAAATGGACGAGACTGGACGCCGCATAAACACTGTAAATAAGACTTATCACTCCATACTTTCCATTTTAAGGTCCAGGGTGGTGCAGAAGCAAAATAAGCTGCATATTCACTGATCACTATTCAAGTGTGTGCGTGTATATAGAAGTGAAACATGGAGGTGGTAGATTTATTTGAACGTAAAGTACTCCGGAAAATTAATGGCCCAGTGAAACACAGAATAAAGAGGAGACTGTATAACAATGATGAGTTCTCTGAATTATTTGATGAATCACCTGCATTTGCTTGCGTAAAATTACGTGAATTACAGTATGCGGGCTATGTAGAAAGAATAGGAGAAAACTGACTACTCAACCGAACATTAAAGCGTAGAGTACAAGGTAGACGTCCAGCGGGAACTTCACAGACCAAAAACTTGATGGGAACACACAATAGAAGCTGAAACATGTACTTGCTGAGAGTAATCAACTGGTGAACAAGATCACAGAACCGTGATGATTAGAGGAAATAAGTCCTGGAGGCCAAGGCCTGGGTAGATGATATTCATATTTTTTTACGTCAGACCTTCTGAAGGCGTTTAATTATGCTTCATGCTGCATGACCAATCATATCCTGGTATCCACATCTTTGACCTTTTCTTTTACAAGTCAGGGTCAAGGATGGACTTCCGGGAACTTAACACGTAGTGTCACGAAAAATACTACCTATCTGGTGGCACAATAGCATGCCTTCGCCCGTTACGCTGCACTCACCATCAATCAATTGAGGAGAAATCCATGCAACCATGAACACATGAATCGTTTCAGTGAGTCGTTCACTTTGGGCTCCTCAAGCATTTTGACAGCGTGCAACATGGGCATAGTGCAGGTGGTGAGCTGAAGCTACCTTACCCTTTGCTGATTAGTATGAGCCTCGCTACGTTCTAGTGCTCCAAAAAGAGCCCTTCGCGCAGGCACAATTTGTGTCTACATCCTTAGCAATTTACCGTCTGACTCTGGAGTCTTCCTTGCTTTCATGGACAAGACTAGCTTCTCCAACTTCATCCGCGTGAAAGGTTTATTTGTGATATGTCGCGATTGGCAAAATATGGTTGGGATGTGCTGGAAAAATAACCCTTATCACCTTTTTTGCCCCACGAAAGCAGGATGTTTATAAAGCACGGTAGATCAAAATGGTAGCATCACTTGCATGTAGCCAAGGTCTCATCTAACGCTATTCATATTTTCTACCATATATTGCTAGCAGCGACCCTTACCAATGTTAATTAGTCAGCGAAGGCATTCCTTGACGGACTTATATGCTACTAACCAAGTGTCTGTCTCTCCCTGAGTTTGCGCCGGTTTAGCTTCTCACTAGAGCCTCTGACACTCCCCTCACTGTTAACCACCACTATACTTACCATGCCCGGATCTCCCACGGGTCATAGAATAATTGCAAGCAGACGCATTGATACTCTAAACTGAGTTCACCACATCTTAAGCTGTCAGCTTTCCACTTCCCAAAAAATATTTTGGCAATAATGACATGACATGATTTTGTTCTTGGGATCAGGAAAATGCCAGGTTTTCCATGAAGCCCTAGCGAAGGAAAAATCAGAACTTAAATTACCGGCATTCTGCAGCTAAACCAACACCGCAGTTCAACCGCACAAAATCTGCTTGCACAGTTTGCGCGGGACCTGAAATCCGACTTCTTGCTGTTGAGTGAGCAACACCATGAAAAAGTTCAGCATCATGGTATCCTGATGAAACAGGTACCGCCACCATCTGGGTTCGAAATAGTGATTTCCAGGCGGGGAACTGTGGACAAGGAGATGGTTTTGTGTGGGTTCAGTGCTCAGGGACAACCTTCTTTAGTGTGTACCTAAAGCCGAATGCATTGGAACCATCTTTCCAAGCCAAGCTTAATGCTTCGGAGGGCGCTATCTAAAACGCAGACGGGAACGTACTCGTTGGGAGAGACTACAATGCTACAGAAATCGAATGGGGCATTCTTCAAACAGATCCATGGAGAAAACGAATCCTAGAAATGGAGACCAAGACGGTGCTCCTCGTACTAAATACCGGCAATACGCTGATTTTCTGCCATATTGCCTGTGAAGGCACCATGCCGGACTGAAGAACTGGCAGCTCAAGACGTTGTGAGCTCAACTATGAGTATCATTATGACTGCGTGCAAAGCTTCTATAGCCCATCGAAAACCTCAGCACGGCAAGCCCTCAGGGTAGTGGTGGTCAACTGAAATCGCTGAAAAACGAAGGGAGTGTCACAAGCTTTGGCGTGAGGCTCAACGGCCACTGGACCATGACGAGGCAAGCAGCAGGGTGGCAGCATATAAGTCGGCTAGGAAATGCCTTCGCAAATTGATCAATAACAGCAAGGCTCGCTGCTAGCAAGATCTAGTGGACAATGTGAACAAGAATCTGTGGGGCCTTGGCTACAAGCTAGTTTTGCGGAAGCTTGGCGCCCTACGGAAACCTTGTATACATGATGCGGAAAAGGTGGACCAGATAGTGCAGGCACTCTTCCCTAGCCATCCCGTCCGTTTGACGCTGTCCATGGTGAAACAGCAGTCGAGTGTCCATTCTACATACAGTCGGAACCGGAAGAGGCAGTTCTTTCGCTAAAAGCGAGGAAGGCTCTAGGTCCAGATGGTGCTCCAGCTGAGATGTTGCAGTTTATATATCCTGACTTGCTGCTCAGCACATTCAATGGTTGCCTACGGGACGGAGTTTTACCGGTTCGATGGAAGGTGGCGAGGTTCGTGCTGATCAGCAGGTGGCCCATTTTGCATACTAGACACGGCTGGGAAAGTGCTAGAGAAACTCATCAAGGGAAGACTCACTGACGCGATTCTTGCTGCTGGAGACCTGTTTCCTCGGCAGTACGGCTTCAGAGCAGGACGTTCTACCATTGATGCAATTGCAGAAGTGGTGAGCAAGGCTCAGAAGGCATAAGTATATAGGTGTGCCAAGTGGTAGATCGTCCCGTTGGTGACACTTGACGTCATCCTGGATACGCTGGAAAACTCTTTTCAAGTTCCAGAATATATACTGCGGCTTTTGAGGGACTACCTAAGGGGCCAAAGCCTGCTCGACGACCCGACGCAGGGCCAACAAAAGATGAAAATTAAATCGGCTATTGCCCAGAAATCTATACATGGTCTGCACCTGTGGAATATGTCTTACGATGGGCTACTGAGACTGGAGATGCTAGACAAGTCGCGATTGATTGGCTATTTTTTTTGTTTTTTTTTGGGTGGTAGGGAGGTGAATGCCATTTATGCACAGAGTGTATGACTCCCGTGCTCGAAGGAAAGCGACTGGACTACCCACTAAACACCTCCTCTGTCAACCTGAGGACCCAGCCTGGAACTGTTTGACACATTACTTCGGGCCAGGTCTCGTTTTGCTACGCCGTGAAGCGCCTTCAAGCTGTGGGATCCCTTCACTAGCAGGAGGGGAGAGGGGAGGAGAAAGTGCAAGACAAGCAATCCCCCAGCGCCAACCCCCCCGGCTGCTGTGAGTCCCTTTTATTGATTTGCTTTGTGGATGATGTTGTGGCCCTTCAAGTGAAGTTGGGTAGATTGCAAATGTCCATGTAGAACTGCAGCGATGGTCTGCTGCCTCAGTGAAAGAGGATGTTGGGATCCGCTGAGATTGGTCTTGTCTGGGGACGCGTTGATGCACTGGCAGGCTAGCGTTTTGGTTACGTGGGGGGGGGGGGGGTTCTTTCCCCCAGCCCAAGGACACACTAGAAAAGAATTTCGCATGCACGAATTTTGCGGATCAAATAAATTTCGACCGAAGTCGAAAAGGAGGTAATCAACTAAGGGTCGGAAATTGCTGACGCTAAGGATAAACTGGACCTGGGGAAGACAGACGGAGTTACGAGGAATTTGTCGTTACCGACGATTCTTATGGCCCACAAATAAGAGTGGGGCATCCAGATGGAGGTGGTACCCCCTCTCACCCTTCCAACCAGATCAAGATCCAAACGTAGACGTGGCCATATATTTCCCGTTTGAGTGAGAAACTCAGACAAACATAATTTGCATTTAACGGAGGAGCTTACCATCGATGCGGGTCCTATACCCGGTCAGGTTGAACGAAATGAAAAGACCAAAGGTATGGTTTAGTAATTCATTATATCCATGTTATTTCAATTGCAACTAATATTAACACAAGAGGATTTACAAGTTTTTTGATATTCTACCTGATCTGACCTGACATTAAATTATGTGAATGTGAAGTGTACTTGCGATTCTGTACAATAAGAAAAAAGGATTTTTTTACTTAAAATATAAAGTGCGACAGATTATCTAATGCTTAAATAATCATCAGCTTCAAAATATAAGGAAGCGAAAAGTTCGCGATGCATTCCTTCCACTATTTCAAATGAAACTTTTGTTTTTACGAGATAACTAAAATCTATAATAGTAAAACAATACAAGTATCGCAGCAAAACATAAACTTTCTTCTTTCTTCCTATCTCACAGATTTACTCGTCATTCATGATCAAAAGAAAACCAATGTTCAAAACAATGCTCTCTTATAAAAATGAATGAGATGGGAAAATCGATCACGAATAAATCGTATAATGTATGAGTACATGTAGCTATATATGAAATTTGCATTTCGCGCAAGGTTTGTAATCAAATTCTTACGGATAGATTCCGTGCCAAATAAAGTATTTAAAAAAAACGCGAGCAAAAGTGTAGCACCATTTCTCGTAGAATATTAACAAAGGGAAATATAAAAACATCAGACAGAAATTCGCCATCAATGCATACATACACGGAAATAGCTAGTTTACAGCACACTGGGGCACGGCTAGCATATATGCAGATACACGCTTCTGGCATCTGACGACTGAGCAGCATTAACAAAATCTCAATGGTTTTGAAATAAAATTGAAGGCTACTTATAGTAAGGAACTTCAGCAAATGCTTCGCACTAATGCATGTAGTTGGTAAGGTTATACACGTATGGTTGACTACTCCCTTCTCACTAATTGCGTTTGGCGTGTTGCACCGGTTTCAATTTCTACTGAATATTCGATTTCAACCTTAGTTTTACGCAATTTCTTTCGCGGTTTAGTTGATTCCTTGCCTTTGCTAGTCGAGGCTGTTGTTTTAGGACTTGCACTCTGGTATTTTAAAATTTTATCCTTCGGGAGCTTTTTCATGGTTGCACCAATATCCGTTCTTGGAGTGCCAGCCGTATTTCAATGCCCTGTTTGTATCTGAAGCACTGAAAGTCAGTCTAGATTGTCCATTGGTCGATTATTTTTCTATCTTGCAACGTTTCTTCCACTAGTTCACGCCCAATTTAAATGCTCAATGGCCGATTGAAATTCCTGGCAATTGGTAAATAGGTCTCCATAAACTAAATAATGCCGAGCACTTCCGCATATTCCGCTCGACATTCGTCACATTCAGCTGACAGTTGGCTACCGCTATCACGACCATTGCATACAAAAATAATTTCCAACCTAGTTCAATCCCACTAGCAGTTGTTAAAGTGCTGTCGCGAGCTCGCGATATTTGATAAAGTTCGATTTGTTTTGTTAATTCACTGCCCGCGTCACAGAACGATTTCAACAATTCCAATTAATACTGACGGCACGACAGTCAACCTTTACACACACTTGTATCGAAGGCGGTCGAGAAACGTTTCGTCGTTGGTTGTGTTTTGAAACCGTACGAATCACTGCACTGCCGTTGCCTTTATGGAAACTCAACCTTCCATCAATTCGCAAAAACTTGCCATCAAGTATTAGTAGAAACGCGATGTTAATGTTGCACACGGCTTGATCCCTACAACGCAATTTTAGCTTTTCTTTCCTTTTCTTCCTATTCTTTTAACTGGCCAACGGTTCCCAATTCACGACTGCCTCTCCCAACTTGTTATATCCCAAACAAATTCCCGAGCACTTTTTCTGGGCAACGACAATGACCACCACTGCATCACGTCCTAATTCCACTCCATCAACTCTTCGATTGCCGCATATGCATTCGAATTTGCAATCATTAACGCGTATTTGATCAACTTCGATATTAAAACCGATGGCGTTGTAGAATGGGGTAGTGAAAAAGCAAAATAAACTCGTACAAAATCGAAGATTAAACAATGAAAAATGTATATTCACGTTGAACACCTTCCGACATGATAAGCCCGACACAAGATCTCCCGTTGACTCGAAAACTCGCGTTGGGAAGTCAATATTCCACAATTTTTCTTCGCAATTCCTTCTTGATGTCGCAGAACAGGATTGCTGCTGCCGATTTGTTGACTGCGCAAATTTGAGTTTTTCAATGTCTTCGCGATCCGTGCATATACTTGGGGAAAATTCGTGGTCAAGGGTGAAACTTCACACTACCCGACGATCGAGACACCATCCCTAGCCTTTCTAACAGCACCACCAGTTGAACGCGCAATTATTTTTGTATGAATTAACGTATGATCACGAAGCACCGCAAATCAACGGTTGTGCAAAAACACTTCCAAACGAATTACATGGGAATTCCGAAATTATGAGCATGCATAACAACGACGTTTTTTCGTTATCGTTTACTTTAGGGATATTTTATGCAGATATATAATTAAAATGTGCGAAGCACGAGCAACATAACTTTCTGCAACGAGTTTCTCACGATGCACCGATACTTTCCTCCTAAACGTACTTTGCACCACGGCCGTGTGCTCAACCCATCTTTCTTGAATAGCGGCTGTAAGTCGACTCACGATCGGTCCCAGAAACTCCCGACCTTTCTTCTTTCTATTACCGTGTACACTGTAAATCGCCTCAGCTGAGTTCGATTGCCTTCCGTAAAGTAATACACCGTTGAAGTGCACTAAATCAGCGTTCCCATAATCAAAATTTTATTTGGCAGATTTAAAATTTTAACAACAAAAATTAACTGAAGTAAAGAAAAATGAAGAAGATTTTAAATAGAAATAAAAGTTAAATCTCAGGACAAATATAATTAAAGAGAAACATTTAAATTTAATATAAATTAACATTGATATAATAATAATAAGAAAGGAAACTTTTTTATAAATCACGATTATGAATGGAAGAAATTAAATATTTTCCCAAATCTGCTATTAAAATTTTGAATAGGAGATAGGAAGGTTTTCGAGCAGTTTGCTTGTGTGACTGCTCGATTACGACACTCTGGTCGCTGGATCTATTTTCGAACAAGCGCAACTTAGGCTAGGTATGCTTATGCGCCGAATGAGAGACTAGATGACTACTCGCGAGTTCAGTTTAGAACTGTAGAAAACCGAAGTGGTCATCTTGACAAAAAAGAGAATCCCTAGAGTAAGGATGATGAGTACTGGAGACAAATCGAAGCCATCGGTAAAGTACCTGTGGCTACTGATCAACTCGAAGATGAGTTTCTCTGAGCAAATCAGGGCAATGGCTGAGAAGCCTGCTTCGGGAGTATCGGCTCTGAGTTGACTTATGGCCAACGTAGGAGGACCCAGCCCATCAAAAAGACGCCCCTTGATGAGTGCTGTAGGGTCAGTGCTACTGTATGGAGCAGATGTATGGGGTGACGCTCTCAGTAAGGAGGTATACCAAAAACGCTTCGCACAGGTATAGAGATGAGGAGCATTGAGGACTGCATTTCGTATCCAATAGTCTCTGATTCGGCGGTAAGAGTTATTGCAGGCATGATACCTGTCATCCTCCTTGGTAGAGAGCACCGCTCCATTTACCTGTGCCAAAACGAGGATAGGAGAGAGATGGTTGTCCGCGAGGAGAGATAGCTCTCGCTCAACGATTAGCAGCAGTCCTGAGTGAATTACACAAAGGGAAGGGAGGCTGCCTACCTTATCCCGGATGTGAGACCATGGCTAAATCGTTCTTGGAGTGCCAGCCGTATTTAAATGCCCTGTTTGTATCTGAAGCACTGAAAGTCAGTCTAGATTGTCCATTGGTCGATTATTTTTCTATCTTGCAACGTTTCTTCCACTAGTTCACGCCCAATTTAAATGCTCAATGGCCGATTGAAATTCCTGGCAATTGGTAAATAGGTCTCCATAAACTAAATAATGCCGAGCACTTCCGCATATTCCGCTCGACATTCGTCACATTCAGCTGACAGTTGGCTACCGCTATCACGACCATTGCATACAAAAATAATTTCCAACCTAGTTCAATCCCACTAGCAGTTGTTAAAGTGCTGTCGCGAGCTCGCGATATTTGATAAAGTTCGATTTGTTTTGTTAATTCACTGCCCGCGTCACAGAACGATTTCAACAATTCCAATTAATACTGACGGCACGACAGTCAACCTTTACACACACTTGTATCGAAGGCGGTCGAGAAACGTTTCGTCGTTGGTTGTGTTTTGAAACCGTACGAATCACTGCACTGCCGTTGCCTTTATGGAAACTCAACCTTCCATCAATTCGCAAAAACTTGCCATCAAGTATTAGTAGAAACGCGATGTTAATGTTGCACACGGCTTGATCCCTACAACGCAATTTTAGCTTTTCTTTCCTTTTCTTCCTATTCTTTTAACTGGCCAACGGTTCCCAATTCACGACTGCCTCTCCCAACTTGTTATATCCCAAACAAATTCCCAAGCACTTTTTCTGGGCAACGACAATGACCACCACTGCATCACGTCCTAATTCCACTCCATCAACTCTTCGATTGCCGCATATGCATTCGAATTTGCAATCATTAACGCGTATTTGATCAACTTCGATATTAAAACCGATGGCGTTGTAGAATGGGGTAGTGAAAAAGCAAAATAAACTCGTACAAAATCGAAGATTAAACAATGAAAAATGTATATTCACGTTGAACACCTTCCGACATGATAAGCCCGACACAAGATCTCCCGTTGACTCGAAAACTCGCGTTGGGAAGTCAATATTCCACAATTTTTCTTCGCAATTCCTTCTTGATGTCGCAGAACAGGATTGCTGCTGCCGATTTGTTGACTGCGCAAATTTGAGTTTTTCAATGTCTTCGCGATCCGTGCATATACTTGGGGAAAATTCGTGGTCAAGGGTGAAACTTCACACTACCCGACGATCGAGACACCATCCCTAGCCTTTCTAACAGCACCACCAGTTGAACGCGCAATTATTTTTGTATGAATTAACGTATGATCACGAAGCACCGCAAATCAACGGTTGTGCAAAAACACTTCCAAACGAATTACATGGGAATTCCGAAATTATGAGCATGCATAACAACGACGTTTTTTCGTTATCGTTTACTTTAGGGATATTTTATGCAGATATATAATTAAAATGTGCGAAGCACGAGCAACATAACTTTCTGCAACGAGTTTCTCACGATGCACCGATACTTTCCTCCTGAACGTACTTTGCACCACGGCCGTGTGCTCAACCCATCTTTCTTGAATAGCGGCTGTAAGTCGACTCACGATCGGTCCCAGAAACTCCCGACCTTTCTTCTTTCTATTACCGTGTACACTGTAAATCGCCTCAGCTGAGTTCGATTGCCTTCCGTAAAGTAATACACCGTTGAAGTGCACTAAATCAGCGTTCCCATAATCAAAATTTTATTTGGCAGATTTAAAATTTTAACAACAAAAATTAACTGAAGTAAAGAAAAATGAAGAAGATTTTAAATAGAAATAAAAGTTAAATCTCAGGACAAATATAATTAAAGAGAAACATTTAAATTTAATATAAATTAACATTGATATAATAATAATAAGAAAGGAAACTTTTTTATAAATCACGATTATGAATGGAAGAAATTAAATATTTTCCCAAATTTGCTATTAAAATTTTGAATAGGAGATAGGAAGGTTTTCGAGCAGTTTGCTTGTGTGACTGCTCGATTACTACACTCTGATCGCTGGATCTATTTTCGAACAAACGCAACTTAGGCTAGGTATGCTTATGCGCCGAATGAGAGACTAGATGACTACTCGCGAGTTCAGTTTAGAACTGTAGAAAACCGAAGTGGTCATCTTGACAAAAAAGAGAATCCCTAGAGTAAGGATGATGAGTACTGGAGACAAATCGAAGCCATCGGTAAAGTACCTGTGGCTACTGATCAACTCGAAGATGAGTTTCTTTGAGCAAATCAGGGCAATGGCTGAGAAGCCTGCTTCGGGAGTATCGGCTCTGAGTTGACTTATGGCCAACGTAGGAGGACCCAGCCCATCAAAAAGACGCCCCTTGATGAGTGCTGTAGGGTCAGTGCTACTGTATGAAGCAGATGTATGGGGTGACGCTCTCAGTAAGGAGGTATACCAAAAACGCTTCGCACAGGTATAGAGATGAGGAGCATTGAGGACTGCATTTCGTATCCAATAGTCTCTGATTCGGCGGTAAGAGTTATTGCAGGCATGATACCTGTCATCCTCCTTGGTAGAGAGCACCGCTCCATTTACCTGTGCCAAAACGAGGATAGGAGAGAGATGGTTGTCCGCGAGGAGAGATAGCTCTCGCTCAACGATTAGCAGCAGTCCTGAGTGAATTACACAAAGGGAAGGGAGGCTGCCTACCTTATCCCGGATGTGAGACCATGGCTAAATCGAAAGCATGCTGAGACTGACTTCTATCTGACGCAGTTTTTGAGCGGGCATGGTGTTATCAGTCTTACCTGCACAAGATTGGTAGGTCACGGTCCCCCGACTATCGGTTTTGCCCAGGGGAGGAAGACAATGTCTGCCACACATTTTTTGCGTGCATGAAATCAAGCTGCGAAGGGACCTCTACGGGGAGACGGAAAAGCTCAACCCGCATAAAATATTCGCGGTGATGCTCGAATCGGTTGACAAATGGAACCAATTGGCACATTATGTGCGGGCAGTCCTAAAATATAAAAGGGACTCACAGCAGCTGGGGGCATTGGGGCTGTGTGATCGCTTTTCTGGCACTTTCTTTTCCCCTCTCGCTGGAAGAGGGGTCCCCCAGTTTGAAGGTGCCTCACGGCGTAACAAAAGGAGACCTGACCCGAAGTAATATGTCAAACGGTTCCTAGCTGGGCTCTCAGGTTGACAGGGGAGATGTTTTGTGGGTAGTACAGTCGCCTTCTTGCAAGCATGGGAGTCCCATACTTAGTGCGTAAATGGCATTCACCTTCCAAACACAAAAAAACATCGCGTTCACAACTTCCTCAACGAACGCTCTGTAATATTTATTTATGTCAGCGAGGTAAGCTGTGTACTTGCTGTAATTACTTTGCCAGAAAACATGTATGCGCACTGGCAGCTAGCTTCTGCGGTGTCATAGGGCGGGTTCTTTTTGCCAGCACAAAGCACACTACAAAATATTTATTCGCGCGTACGAATTAAAGATCAGATTCAGCCTGATGAAAAAGAAAGCGGGTCTATTAATCCTATTCACGTTACTGGTGACACAAGTAATCCTACCGTTTTCAACGGAGAAGCTGATAAATATCCAAAAATTGGAGAACCGGGTGGGTTCGGTGCCTCCACGTACCCGCCTATCCATATTGAGATTCTAATGACTAGGCCCATTTTTAGGGAGCTATTATCCCATGATGTGAAGTTCCCTGGAACTAACCAAAATTTTGGGTAACCCTATGGAATCTCACATCCAAAGGTTTAGTCGTAAAGAGTAAAGGACTTCGAGGGTTGAAATATGTTGAAGAATTTCTCAAACGCTTACATGTATCGTGCTGCAATCAAAAAGGTAATAATAATAATAATTATAAATCCTCAAATTTTAGTTAAGAAACAAAAAAAAACCAGATAATAATGATCAATGAATTATTTCATAGTGGAATTGTTATCTTGCTTCTTTTAACTACCAGCAATACTTTTATTAGGGTTTTGCAATGAAATACACAACCTTATTTGAACAGCGGCTTGTCTATAAGTCACTGCGGTTTTTCTTCAAAACGATAGAAGCTACAGCCAAGGAACTTTGCTAAAAGGTCAGAAATGGTGATTTCTTGAAAGTTTTGGGGTGAAAATATTTAAAAGAGAGTTTTCAGGGGTCTCCCCATATAGGGAGTTAACCCTTCAAACAAAAACTTTTATCATTGATAGTCGAACAGAAGAAGGTCTCAAAGATGTCTTTAAAAAAAATTAAAATTACCTTATCGGTACCGAGGCATGCAGGGGAATGGGAAATGTACGAAGTTTTTACGTACCCCCTCCCTCACGTACCCCCTTTCATGAGAAAAATTTGAAAGATATTAATGAGTATAACAACAACAAATACGTAAGATGTTGAAATCCGATCAACTTTGTTAGTAATGGTATGATTTATCAATTTTACATATTCTTAAATTAAACTGAAGCGGTACCCTCAAATTTAATAAAATTTTTAATGCACAAATGGCTATTTACAAGGTTGACCTATTCAAAGTCAAATTCAAAAGCGCTTTACTCAATACTAATCGTCATAATTTGAAAATAATATAAAGCGAATTCTGAACAGAAACAATACGAAAACTTAATGGCCCAAATGGTACTCTAAATTTATACATTATCAATTAAAAACATTAAATTAAAAAACCATATCAAATTCAAATTAATTAAAATCTTTGCATATTTTATAAGTTAATTGTTAAAAGGGGAAAAAAGCCAACCAACACTATTGAAAATTATTTATAATTTTAACACAACAGTGAACTTTTATCCTATACCTAATATGTTATAACCTAGTTCTAACCAAATTCAATCAAAATACTTTGTTTTATACTACTAAAATGCTATCACAATATTCCTAACGTATGCGTTAAACCTTATCTCTAAACATTATATAATAAATGTAACATCCTAAATATAGAAATTTATTCCTAATTTGTAACACTAACAAGCAACAACACTATATGTAGCAATAATGAACTGAAACTCAAAACTTTGCAACGCAAAACACAGAAACAAAATAAACACGAATAATTTAGATGTTGTCATTCAGCCACCAATACCTAGATCGCTCCGTCCCAGCTCGATCAGCCTCAACAAATCTAGGAAATGAGTATCTCCAGTGGAGTTACTGGTTTCGTAAACTCAAATTTGGCGGATATCTTACTTCTTATCGCTGGTCCGCCTTTATGTGCGATATATGATTGAGACACCGTCAGAATCAAAAAACATATCGGTTCATGTCCAAATGCACGAATCCTTCAGGAGGAATGAAGCCAGTCGTGAGACAAGTCTCACTGTACCCGTCTGTAGGGTGGAATGGCTTTAAAATTCAGGGGTTTTCACTCACAGTTACAGTTCTTGCGATATGATTCTGAAGAAGTTTGAATATGGAGATATCGGCTCTCGTCACTTTGGCAGTTTGATAAATTTTTCTATGCGATATATAACACTTCTAATTCATCTCAGGCTTTCTATACATACCAGTATATGCACGGGCATTACCTTTCAAAAACTCTGGTTGTACAAGATCTGATATCTATATGTCAAAGCTGGTCTAACCAGGGTCTTGTAACATATGACTTTGACCTTTTGGTGAATGTTTCTGAAATGAAAGTGTCGTCGAAGGGCCATGACTACTTTTTGTGCTTGACTGAGCATAATTTTTAACATGTTCAGTGTAATACAGATACTGATCGAGATGAACACCGAGGTATTGAATAGAGGATTTATGTGGAACCGTTCTGAACGACCTTCTCTGGTGTGGAAATCCTTCCAATTACGTGCAGGTCTTGTCTGGCCGCTTGGAGCGTTGTCCGAAACAAAATTGTTTCGCAATTCTGCGCAATGACTTTCATTCACCGCTTGTCAGGTAGAGCTACATTTCATCAAGCATTTTTTTTAAGATTGCCCTGAAGTAGTATAGCTTTTTGGTCTACCGTATAGATGATCAGATCATCAGCAAATACTACCAATGATCTCATTGGCGAGACGTTAAAATCAAAGCCGTTCAATAGGTTGCGAATGAATATTGAGCAGTAGAGGTGCAGTAGCTGTTCCCTGCTGTAGACCATTCAAGTTCTTGAAGTTGCGCATTTTCGTCAGATTTCCATCAGTAATAACAAATGATTTCCCGTATAACATATTGCACATCATGCCGAAAAGGTGTCTGAGTGACCTGTCCTGAAGGAATTTAAAATTAGTCCATCTAACCACACCATAAAGAAGGCTTTGTCCATGTCAATGAAATACGCTTCAACACATTCTCTGTTGTTTAGTTTCTCAGTTATCTACGATTGCAGGAATACACCTCTGGGATTTTTATTGGCATTCAGTTCTGATGTATGCCAAGCATTAAGATTGCCGACAAGAATATAATATTTGTGCAGCCAGTTCAATTTGAGTATTCCAAGCGAGAAATCCAGTTCTTCCTTGAACTTAATACCGTTTCTCTCTATTGCTTGGGCCAAGATAATGAAGAGGTTGTCCCCACCTGCCAGTGAAATTTGAATGACGGACACTTTAAGAAATTCAAAGCTTTTGAATTCTGCTTTGTCAACATTTTGGAAACTATAGAGTTTTCTGATTATTGTGCGAGTACCACCCCCTCCATCATCGTTTACCTTGTCGTTTCTTATGAATTCAAAATCTTTGAAATTCATTGAGAGTCATGAACTGTGGGGGATTTCAGTGAGAAGCATAATGCCAGGCTTTTGCTTAGCAATGAATTCAAGGAGATGGTTACGTCGATGTAGAGTAACAATAGAGTTAACGTTGATAGAGATGAGACAAAATCCATCCATGGGAAAGTGGCGGACAAGCAATTTATTTTGAGATATTTGAGAGATCGAAGAACAATTTTAATTTTTAAATTTTGTTTCTTGATTCCTTCCGGTAAGAACCTAACTTGTTGGCAAATTTTGAGAGGCATATCATTATTAGTACTTATATTTTTTATATAATTTACAGTATTGTCTACTGGTACTCTAGTGGCAAGTCTAAATGTTGCCCCGGGCTTGAGGAAGTTAAAAAGCATCAAATTGCAATGTTTGTTTTGGAAAAAATCTAGAATCTTAATGTGATACTGAATGATGAAATATACTGCAGCTAACGCAGCACCTTTTTTCTTTAGGTTCTGTCTGGGCCAATTTACGCTCAACAAGGCATGATTTTTTTGTATTTATCACACCGGTATGCTTAGTGTAGTTGGGTGCCAAATGGCCAAATCATTACACCGGTAACACTAGTTGACTTTTCATTTCTCCCTCGTCACTCTGAAACTCAAGTACCCTATCTGTTGAAAGGCACTCGGACTGCTTTTATAAGAAATTTATACCAAATAAAATATAAATTTTTTTTCGACGGTCGATCTCCTTGTTGCAAATTCCTTTGCTGAAATAATTCAATTCCTGATACAGCTTCTTTGAGCGTTTGAAGGGGTCAATGGTTTGTTCTCCATAGTCCAGACTCTTCGAGAAAAAAGTCTGATTTTTCGCTTTTTAAAGCATACGTGAACTGCGGAACCTCCCTCGAATTTGGAATATCTTTAGCTGACTTGAAATCAACCAGTGATTTCATTCTTATTGTGATTTTGTTGACGTTTATTCGTTTAGTTTCGAAGTTGTTGATTTTATTTTTGGCTGCCAATAGCCGACCCATATCCCCGCAGCGCTAAAACACGCTGATTGGTGGTACTTTTTCGATATCCTTAGTAATTTTGAGTGAAGGGCTAGCAAACACATGAGTTCGTTTCTTCTTCTTATTTTTTTTTTATTTTAATATTCTATAAAGCTCTTATTATTGACATTATTGACATAACCTGCTCTTACATAATCTAGGGCCAATAACGACATCGATAAAAATACAAAACACAAATCTGACTGCCCATTTCAGTGAAACAATTGGATACGTGTTCCATGGAACTGCACCTGCAGAAGTTATTAGCCGTGAAGGAAAGCCCATCAAAGCACGAGTTTTACTTGACTCAGGTTCACAATTGAACTTTATTACGGACAAGTTGCGGAAGAAATTAGGACTCAGCACATGTGACCCAAAAATCACCATTTCAGGGATCGGCAACTCCCAAGTAAAACCAAGTGATGGGACTCTCATTACCATGAAGTCATCATGCAAGCATTTTACCACGCCATTAGAAGTCTTCACGATCAAAAAGATTATAAATAATTAACCTCAATACTACATTGATACGGATGACTGGAGCATTCCCAAAAATTTGCCACTTCCGGATCCAACATTTAACAAACCCGGCAGAATTGACATCCTTTTGGGGGCGGAAAGATACGGCGAAATCATGAGAAATGGTCAAATTTGTTTGCTGGAGAATTTGCCAACACTACAAAACACCACGTTAGGCTGGGTAGTTCTCGGAAAGGCTTCGAACTGTAAATCATTTTGCAGGATCTCTAACATAAATTTGGAACGACAACTAGAACAATTCTGGGGGTAGGAAGATTGCTCCGGTCCAGTAATATAATCTTCTACTGACAAAAAATGCCAGGAATACTTGGAAGCGACAACCATTCGAGACTCCAATGGTCGATTTACAGTCAATTTACAGTCAATTTACCATTGTTGGGTGACTCTTCTTTACTAGGTGAATCAAAGTCATTGGCATATAAGCGATTTCTCTCAATGGAAAGAAAATTGGCCAAGCAGCCAGTTCTAAAAGGGCAATATGACCAGTTTTTACAAGAATATTTGAATTTGGGTCACATGAAAGAAATTTCCACATCAGACTTCAATGGCCTACACTACTTTATGCCACACCATTATGTTCTCAAGCCCGACGGTACCACTACAAAATTACGTGTAGTCTTTAATGTATAGGCGAAAAAAAGAACAATTTATCACTGAATGATTTATTGCTGAAAGGCCCAAAAGTTCATTAGGGTATTAGTGCTATCATTACCAGATTTTGTTTGAAGCGCTTCTTGTTCACGGCAGACATAAAAAAGATGTATCACCAAATTTAACACTAGATGTACCGCCCCAGTCAAAATGACTGGTTTCACTAGTTCATTTTAAATTTTCTACCTCGGGTTAATTTTATTTGCCACAACGATACCCAAACAATGAAAGATATTATCAACCAAACATTATTATGCATTTAGCTTCATTTGTTTCGGCATGCTTAGAAAGTTTTTATTGGTCATTGGCACTTCTACCACACCAGTCCAAAATAACTGGCGCACTCTATGCAGGGATATAATGAGTTTTCGTATCTAACATAAATAAATAAACAATGCAACTTCGATTCTACGTACTTGCAGCACTAATGCGATTCAGGTCAATCATTACCCTCCAACAATATTTTGTCAGTTTTCTTTTGTATTTAGAGAACGCGGTTATGAAATATTTTCGTGAGTCCTAGAAAGAAAGCTCAGTTTGGGCATTGAAGTCTTCAAAAGTGAATCCTATATTAAAAAAACAAAAAACAGAGTGAACTAATATCTTTTTATCAACTTTTTTTTTGTGGTAGGGAGGTGAATGCTATTTATGCACAGAGTGTGGGACTCCCATGCGCGACTGGACTAACCACTAAACACCTCCCCTGTCAACCTGAGAACCCAGCCTGGAACCGTTTGACACATTACTTTGGGCCAGGTCTCATTTTGTTACGCCGGGGGATCCCTTCAAGCTGCGAAGTCCCCTTCCTAGTGAGAGGGGAGAGGAAATGCCAGAAGAGCGATCCCCCAGCCCCAGCGCCCCCGGCTGCTGTGGGTCCCTTTTATATTTTAGGACTGCCCGAACATTGGCCACCTGGTTCCATTTGTCAACCGATTCGAGCATCACCGCAGCTATATTATCCGGGGTAAGCTCTCCCGTGTCCCTGTAGAGTTTCCTTCGCAGCTTGACCCATTTTGTACACGCAGAAAATATGTGACAGGCATTGTCCTCCTCACCTGGGCAAAACCGACAATCGGGAGACCGTGACTTACCGATCTTGTGAAGGTAAGACTGAAAACACCCATGCCCGCTCAAAAGCTGGGTCAGATAGAAGTCAGTCTCACCATGCCTTCGATTTAACCACGGTCTCACATCCGGAATGAGGTGCGCAGTCCACTTTCCCTTCGTGCAATTGACCCAAGACTGCTGCCAATCGTTGAGCAAGAGCTGTCTCTCCTCGCGGACAACCATCTCCCTCACATCCTCGTTTCGGCGCAGGGCAATAGCGTGGCGCTCTCTAGCAAGGAGGGCAACGGGTATCACGCCTGCAATCACTCTCACCGCCGAGTCGGAGACTGTTGGATACGAAGATGCAATTCTCAGTGCTCCTCTTCTCTGTACCTGTGCCAATCGTTTTCGGTATACCTCCTTGCTGAGAGCATCGCCCCATACCTCTGCTCCATACAGTAGCACTGACCCTACAACACTCATCAAGAGGCGTCTTCTTGATGGGCTGGGTCCCCCTACGTTGGCCATAAGTCGACTCAGAGCCGATATTCCCGAAGCCACCTTCTCAGCCGTTGCCCTGATTTGCTCAGAGAAACTCATCTTCGAGTCAATCAGTAGCCCCAGGTACTTCACCGCTGGCTTCGATTCGATTCGTAAGTCTCCAATACTGATCATCCTTACTCTAGAGATTCTCTTTTTTGTCAAGATGACCACTTCGGTTTTCTCCAGCGCTAAACTCAGCCCGGGAGCAGTCATCCAGTCCCTCACTCGGTGCATAAGCATACCTAGCCTAAGTTGCGCTTTTTCAACGGTGCGTCCAGCGACCAGAGCCGCAACATCATCCGCATAGCCGACCAAGCGCGACTCATCTGGCATCTCAAGTCTCAGTAGCCCGTCGTAAGACGCGTTCCACAGGTCCGGACCAAGGATAGATCCCTGGGCAACACCCGATGTAATTTCCATCCTTCGTTGGCCCTGCGTCGTGTCGTAGAGCAGGCTTCGGTCCTTTAGGTAGTTCCTCAAAGCCGCATTAGATATTCTGGAACTTGAAAAGAATTTTCCACCGTATCCAGAATATCCACCCATCTAGCGGAGTTGAAGGCATTCCTGACGTCGAGTGTCACCAACACGACGATCCGTCGCTTGGTGCGACTATATGCCTCTGTCTTTTGGACCGCGTTCACCACTTCTGCAATCGCATCAATGGTAGAACGTCCTGCTCTAAAGCCGTACTGCCGAGGAGTTTCTCTAGCACTTTCCCAGCCGTGTCTAGCATGCATAACGGGCGGTATGTAGACGGCGATTCGGGATTTCCCTTCCCCTTGCTGATCAGCACGAGTCTCGCCACCTTCCATCGTACCGGGAAAACCCCGTCCCGTAGGCAAGTGTTGAATGTGCTGAGCAGCAAGTCAGGACAATGGTGATAGACGAGGCGCAACACCTCAGCTGGAACACCATCTGGACCTGGAACCTTCCTCGCTTTCAATGAGAGGACTGCCTCCTCCAGTTCCAGCTGTGTGAAGAGTGGGAATTCGACTGCTGTTTCACCATGGACAGCGTCAACACGGACGGGATGGGCGGGGAAGAGTCCCCGCACAATCGCCTCCATCTTTTCCGCGACATGTATACAAGGCTTCCGTGGTGCACCAAGTTTCCCCATGACCAGCTTGTAGCCAGGGCCAGCAGCGAGCCTTGCTTCAGCTGATCAGTTTGCGAAGGCATTTCCTGGCCGACTTATATGTTGCCACCCAGTTGCATGCCTCGTCACCGTTCCGCGCCCGTTGAGCCTCACGTTGAAGCTTGTGACAATCCCTTCGCTTTTCAGCGATTTCAGTAGACCACCAGTACACTGGGGGCTTGCCGTGCCGGGGTTTCCGACGGGGCATAGAAGCGCAGCAAGCAGTCGTAATGATGCTCATAGTAGAGTTCACCACGTCTTGAGCTGCCAGTTCTTCCGTCCCCTCCGAAGCTCCCTTCAGCGGCTCACCTGCTGTGAGAACCTTGACGAACCTCTCGACGTCCATCCTTCCGATATTCCCTCTGATTGTAGGAGGCCGAGAGCACGGACGTCGGGAGACAACATCGCTTATCTCAAGCAGAAAGCACTGATGATCACTGGCTCAGTAGTCCTCTAATACTTTCCAGTTGTGTATCCTCCGTACTAAGGACTCCGAGGCGAATATCACGTCCGGTATGGTTCCCCCACAGCCAACATGGCGGAAAGTCGGCGTATTTCCGGAGATTCGTAAGACGAGGGCCGTCCTGGCCGCCATTTCCAGGACTCGTCTTCCCCGCGGATCTGTCTGAGGCATGCCCAGTCCGCTTGAAAGTCACTGTTCCGAACCTAGATGGCGGCAGTACCAGTTTCATCAGAGTACCATAATGCAGGACTTTTATTATGGTGTTGCTCACTCAGCAGCAAGAGGTCGGCTTTTATGTCCCTCGCAAACAGCTCAAGCAGATTTTGGGCGGTTGAACTGCGGTGTTGGTTTAGCTGCAGGATGCGGGTCATCGAAGCTCTGATTTTGCCTTGGCTAGGGCTTCCTGGAACACCTGGCATTTTCCTGATCCCAAGACGTGTCCAAAATCAGGTTTTGGATCAGCATCCTTGCAAAGAATACAGTGTGCCTCCTTCGTACACTCTTTTCTTTTGTGTCCCATTTCACCGCATTTGTAACAAAGGGAACTCCTATCGGGTCCTTTGCATACTTGTGTGGTGTGACCATAACCAAGGCATTTGATGCATTGAAGAGGCGTTGCTCTTTGCCGTATCCTACAGACAACCCACCCTATTCGTACTTTGCCCTTGTTCAGGAATGGTTCGGTGTCCTTTTTGGTCAAGTCAACGATAGCCATGCATTGTCCCCTGTTGTTTTCTGGTGTCAGTCTCGCTTTGATCCTTCCCACGCTAGGAAATTCCTTTTTGATGCCCTCTTCTACCTCGGCCAGATCCGTCACGCAGTTAATGTCTCATATTTCAATCGTTGCCATCGGCTCGAGTGGGGCTGTAGTTGCGCTTTTGCCGAGGATTTTCTTTGCTGCGTCACAGAATGCTTCTTTATTGCCGGCCTCTGCTCCGAATTCGACCAGTATGTGGCCCGACCGCGTTGGTTGTACTACTTTAATGGTAGTATTGGTGTCTTCGGGCCTTACGTTTCACCTGATGTCCCGCAGTACTTAAGCGTAGGATCGGCCATCTTGGGGCTTTACGAGCAGTGCCTGTTGCCGGGATCTTTGTCGGGGCTTCTGCCTCTCCTGTTTTGCATCAGGTCCTTTTTCTACTTGGGCGTCCGTGCGAACTTTACTTTCTGGCTTTTTTGGAAGGAGTTTCTTTGCGGCATTCTTCATTCCTTTTGTAAGCACTGTATGGAACCCGTGATCTGGTGCTCCACGCTCATCAAGTGCCTCTTCCTTCCTTCTTTTATCCCGATCTCCTTCGATTGGGCTAGACGCCATTCTTTAATTGACTTTTAATGGTGGAGCTATCTGCATGTCACCTTTAGATTTCACCGCAAGAGCCTCTTTAGCCTTCTGCTCGTCTTCGGCCCTTAACCAGCTCCTCCGATAGTGCCCTATACGGTCTAGGAGCTCCTCCAGCTCAAGGAGCCCCACCTTTGCTGCTTTGCTGATTTTTGGGGAGTCGCATGCAGATTGTATTCCTTTCAGAACATCTCCCGCTTTTCGGAGTAGCCTTTCTTTTCTTCCTCGTATCGCTGGGCCGCAATTGTACCTTGCAACCATTCTTGGGAGAGGTTATCACGTTCTGTTTCCAAGTGCAGTACTTTCGCCACATTTTCGACGTTGGCGGTGCAATCACGCGGTTTCTGGTCCCTCGTTGCTTTTAGTGCCGTAATCTTCTCGTTGGCTTCTAGATTTTTCGTTGCAATGTCGGGATTTGCGACCCTTGTATCAGCCGCTTCGGTAACGATCGCAGCCGTGACAATCGAATTTTTGGTGCTCTTTATGTTATCTTCCACGCCTCGAACAGCTGAAGCATCGTGCAGAGTTCCCCGCTTTTCCATAATAGGGCGCTCTAGCGTTCGCATAATTTTTTTGCTGCGCCCGAACGCCGCAGGAATCTCAGTCTGAACCAGACTGTCCGCTATTTTCCGTTTTTCGTCTGCCTTCACTGTCCTTGTGTTATTCTTCGTGTTTGTCGTGGTTAGTACCACTCTCGATGTACTGTTAACATTGTGGCAGGACCCGCTGGCTGCGTCTTCGTTGTTATTATTTTTTGTTTCATTTTTTGGATGTTTTTGATCTTCTAATTTGTTTGCTCCAGTTTTGTTGGGTCCCCCCTTGGAGCCGCTATCCCCGTTCGTGTGTGTAGTCGCCTTTTTGGTCCCATGGTTTTCTTTGCACAGCAGGGAGGCCATGCGAGGGTTGGCACAAGCCCTTATGGAGACAAGTGCTCAGAGCCAGACCAGCGCTAATCGGGAGTCCGTCTCAACCAAACCTACACCACCAACCCAATGGTGCGAACTTCGAACGTACTCCGAGGCCTGCCAAGGTTTTGCCGGGATGAAGAGGGTATGATAGTTGAATTGGAGCCGCTCACACAAAACTTTCAACTCGGTGCTACTGTGCAAGCAACTAGGTCCAAACCATCACATCCGCCAGCCCAAAGCGTCAATTCCAGTTCGTTGTCCAAGCGTAGTCCAGATCCAATCAGAGTCGTTACCTGTCATCCCAGGAGGGAGCCTCACGGCACCCCCATATCCTCGGGTCCGTGGGGGCGGCGCTCCCCAAAGAATGCTAGCTTCCAAGAGTGCTCTTGGCGACCGGCATTCCCCCTGCGGGCATTTGCTCGGGTACGTGGGGGCGGAACCCCCCAAAGAATGCTAGCCTCCAAGAGTGCTCTTGTCGACCGGCATTCTCCCTGCGGGATTTTTATCAACTTGGAGTTATAGGCTGGCCCTCAGGAGTAAGAAAACTATAGTATGGAATATTATTCTTTTATTAGTTTTATCTAATTTTATAGTTCCCCAAGGCCTGAATATGGAAAAACGTGTGAAATCTTCTGTGCTTTTGAAACATATAGCCGATATACCTTTGGATTTTTCGGATGTCAAAAATGATCAACTTAGTGATAGTGATGGTGAGTTGTTCGAAAAGGAAAGTGGTCCACATGGTAGTAATCACCACACACGCGTCAAAAGTAGTGATAGTGAAAATTCCGATAAAGATAATGCGGATCAGTCTACCGATAGTGAAAATGAAAGCATTTCAAATGTGCGCACAAGAAGATGCTTGCGATTGCCTTCCACTTCTGATGAAGAAGATAAAGCTGGAATGCAAGATCAAGAAAATGAAATTTCTGCAGATGGAACTATTTGGAAAAAAATAAATGAAGGGCTTGTTGCTGGAAGATTACCTGCTTTCGAGGATGTATCTGGGCCTACAGCTCACGTTGAAAGGAATACCATGAAAGGAGAGAAAAAAAAGTGCATTTTTATTGGTAATTGACCATTGCATTCTGGAATATATAAGAACATATACAGAGTTAGAAGCGTCTCGAGCTTTGGGGGCAAAATGGACAATTACGCTCGCGAAGCTGAAGGGTTTCATTGCAATTCTATATGCGCGTGGGGCTTACGAGGCAAATACGTTAAGGCTTGAATACTTATGGAATAAAAAGTGGGGACCAAACTGTTTTGCCGCAACTATGAGCAGGCACGATTTTACAGAAATCCTGCGTTGTATCCGTTTTGATAAAAAAAGTGAGAGGCGTCAGCGCTTGGAAGTCAACAAATTCTTAAACTCATTAAAAATTTAAAAAAAGTTTTTGGCAAAAAATTTCCTAGAACAAAATGTGGAAATTTGGTACAAATCAATGTTCATGAATGATATTTGTTTAGCGTGTGCAAATTACACATTTGGTTCTACGAATTTTTTTGCAAAAATCTTTTCTAAATTTTTGATGAGTGAATTCAATGTAAATAATTTATATCTAACAAACATAGCTTAAATCAACTCGGTACGCTAAGTAATTTCCAAGATTTAATACATTTTTTAACGAAAACATGAATTTTTATTTGAATTTAATAACTTTTGCCATAAACTTTTTGCAAAATAACATGATTTGATTCAATAGCCAAAGGTCCATTCTAACTTCTAGTTAAACAATTTTTGCAAATATTCGTAACGTTTCTGAGGTGAACGACTGTAAAGTTTACCCAAATTTGTAGTATCAATGGAGACTGCACCGTCTTCGATTACTTTTTAAATTACAATTCGAAATTAATTTTTTTTCGTAACACAAAAGAATTAAAATATATGCGTTATTTTTTGTTTACTTATTAATGTTCTGACAACGTAAATAGTCATATTTATATGTTGCAATTATTATTTTTTTAATAAATACAAATTGGAAGCCTCCACAAGCATTTTTTTAAAGACCAGTCATTTTGACTAGTGCGGTTGAAATAGGTATACTCAAATTGCCGGTAAATCTAGTGTTAAGTAGAAGAAGAGGACCAAAATCTCCAACTTATCATGTGGTGAAAGAATACTAATGACAAATTGAAGTATTAAAAACTCTCCACAGTCAAATATGGTACCAAGTCTGCACCGTATCTGGGAATCAAGTGCTTGAAAAAATTGGCCGAGGAAGGATACAGCCAGTACCCAGTGGAAGCTGCGGCAATCCAGGACTTTTATGTTGACGATGTCCTTACAGTTAGTGATAATTTGGAAGAAGCCTTGACGATACGTAACGAGCTACGGCTGTTACTGGCCTCGGCACGATTTGATCTCCATAAATGGTGTACTAATCACCCAAAATTGAATCAAAGCATAACGAACAAGGACCTCGATATTGAATTAGACTTTGCTAAGATCGACAGCGATGCTTGGTTTTGGCATCCCAGCCAAATTAGTCCGTCTTACCAAAATGACAATGATGTCGACGACCTCCCAAGTCCGCATCAATAACCAACTCACCGATGCCTTTGACACAAATATCGGACTAAAGCAGGGAGATGAGCTGGCCCCATTGCTATTCAATTTGGCTCTGGAGTACGTCATACGGAAGCTGCCTGTCGATACGTGAGGTACATTACTATACAAGTTGAGCCAGGTAGTGGCCTATGCGGATGACATCAACATTCTGTCACGGTCACTAACAACTGCCAAAGAACTCTTCCTGAAGCTCGGCAGCGAAGCAAAACTAAAAGGACTACAAATCAATGAAAATAAAACAAAGCTCATGACGCAGTCGAGGAAAAATACCCCAAATACACAAAATATGACACTTGGCGAATACAGTATCGAAAATGTTAGCAAATTCGTGTATTTGGGCGCAAAAATAACGAAAACGGGCAATGAAAGAAACGAAATACGCCGGAGAATACAGCTCGCAAATAAAATATTTTATTCAGTATTGACGATCTTGAAGACCAGCTGCATACACAGAAAAACAAAGCCCCATGTATACAAATCTGTGATAAGACCTGTGTTATGCTATGGGTGTGAAACATGGACCCTAATCCAAGCATCCGCAAATATATTGAACCCCTTTGAGCGACGGGTCCTGAGGCGAATAATCGGAGCGAAGCTAGACGGGGACCAATGGTGAATTCGATACAACCATGAGCTGTATGAAATTTTTGACGAACCGGAGGTCTCAAGGATTGTAGCACTGCGGAAGCTGCAATGGGCTGGACACATGAATCGTATGGACGAACAACGGATACCCAAGAAGGTATTCGTAGGGAGAACTGAAGGCTGGTGGCCAGTGGGGAAACCGAGAAAACGCTGGTTTGACTCAGTCGATGAAGACAGTTCATCGCTGCTCGGATTTCGGAATTGGTTGACGCGGTCAACGGGCCGAGACAGTTGGAGGCGCTGTTTGCCGGAAGCGAAGGCCCGGAAGGGGCTGTAGTGCTAAGAAGAAGAAGAAGATGGACAGCGATACCATAAAAACACTGGGTGTGATTTGGCAGCTTACCATCATCACGGATCTGAAGGAGCATCAAACAATAACTGAGATAAATATTCTGGCCGGCATTTCACAGATTTTTGATCCATTAGGACTAGTCAGTCCAGTTATTGTAAAGGGGAAGCTGCTCATGCAGGAACTATGGAGATCACAAGTAGGTTAGGATGAACGAATACACAACCACACCCAATATTAAGGTGGATGCTGTGTTTTACTGGTCTGACTCGCTAATTGCTATCAGCTGGATTTGAGGTGATCCATCTATTCGTAAAACATTCGTCGCTCACAGAGTTGTTGCCATTCAAGATTTAACATCAACAAAGGACTGGAGATATGTGCACACAAAAGTCAACCCTGCTGACTTTGTTTCACGTGGACTTTTTCCTGAAGAACTAAAGCAGTCACAAAAATGGTTCAATGGTCCATCGTTTCTTAAACTTCCAAAAGACAGTTGGCCAGTCGAACCTAATACAAACAACATTGTGGACAATGAAACTAAAGTCACCAAGTTTGCTACCACGGCTTCGGCCCAGCATGGCTACGGCCGAAGCTAACGTTCATTCATTATCCATCCCTTATCCATTATCTTTATTCACTCTGAAAATTGATACGCTCAATGGCATATATCAAGCGAGCAGCAGAACTATTCAGGAACAGAGCCTCTACTATGAAGATGAAGTTAATATCGCCTCGCGAATCGGATGCTGCGCTTTGAACACTCATCAAGGAAGTGTAACGCAGTAGTTTTCATGAAGAGATTACGTCATTAACAAAGGACGAAGAAGTTACAAAAAAAGTAATCTTCGAGCTTTGACACCATTTATAGCCCCCGATGGCACTATTAGAGTTGGGGAAAGGCTACTGGCAGCAGAAGTAAGCTATGACACGAAGCATTTCATCGTTTTACCAGGAGACCATTTCTTCACACGGTTACTCTTAACCAACCTTCATCGAGAAAACTGCCATGCTGGGCCGCAAGCGCTTCATGCCATAGCCAGGCGAAAAAATTTGATTTTGAACGGAAGGAATACACCCAGAACCATAGTGGCGAACTGCGTATTATGAACCAGATTTTGACCAAGATTATCAAATCAACAAATGGGCAATCTACTAAAAGACCGAGTTTGATTGACACGGCTATTTTTAAACTGTGGCATAGATTTCTGTGGACCGATGTACATTCACTTCGAAATTCGAGGCAAAAGGCCTCGAAAACATACCTGGCTGTGTTCTGTTGCTTTGCAACAAAGGCGATACATTTGGAAGTAGTTTCGGATTTAATGACTGACGGTTTCTTGGAAGCCCTTAAACGATTTGAATCCAGAAGAGGCAGATATAATAACATCTACTGTGACAATGGACGAAACTTTGTAGGATCTAATAATCATGTGATGGAGCTAGAAGCCATATTGACTTACCAACAGAGCATTGAAAAAATAGTCAACACTTGCTCAAACACCAACACTCAGTTTCACTTCATTTCTCCCAGATCGCCACATTTTGGTGGGCTTTGGGAGGCAGCTGTGAAGTTAACCAAGTACTTGCTACAACGAACCGTTGCCTCTGCATTACTGACCTACGAAGAATTATGCACTGTGGCCTCAGAAGTCGAAGCGATTCTCAAATCTGAGCCCCTTACACCACTATCGTCTGACCCAAACGATTTGGCTCTATTGACACCAGCACAATTTTTGAAAGGTAAGCCACTCGTAGGTACTTCGAATACAGCTAACTATACAATGAAAATGTCTTTAGCGTCAAATAGCAGCTGACTAATCAACTTAAGAACGAGTTCTGGAAGCGGTGGTACATTGAATATTTGAAAGAGGTATAAAAGCGCACAAAATGGACTGCTAAACAAAATAATATTAAAATGGGAACGCTAGTTACCATTAACGAAGACAATTTGCCGCCATTTAAATGGAAATTAGGACGAAAAGTGGAAACCATCCAGGGTCCAGATGGACTCGTACGCGTTGCTGATGTTCGAACAAGTACTGGAATCATACGATGATCTAATCGCCAATTAGCTCCATTACCAATTAATCCCGAAGAGACTTTGGAACCAGCTGCCGAACCAATGAAGAAAACACCTGCTGTAGGGCAGAAGTCCAAAAAGCGTAACGGCTCTCCCACAAAACTGAACTCACTTAAAACATGTCTACTTACGTTACGACACTAGTCATGCCTCACAAGAAATCTGCAGACAAGCCGCCAATCAAAATAATCGAAGTTGAAAATAATGGTGGCGTTTGCTTTGAGAACATTGAGAATGGCCGAACCTCCCCAAACACTTGGAAGCTCATAGTCTTTCATGATTTGAAAGGATATTGGGAAGCATTCAAAACTATTGAAGCTGGCATAAAACAATTAGACAGGTTAAAATACGCCATCACAAACAATACGCATCATGAAGCGATTGTAATGCAATATCATTATCCACTGCAGCTATTACATCAGGACAACATCATTTTCAAGAACCTACCAATTAAGGCAAAAAAGATCCCCCTTTGATATAGTCGGCTCCTTAGCAAACAGCCTTTTGGGTTCTTGGACAACGAATATGCCGCTACAATGAGTTGAAACTATCTCCAATATCAAAGCCAACGAAAATAACCTTAACGAACTGGTCAAGAAACATACCTCGATTTTAGATGCGACGATTAATGTTATCACAAAGTGTGAATTGGAAAGAGGAAACAAGATGGAAGGAACTCAAACTATTTTTGATTATGTATACGAAAACATGAAGCACTTCAATTCAGAAGTCAAACAACAAAAAGCAATTGAAGCATATAACACCCTGGCAGTACTCCTTATGTCATTAATAACTGAATGCCAAGAGACACAACGCTCATTGATGGAAGTAATTGTAGACGCCCATCATGAGTCTGTAAATCCCAATGTCATATCACCTCAACAAGTCAAATTACAGATACGTCAAGGACAACTTACCTCAAGATCTGGAACTGCCAGTTTTTCGAAATCCTATTGAAATTTAAAGTTAAATCACAATATGCTAACGAAAGGGATTATCTGATATTCCCCTTGACACTGTCGCAGTTGTTGCCAACAAGATTTCACATTCTTCGATCATTGCCCTTACCGACCATTTTCAACAATTCTTTCCTGTCATTGTCATCTGTACCAGAGCTGATAACGGTGAACGTTTTCAAGATTAATTCCATCCTCTGACGGTGACCGAACTCATGCAATGCCGAACTCCGGACATCAACTCGTTCATATGCAGTGAACATTGACCTATAGAACATTGAGTGTATTATAGAGTTGATCTCGAAAAACAGACTGGCACCTAGTTGTGTCTTCAGTCAGGACCATCGACGGAAACTCTGGAAGTAATTAAATTCTCCAAATCAGTGGCTTTTTTCGCTAGACAAGTCATACGACTTCACGTTTGTGTGCAACAATCAGGTTTTCCAGCAACACCTAACGCGCAAAGGAATCCTTAAAATGCAACCGGGCTGTACGTTGAAGGATGACGAGCTCAGTCTTGGAGCATCTAACACTCATCAAACCTCGCTAAATGTTTCATTTTACCCAACCATTAATATATCTATTACAGATTTAACAGAATTTACCGAGGCATCACGATCATTTAATTATCCTTGGATAAGCCGACCTACTATGAACTTCGGCAAGTTAACCCGAACGTTGGATGAACTATCAACGAAATAATCTGACTTGCAGCATCTAAGATCTCTTAGTACACATACAATATCAGTGAGCTACATTGCCTTGGGAATCATCCTAATCTTAGCTAGTTGGCATCTGTACACACGTCTGCGATCTGCAAGAAACGCTAGAGTCATCCAGAAACCAGTTCCTGCTCCACGTCAATCATTACATGATCTACAATATTCTTTTGAAGTATAGTACTTCAACAGGCGGCAGTATGTTTAGGTTATCATTTTATTTAAACATATAAATAATATTAAAATTAAAGTCATCATTTTGTGTTGAATTCAAAATAACTAAACGATCAAGTTACAGTACGTTTAGGTCATCATTTTTTCATTCCATTTACCATAAGCGCATGAAATTTGTATCTGGCCTATGAACTTTGTGTCATTTGAACTTGATCTTGAAATTATAACATAGGAGCTTTGCTTATGAACTAACATATGTGTCATTTTAACTTGATCATTATGTATCTTTGCTTATGAAATATGTATGTAATTTTAATTTTGTCAAATAAGCATTAATTTTGTATTTAAAGTTTAAAATTGTTAAAAATAAATAAGAGTTGTTACTGATACCGATGTAATTTATTAGTAAAATCAACGCTCGTAATAATTTGAAGTAGTGTTTCCTACTATCTTGCTAATTACTTCATCCCCTGTTCGCACCAAATCATTAGAAGCAGATACATCCTACTTTCTAGTATTTTCAAGAAGCGATATTCCAATTTTGAATTCTTTTTAGCAACATATTAGATGTAGAGAAATCCTACTTTCTAGTATTTTCGAGCGAAATTGAATTCTTGAACTCTTGTCAACAGACATAAAACGCTAACTATTGAAAGGATGAAAAGATTCAAAAGCCTTCTTCTCACATGCATCAACAACATTTAGCGACGATTTTTAGAATACAACCCTCCCTCGTTGGCTTTGTTGAAATTGCACCTAAAGTATGTTTGGAACACATTTCGTTTATCCCTTAGGAATGAAGTCCGCAACAAACAGGTGGAGAAATTGAGAGACGTTAGCCCACAGTTTCCAGGTTGGGTTGACATGAAAGTGAATAGCTTGTTTTGTAAGAAGTTTCCAGTGAAGTTATGGAACGTTAAAGTTGCTATTGATGAGATAAATCTTCTGGATTGGGTTAGAATGGAAATTAATAATAAAACTCCGGATACAGGTGTAAATAGGATTGTATGTGACGAACAACAGAACCTTGTTCTAGTTGTAACTCATGTTAAATTGATCGACCTACCAAGCCTTGGAAGAAACAAAAATACTTTCAGAAGTTGGCAAATCGATTCTTCAATTCAAAGAAGCATATTTCCCAAGTCAGCGGAAAAAGGGCAAGGTATTTCTGATCTTGAAGAAAGTAAAGGAGTCTTCGAGTCCTAAAAACGTTCACCTAATCAGTTTGCTACATAACGTAAGCAAACTGTTTGAAGTGTTTCTGAATGGAGCATTAAACGCTTACATTGAGAGATATGAGTTGATGCTCAATTGCCAGTTTGATTACCGTGCCAAATTTGACTACATATAAGATAATTAAAGTAACCTTGGATATCTATTGGAAGCTTAACAAAAGAGAATATGCTGGAGTTTGTCTCATGTTTATGAAGTAAATCTTCGATACGGTATGGTTAGAAGAACTTATTATATATATATATAATTTTTCTTTATTGGAATGTATGCGGTACAGAGGCCTTATAATATAGTAGGTGTTCTGACAAAGTCATCTCACCATCGTTTGAACATTACTTAAAACTATGCATATTATCGTATTTCTATGAGATTATTACAATTAGCTAGAGGAAAATTTAGGCAAAAACCTAGAAGAACTTATTATAAACTTCTTCAGAACAAGTTTTCTTGACACTTTGTCTCCATGGTATGCAATATGTTGACCGGGAAATCGTCCCTTATAACTGTAGGAAACCTGATGACTTTGTATGATTTCAAGGCCTACCCTGGTGGCAAGCACTGCTCTTAAAACCCAAGGATAGCCCATCCTGAGCAGAGTTGCGGGGAATCAGTGGAGGTGTAAGACTCAAACACACCAAAAGTACTTTCAAGCCAGTGGGACCAACCTTCAGGACTGCGATGCAGTCCAGAAGATTCTCGGTAAAAGCGCAATTGTTGCCTCGTTCGAGCCAATAGCAAATATCCAAATCAGAGACACTGACTGCATCACGGACTTCACCAAGTTAGAGGAAGCCATCAACGGGGAGCTCTCTAGAGTAAGTAGGGTCAAGGCTGGGCTGATAGCAGAAAACAATAGGAGACAATGTATGGCCATTATTGACCTAACTGGAGAAGATGCGAAACAACCTCTAAGTAAAGGAAAGTCGAAATAGGGTGGGTTATCTGCAGGCTACGGTTGAGGACAATACCTTCTCAATACTTTAAGCGTCTTGGTTACGGTTATACCACATAGATGTGCAAGGGATACGATAGGAGTTCACTATGCTACAAATTTGGCAACCTGTGACAAAAGATTGTACAAGGGAGGGAAACAGCATACTTTGTAAGGACACTTATCCAAAATCGGATTTGAATGCATGGCTTAAGATGAGGAAGGTGTTGGATTTTCCAGGAAGTCAGTATTCTATGGGCAAATCGACACTGCATTACAAATGCCCAAAACCTGCATCAGCCGTTTGCGAGGGACATGAAAACCAACCTTTTGCTACTGAGTAAGTAACACCACGACAAGGTTGCGTCATCATAGTACCCTGATTAAACTGGTACTGCTTCCATCTGCGCTCGGAACGGTACTGACTTCCTAGTGGAGAGCTATGAATGGAAGGAATGTTTCAACTGAATCGATATTCAAGGACTTCATTCTTTAGTATGTACCTAATGCCAAACGATTTGTTATCATCTTTCCAAGTCAAACTTAATGCTTTGGAGGATACTGCCTTGAACGTAGAAGGCCAACTTCTCGTTGCGGAAGGCTTCATTACTAAAGCAATCGTATGGGGCATGCCTTAAATAGAACCATCGTGTGGGTTGTGCTGGAACCATACTTGATATGACATTTACCTTGGAGTCCCTAGTACGGAAGGTTTAGAATAGGAGAGCATTAGAGGATTACTCAGCCAGTGATCATCAGCACATTATGTTTGAGATCCATGTTGATGTCTCTCACACGCATGCTCTCAAGCTTCCACGATTGGGTGGCACATTGGCAAAACGAATGTCAAGAGGTTCTCGACATACTCACGAAAGGTGTGCCGTTGCTACAAGGTTCGCAGAGGACTGTTGAGCTAGCAGCTCAAATCGTTGTGAATTTAACTATGAGCATCATCATGTTTTCTTGCAGCGCTTCTATGTAGCCAGTAGGCAACTAAAATCAATAAAAAGTGAAGAGAATGTCCCAAGCTTCGACGCGAAGCTTAATGGGCATGGAACCGTGATGAGGCATGCAACCAGTTAGCAGAGTATAAGATGGCCAGAAAATATCTTTACAAAACGATTAACAGCAGTAAGGCTTGTTGCTGGCAAGGCCTAGTGGACAATGTAAACAGAGATACGTGGTGCCTTGGCTACTAGCTAGTTGTGCTTAAGCTTGGTATTCAATGTAAACCCAGTATATATGAAGCAGAAAATATAGATGATATAGGGTGGCGCTTTTTTCGTCCATATTGAGGCTATCCACAGTGAAATAGTAGTCAAATGTCTCCTCTTCACATGGCTGAAACTGGAAGAGGCAGTCCTGTATTTGAAACCAAGGAAGTCCCTTGGCTGTAGAGTCGTAGCTTGTCTTTCACAATTATCCTGAATTGCTGCTCAGTGCCTTCAACACTTGCTTCCGGGAAGGGGTTTTCCTGAACCGTAAGAAGATAGCGAAGCTTGTACTGATGAACAAGGGGAAGAAAAAGCCCCGGTTACCGTCTGCATAGTGCTAATTATGGATGTTAGACACGGCTGGAAAATGCTGGTGAAACCTATCAGGTGAAGTCTTACCGATTCAATTTGTGCGGTTGGGAACCTATACCCTCAACAATATGGCTTTAGATCAGGATGCTCTACAACTAATGCAATTGCAGAAGTGGTAAGCCCGTTCCAAAAGATGGAGGTACCTAGCTGCACCAAGCAATAGATAGTTCTCTTGGTGACATTCGATGTTTACAATGCTTTCAACTCTACTAGATAGGTATTCTGGATACACCAGAAACCCCTATTCAAGTTCCAAAATATCTTATGTCGCTCTTGAGAGACAACCTAAAGGACCAAAGTCTGCTTTGTGATTTGGTGCAGTGCCGACACAGGATGGAAGTTACATCTTGTGTCACTCAATGATATATTCTTGATCTGGAACTGTGGAACATTTCGCTGCCGGATAGGTCATGCCTGACTTGCTATTCGAGTGATGTTGTGGCACTAGTTGCTAGATACACCGTCTAACAGGCGAAACTTAGACTGGGTATGCTGATAAATCCGGTAAAAGACTGGATGACTGCTCGCAGATTAAGTCTAGCACTGAACTGGTCACCTTGACAAGGAAGAGAGTCCTCAGGGAAAATACAGTCACTATTGGGGAAGTACAAGTTGAATCGAAACCACCAGTAAAATACTTGGGACTACTAATCGACTCAACGATGAGCTTCTCTGAACAAATCAGGGAAAGGGCTGAGAAAGTTGCTTCAGACGTGTCGGCTCCGAGTCGACTTAAGGCCAACGTAGAGGAACCCAACCAATCAAGAAGGTGACTTTTGATGAGATTTGTAGAGTCGGTGCTTCTGTAGGGAGCAGAAATTTGGGGTTATTCTTGGCATAGGTACAGAGAAGAGGAGCACTGGGGATGGCATTTTCATACCCAACAGTCTCTGATTCTGTAGTGCCAGTCATCTCAGGCGTGAAACCTCTCGCTACCCTTGATAGAGAACACCGTGCTATCTACATGCGTCGAAACGAAGCCATAAGGGAGACAACTGCCCGTGAGGAAAGACAACGCTCACTTAATAATTGGCAGCAGTCCTGGGTGAGCAGCACGAAGGCGCACCTTATCCCTGATCTGAGACCATGGCTCAATTAAAAAGACAAGATGGAATAGGCTGCACTGAGACCTCTACAAGGAAACAGGAAAACTTCTCCCGGATAGTCTAATCAGGAGATGCTGACATCGGTTGCAAAATGAAACCATATAGTACATTATGCTCGGGCAATCCTATAAGATAAAAGGGACTCACAGCAGCTAGAAGCGTCTGGCTTGGGGAATCACTTTGTTAGCAAGTCCTTTTCCTTCCTCCCTTTCCGTTAGAGGAGCGATCTTCCAGCTTAAAGATGCCCCACAGCATAGCAAAATGAGATCTGGCCCGAAGCGATGTGTTAAATGGTTCCAGGTTAGGTTCTCAGGTTGATAGGGGAGGTTTTTAGTGGATAATCCAAATGTCTGGCGCATATGAGAGCTCCACACTCGGGGCATAAATAGCCTTCATTTCCCAGCCACAAAAAATGCCTTCAATGGTTAACAGCAAGGAATAGTTACTGCGCCTCTGCTCCTATCTATAATCATTTGCGAGCTTTGAAAGGCTTTAAATTTAATATGTCACCAACGCAATCATTAGTAGTAGTTGCTGATGATCTGATAATTTATACGACCGAGTGAAAAGCTATAACAGTGAAGAGAAATTTACTAAAAATATTGTATGATGAACAATTGGCAAATGAATGTAATTGCAGAAAAGTGTGGAGCAATTTTGTTTCGGACCATGGTGTGGTTGGCGACTCAAGAACTGATATGTAATTGGAAGAATTTCCATTTTATGACTGGTGAGGAAGGTCCAGAGAGCGAGCGGCATGAATTCTGTTTTCAACACCTCAGTGCTCATTTTGAACAATATCTATACTATATTGAATATATAAAAATCATGCTCAATTAACCACAAAAGTTATCATGTCTCTTCGATAACTCTATTATTCCAGATGCATTGATCAAAAGGTTAAAGTGATCTATTACAGTTAGACCAGTTTTGGCATATGGATATCAGATCTGGCGTAATCAGAGTGCTATTACAATGGAAATGCGGCAAAATGCCTTCACGCATGTACTGGGTTGTACAGAAAGCCTCAAACATATTGAAAACATATATCGAATAGAAAAATTTATGAAACTGCTCAGGTGGCGATCATTTTGAAACTACTTCGAAATCATATTGCGAAATCGGCAACTGTGGTGAAACTTCCTTGGTCTTGCAACCGTTCCACTCCACAGACGGGTGCATTAACACTTGTCTCAACTCAGGGCTCATTCTTCCAGAAGCATTCATGTATTTGGGTATGAATCTGTATGTTTGTTTTTATTCTGGCGATGTTTCAGTTATATAGGATAAAATATCCTCCGAATTGGAACCCGATTTCAATGGAGTTACTCATTTGCCAGGCTTGTTTAGCTAGGACGGAGCAATCTAAGCATTGATGGGTGACTGACAATGGCTAAATTAATCGTGGTTCGGGTTTTACACTCCTCTTTTTTTTAGTTTTAGCTCGCCATTGCTATATTTAATGTTATTTTCGCTTGTTTGTTTTAACGTTTTTTCAAAAATTAGAGTTAAGATTGAACATTTAGGTTGCGGATATTGTAATGTATTTTATTAGGATATCATGGAGTTTTTGGCTAGAATTTATTAGAATTATGTTAAAACATATTAAATACCAGCAAAATTCCTCTTTTGTGTTATGGTCTTTCTATCAAATGTAAGAGAGTTGGTTGTTTTTCTCCCTTTTCCAAGCAATTAATATTCCGTTATAATTCTCTTCTCATCCAGATAGGATATCGTTTTTTCAATAATTTTTTAATTGCCATATTGTTGAAATTTAGAGTGCCAAGATGGGCATTAAGTTTATTGATTATTTTTAATTTTTGTAATGTTTTTAAACTTCGTTGATGTATTCATAAATTTTATAATTTTTAATAAAGCGCATTTGAATTTAGTGTAGGGCTCCTTGATTATTATTCGGTACGCGTTTTAATTTGCTTAGTTTGAAATTAGAGTAAGTGCGCTGTCTTTTTCCTGGTAAATAATTTGGTGTCCATGCAATTCCGACCGCCTGATTTTAATCCAACATGAAGATTAACATCGTAAATAAGTGAGCAATTAACCCCAGGACTAGTTCATAGTCACATCACTCGTAATCATTTGATCAAATAGAAACTACTTCTGGCTACTTTTATCCACTTCTTTGTGATACTGCGGGAGTTAGTTCAACCCCTGTCCCTTTTATAAACCATGACAGATGCGAATAAAATCTTCCGTTCCACTCAATGAAGCCCGAATAAATCCGGAACAGAGTGTTGTATATCAATTTGATTATAGCCAAGGGGATGTGTAATGACTTTTCATTCTTTTCAAATTGAAAACCCGGAAGAGTAAAGTCTGCTTCTAGTTCCGACCATTAACATCTCCTTCCACTTGTTACTGTGGCTGCGGAAAATCAACACTTGCAACAATTCATCTTCAACATAGATGATTGATAGTGCTTTACCGGCAAGTGAACATTTCTCATCCCATTTCACTTTGCGACCCTAGGTCGGGCTGAACTATTTATCCTGCAGTGTTTGCTGATGCCTCATAGGAACACTGTTCGCAGAAAAACGCAATGGTAACGTTTTTATTATGTTATGTAGTTCATCTGTGCGAAGCAAAACCTTAGAGTTTATTAATTTTTGATTTATGGGCTTTGTTTTGGAAAAGACAGTGGTTTGTTCTGGCTTGATAAAAGCGCTAAAAAATTTTGAACGCTTGGATCATGGTCAAAAAACTTCTTTCAAATGAACGATGTATCTTGTTTGGACGATGAAGATTTATTACGAATAACTAGAACTTTTCGTCCGACAATAAATTACCACCTGTAGAAATTCCTGTTTCATTACGAGCCACACATATGCTTAAAACGTTTGCTTTTTAAGTCGCATAGACATTGAGGGATGCTGTTTGAAACAGCTATTAGTTTGGCGGATAAAGACACAAAAATGTTTGTTGATGGCGTTAGTGAGCCTCTAATAAATTTTCAATATTAAATACTTAAAAACATAGATAGTGTATGATAATCATTGTAAAGATGTTATCTAATATAGGGAACACGATAAACTGGTAGTGAAATAGAAGGGGTAACTTATTGAATTTGTTGACATGTAGTAGGAGCTCAAAATGTTTCTATTCAACCAAATATTACTCAAGCAGTATACATCTTCATTAGCAGTAATACTATTAATTTGACGTAGAGAAGCCGGCTCTAAAATGTGCAGAAAATAAGAAGGCCCAACGCATCTGATGAATTGAGCACCCAACATAAAGAAAGAGGGTGTAAGGTTGAAATCCCCCTTTAACGCTTACAAGTGGTTGCCAATTCAAGATATCGCGCTGAATAATGTTAGATTGGCGTGTTCTGTTCTGGTCGCTTGCCTATTGATTCTTAACCAGCTCTTTAGCAATAGTACTTTTGAATTTAATCAAAATGCACACCCTTATCTGACACCCTTAATTTCATCGGAATGAGTTCCATATCACACAACCTTCATATACTACCACAAAAGTTGTTGTTTGCATGTATTTTGTTTTGTTTATTTTACGGATGAATGTTAATTCATTGCCCATTGTTTGGTATAACACAAGTTTCAGGAGGCTTGGTTTGTTGCTTTCTATTTCAGGGACTTGTTGACATTTGTCCTTTTCTCTAACATTCGCATATGGCGATATTTTTGGAGTGATTGTGGTACTGTATCAATAAAATATTTCATAAGCGTAAATGAAGAGTTACTTTGAAGACGATAGAATCAATAAATGCTAGTATTATATAAATCAAGTAAACAGGAGAGTGCTCCTACCCGAAAGGCTTTGTTACCATCTTAGGTTTGGAAACATGCTTTCTGATGGCATGAATCGATGACTTGAATTATTCATCCAATAAAGTACTTGTATAAGAAGTCGTTCAAATCTATCCAAAAATGCAGAATTTCTTTCAGAAGCAACTAACGGCCGCCATGTTGTTACAGAATAAATAATTTCGATTTGAAATATATATCAACCATCACACATGCTTTTATTGTTGTAATTCCATATAATTGAAATGGCTCTAACTCACTTGATTAAGTTATGATTTCTATAAAATTTTGTCAGCATAGGGATCTTATATTAATCTACATAATTGTAAAATTTTAAGAAGTTCAAGGCTACTGTTTTGATTTTTTTGGGAGAAAACGTTAAATTTATAAATTCCCCTATTATTAACAAAGTTGGGTGAATTTTGGTTTCTGTGGTATTTATTGCCCTTAGAATCATAAAAACCTACCTCCTTACTTTTCAGATTTTTATTCTCAAAGGTACCCACCCTCTTCATAGGCGGCAAATCCAGTCCGAAAGTTTTTTTGAGTCTACGAATATCTTCCTCAATCCTGTGTCTAAGCCTTTCTCTCACAGGGAGAATGCCGTTCGACAGGAATACTCTGGGAGGTAAGCATTTTTTGGGAAGTGCCACCCCCATAGACCAAAGGATATGGAGGCCACCATGTGGTCCTTCCTGAGATGACAGGTAACGGCTCTGATTGAATCTGAATTACGCTTGGACAATGAATTTGAATTGATGCTTTGGGGCGGTGGATATAATGGTTTGTACCTATTTGTTTTGCACGGTACAGTTCCAACTCAACCATCATACCGTCTCCGTTCCCGAAAAACCTTGGCAGACCTCGGAGTACATTCGAAGTTCGCACCATTGGATTGATGTTGTAAGTTCGATTGAGACGGGCTTCTAACTTGTATTGGTCTGGCTCTGAACACTTGTCTCCATAAAGGCTGGTGCCAACCCTCGTATGGCCTTTCTGCTCTGCAAAGATAACCATGAGACCAAAAAGGCAACTGCACACAAAGATAGCGGGTCCGAGGGGAATTCAATCAAACTGGAGCAGTTTCAACCAAAAAGAAGTAAAAATAGATTAAAACAAGTTAGGTTAACAAACCTTTGCTCATGTCAGAAGGGTTTTGTACCCAATTACTCAGAAATGCAGTCACCAGCAATGAATAACGTCAAGAAATATGTCAAAGAGATGTGCACGTTCAAAGGCAAATCCATTGTTTTTCTACTTTCAACGGTCGCCATTTTGTTGCAAACCGACAAAAATCACTCAAATCATGAATTCTCGAAAATATGAATATTATTGACTTTATTGGAAAATTTCAAGACGATCAAATCAAAACTGCAGTGACTGATTGGATGGAAAGTCCATAAAATACCAAAATCATGTGTTATTGTTGCTGTAATTGGATAAATTTCAAATGGCAATAACTTCCGTGTATATCATTCGATTTTCATCAAACTTACAAGTTTTAAGAACCCTGAGTAGGACTATGTAAATATTGAACCGATGCGATTTTATTGGGGGAAATGTGAAATTCGAAGATCATACTATTATTAACAAAGTTAAGCGAATTTCAACTTCTAAGGTATTTGCTGTTGGTGTACTCATAAACACCTACCACCATAATTTTTTTTCAGATTTTTCGGATAGCAGGTGTCCAATCGCGAGGGGGGCACACAAATTTTTCGTGTATTTCCCCTCCCTGCGCGTCCCTCGAAGCAAAAAAGTATCAACCTAAGACCTGTTTTGAAAATTTCTCATCAAGACCTTTCATTTGATACCCATATCGGCTATCTTTGATGAATTTTTTTTTGGGAGGGCCTATCCCCTATATGGGGAGACACCCCCTTAAAACCTTATAAAATTTTTTGTAATTGAACTTTGAAGAGGACACCTTTTTACACCTGCGTACATAATTTGATGTCTCTAGCTGAAGTCATTTGCGAGAAAAAGTGGTGTGACACACGGACGGATGGACGGACGGACGGACGGAAAGACATGTCGCGAAACTAGTAGGGTTTTGTAAAATTATTTTAACAAAACCCTAAAAATGTAAAAACTTTAACAACGGCGAAGCAACCAGCTGTAGCACATTAGGAGCCGTACCGAAAGTGAATACAATGATAATAGAGATGGGTTGAAAAACAGAGATAAGTGGACAGCGTTGTCTAGACTGAGATTCCTGTGGTGTTCGGGTGCAGCAAAAAAGTGATGTGAGCTACGAAGTGTCCTTAGAATGAAGAGCGAGAAGTTCTGCAGAACGTGCCAGATGTTTGCGCGGTCAGAAAGAATGTGATCAACATCGAAAACTCGATGATTGTTACTGTAATCGCTACCGAAGTAACCATAGGAAGGGCCTTACATCCTGAAATGATGACGAGATATTCTGAACTCCACAAAGTGATCAAGGCAGAAAAACTGGAGTAACCGTTTCTCCGTCTTTGTTGAAAATATAGTTGAAGTACTGAAAACTGTAGCCAATAACCTCTCCCAAGAATGGAGGTTATAAAGTACAATTGCCGTCTAGTGACATCAAGAAGACAGGCTTACTCGAAAAGGGAGAGATGCTCCAAAAAGCATAAAATCTGCATACGACTCATCAAAAATCAGCAAAGATGTAAATAATGGGCTCCTTGAACTAGAAGAGTTCTTAACCTACATAGTGCATTACCAGAGGAGCCGGAAAAACGTTGAAAAGGACCACAAGGCCAAAGAAGAGCAGAAAGCTAAAGAAGCACTGAGGGCTAAGCCTAAAGGGAAGAGGAGGAGATCGAAATAAAAGAAGGAAGGAATAGACACTTGATGGAATGCTAGATCGGGGTTTTCAGATAGTTCTAACAAAAGGACTAAAGGATGCCACTAAACAATTCCTTGAAAAAGTGCCAGAAGTAAATTTCGCATAGGCCTCAGCATACAAAAGACCTAACGTGAAACAGGAGAGAAAAAAGCTATGGTGACGACCTTGACAGCAGGAACTACTCGTAAAACCCCAAGATGGCTGATCCTACGCAGAAGTGCTGTGGAATATCAGGGGAAATGTAAGGCCCAAAGGCAGAAACGCTGCTATCAAGCAGTATTACCAACCTGGCCGGTCTATATACTTCTGTGACGCAGTAAAAACAGTCCTCGGCAAAACAGCAATTGTAGCCTCACTCGAGTGGATGGCAAAAATCGAAATAAGAAATACTGACTGCATCACGGAACGTGGTCGAAGTAGAAGAGGCCATCAAAAGTGAGCTCCCTAGCGTACGTAGGATCAAAGCGAGGCCGACATCAGAAAAGCATAGGGGACAACACATAACCATCATTGACTTAACCAAAAAAGGATGCCAAACAATTTCTGAATAAGGGTAAAGTAAGAATAGGTTGGTTCGTCTGCAGGATATGGTGATGAGCAGAGCTTATTCAATGTTTTAAAATACCTTCGCTATGGTCATACCGCACAAGTATGCAAAGGACCAGATGGGAGTTCCCTATGCTATGGCGAAATGGGACATAAAGGAAAAAGTGAACAAAGAAGCCACACTGCATGCTTTGCAAGGATGGTGGTCCAAGAACGGATCTTGGGTATGTCTTTTGATCAGAAAAATGTTGGATTTTCTAGACAACCCTAGCCAAGGTCAAATCAGAACTCCGATAACCCTTTGTAATGAATCAGGCAACGCCGCTGGCGACCACTACCAACACACCTTGCTGCTATGTAGCTTGTCATCTTATGTTGGTTGTGACGACTGCACATCCCACGTCAATTTTGTCGTGGGATGTCAAGGTGAATTGACAGCCACATGGTAGTGGAGGTGTCGAAGTAGTGGCCGCTACCCAAAAGCTGTCGACGATTTCCACAATTTCGCGGGTGGGAGTTGGTTTTCCTACTTTTAATCATTCACTTGGACATATTGATCCGCTAAATTTATATCGTGTGAGAGGTGTGTATAATATGAAATCAAAATTCATAGTGTCACGATGCTAAAAATATTGAAATTTTCGCAGACAAGCCGCATATCAAATGCGTGTCGATTCACTTGCTCAATGTCGAATCCGACTGGCCTTGTGCTTGGAGTTCATCTTCAATCGGAAGATAAGTACAAACTAACAACAGATGCATCAACAACAACTGGCGGTGTACAAAATAAATCACGAAATAACTTTTACTCTTCCGACAATAAAGTAATGTACATGGAATTTGGACCTGATAGTGCTTCTGTTAATTCTAGCGAACAACAAACCCCCGTTGACAAAAGCAACTCATCGTCTTCGGTGGTGCAAAGTGCAATTATCACTAACAATGCAAATAATGTTAAATATAGCGTAAAGAAAGTTAGAGATGAAAACGATGTCAATGGAACGAACGAGCGCGGGCAAAAGCGGTTCTGATCAGACAAACTCGCCAAGAATAGTTAAAAACGGCACTAAGGATTCTCAGACAAATAATTTCATCACTAATTTGAGCAATCGTAACAGCAAAACTCGTAGTAATACATCACCAGTCAATGAATCTCTGAACTCAGTAACAAGTTCGACAAGTTCAGACGGAAGTTCATCAGCGTCGTCAACAAATACAGCACAAAACGCTACAAGTCCTGTATAACCAACAGCTTCATCATCATTTATCGCATCAACTGCAAGTACAGCCTCAATCTCATCAACGGCACCCACTGCAACAACAACGAAGAAGGAAAAATTAGGCGGGTTTCTGCCAAACAGTTGCATCTTTCCAACGTTTAAGAATAAAAACAAGGACAAGAATAAGGAAAAAGAGAAGTACAAAGACAAGGAGAAAAACTCATCCAATCTAGTTCAAAGGAGAAGATGCTCTTAAATTCATTCAAAAAAAAAAAAAACTACAACTGCCGCTACAAACGCTTTCACCAAATCCAAATCTCATAGTCATGATGAACACTCAACGAAAAAACGAGGTAACATTTACTAAGAGGAGGAGTGATTTACTTAAATTCCCAGTCTAACCATATTCAGTAAGGACTATTCCATTTTTTTTATTTCATATATATGAAATATTGGATGATCTTGCCTACTTACTTTTAAAATCTAAATTAGCACGATAATTTTTCCCAAATGCAATATTATTTATACTTACAATAAAAGAATGAAGGGTGACGTAAATTTTGGTGCAAATTTCATAAAACAATATAAGCCTAAAAAGGAGTGCCCTATCGTTGTTCAATGTATCTTATTTCTATCATTTAGATAGGAGAAGGCTAAAACCAAAAATTCACAGAAAGACACTAAAAAAAAGAGGAAAAGGGGGAATTTTGTTTTTCAGATTGACTAAAGATAAACCTTAATCAGTTAGATGAAATGGATACGGGTCACACAAATTACTTTTTCTATCAAGATAAATAGCAATCTCTTAAATACCGACATCTAATGATAATTTTTAGGTACCTGTAAATCCTACATTCCAGAAAATCAGGAAATTGTATTCTGACTTCAAGCAATGGAGTCAATTTTATTATAATTTGATCAGATTCATATATATATATAAAACAACGACTTTGAGAGGTGTATCAGATTATTTGCGTTAGTTTATCATCGGGTGTAAATATGTTGAAATGACAAACACAATAATAACAACTAATACATATAAATTGTTAGGAATTATACAAATCATAATAATAAATAACGGATAATCCCTACAATTTTAAGAAATAATACAAACCATATTAATAAATAGCAAATAATACAAATGATAATAAAAAATATATATATATATAAAATGAACCATGTTAATAATTAACAGTAACTTAAATAATAATACGACATGAAACCGACCCTATTAATACTCTAACAAATGATGGAAATAATAATAAAAAAACCCACAACAGCACCAACAACAGCTTCAACAACAACAATTTTAGTGAGTGTGCTTCAAAATATCTTATACATCTCAAAGAAGAATTTGGAAAAGTGTGATCTAAACAAGAAGAATATGTTTTCTTTTTTTTTGATGAGTATTTCGTATAGTAACGTCGAGTTATTCGCATCTAATTATATATTTTAATTTCAATGCATCATACATTTAGACCTATAAACATAATGCATATATTTCTCAGTATCCTTCATAACCATAGCTTTTAAGAGAAATGTGAAGTTAATATTCTTAAAGAATAAACAAAATCATTGACAATTGATAAAAGTGAAAATTTACATCCTATCATGTTTGATACCCTTGTGCCTTAAGAATATATTCATTGAATTTAGAAATCGGTACCAGTAAAATGCCAGCATATATAAAATATATAATGCATAATCATGAAAAAAATAAGTAATAGAAATAATAATAAGTACTAACTTAATATTGTACTCTCAAGAAATGTTTGATAACATAAGCACAACCCTTTTGCCAATGGCGGTTAGGATTCTACTTAATAGATTATACGGAATTTAAGGTTTTTTTTTTGTATTCTTTAATCTAATTCCTAAACACAAAATAATGCAAGTAAGATAGAAAACAAAAAAAAAGAGTACCGTCAGAAAGACTGTAATATATAGCCCCTTTGTTTTTATGAAATAATAAAATCATATGAATTGCTAGACACCAACAACGATTTTCCTTTCCAGTGGTTCCTTCTTTCAGCGGGAAGTAGAGTGCATGGTAAGTATGCCGTCGCGAGTGTAGGGTTTGAGAAAATCCGCTGAGGCCGGTTTCGCGTCGCGCACGGTACGCGGTACCTTTGTTGGTTTTGCCTTTCCCTTAACGTAGCTTTTGTCGGGTTTAAGTTAGCTTAGTATATTTTTCGGTACCGCGTCGGTAAGATTCGGGAACGCGAGATGGGAATTCAATTTTTGTTCTTTGACTGGATTGATGAAGAAATACGGAGTAACGTAAAGTAGGTTTCTTCTCCGTATGATTGTGCTTTTGACGCGTTTGAAACGGGCGTTTAATGGTGGCTGAAAAATTGTAAATGAGCGTAATCCATTTGGAGACCCGCGACCGAAATCCTCTCCGATCTAGCTGGACGACAAGCAGCCACCGCGGAAATGGATTACGGTGCACGGATTGGTTCACCGGTTGGTACCATCCGTTGGCATTACTCAGACTTAACGTCTAGAACCGATGAGAGGTCGGTTCCTCGTTCGTGTCTTTAGACTAAAATCATTACATCTTATCCTGCAGCCGACTTTTTACTACTGCGTGAGCAACATCACGATCAACGTTCTGCATCATGGTGTCCCGAAGAAACTTGTACTGCCGCCATCTGGGCTCGGTAAAGTGATTTCCATGAGGAGGGCTGTGGATGGGGTGATGGTTTCGTGTCAGGGGCCACCTTTTTAAGTGTGTATCTGTTATATTCTTATTTTTTCTAGCCCTATTATTGGAGCCATAAAGCCTTATTGCTTCACTCCAACACACTTGCCTTTATCAATTCCCCACTCGGACTCTTTCATCGCACTCCAGTTAAAGATATGGTCTTTTCGTTATAATCATTCTTATCAGGGTTTTGTACTAAAATACAAAACCCTATTGCAATCACGATCTGTGTCCGTCCGTTCGTCCGTCCGTCCATCTGTATGTCACAGCACTTTTTCTCCGAAACTAAAAAAGCTACAGCAATGAAACTTTGTGGAAAGGTCAGAAGCGGTGACTTCTTGAAAGTTTTTGGGTGGAAAAATTTTTCAAAGGGGCTTGTGGGGGGCTCTCCATATAGGGAGGTGACCCTTTAAAAAAATTTTTCCATTATTGGTAGTCAAGTAGGGTGTTATTGGAAAGGTCTTAATGAGATCAAAACAAGTTTTAAAATTGCCTTATCGGGGGGAAGGGGAAATGTACGAACTTTTCGCGTACCCCCTCGCGATTGGACACCTTTCATCCAAAAATCTGAAAAAATCATGAATGTAGGCCTCTATGAGTACAGCAACAACAAACACGTGAGAAGTCAAAATTCACTCAACTTTGTTAGTAATAGTATGATTATCGATTTTACGTTTTCTTGAATACAATATTAACGGTACCTTTAAATTCGATAAAATTCAGTACACAGATGATCATTCATAAGATTGACTTGGCCTGAAAGTTTCACAAAGATCGAATGGTATTTAACAAAGTTATAGCGATTTGATTTTTCCTGTATTACTATGAAACAATATGCACTGTATTACTATGGAAACATATGGCTACGGAACAATATGCGCATTTTACTGACTCAGACACTACAGCTTTGCTGGGATTTGCATGAAAATTTCAGGAATGATGGGTATTGTGAATATCTTTGGGAATTAGTTCAGCTAGTGGTATCAGTAATCGTAAAACAAAATAGCGGCTGTTTTACATGCGAAGATTGAGCAATTTTGGGTAATTTTTCCCAACTTCAACGTTTAAGGTGCATGCTTTTAACACTTGATTTAATTTAATGAATGACTGAAGATGAGTACTTACAATTAATACTGATACGTGAATAAAGTCGAGGAGGCAGGAGAGAGCTCCTAGCAAATGGGCTTTGTAACCATTCTAGGATTCGAAAAAATTCGCCATGGTTCGATGATTACAGTACAGGGGAGTGGCTCCTGAAAAAAAAAATTTGATCAAAGCTAGTCGATATGAGTATCAAATGAAAGTTCTTTATAAAAACTTTTCAAAAAAGTTCGTAAAAAGACAGTTTTTGCTTCAGTGCGGGCACAGGGCGGATATACATCAAAAATGGGTTTCCTCCCTCGAGAATGGACACCTGTGATCTAAAAAATCTGAAAAAATTATCAAAGGAGATATTTATGAGTATACGAATAACAAATACCTCAGAAGTCAAAACTCGTTCAACTATTAATAAAGTAGTATGATCTTTGAATTTCATATTTTCTCCAATAAAATCATCTTTGACATGTTTCTTGATTTTATTCGATGCTGGTGACTGCATTTTGCAAGTTGAGTACAAAACCCTTCTGACATGAGCGTAGGTCTGTCTACCCAACTTGTTTTTATTTTAATTTTATCTGAGCTATATTTATAATTTATGCGTATCAACTTAATAACTATTGGGCTTCTGCTGTCGTCCTGTGTTATTTTGCACTTTGCCTCGTTAGTCGGGGCCGCCTATCCGGCGTGTCGTTGTTGGGACGCCTTGCCACAATGGCCTCTGCCAAACTTGGTACTGGCGGCATCTAGGGCTCTAGGCAAATAGCCAACCAGAGAACCTAGATATGAGTAGACGGGTCTAGGCCCTTAAGCCAACTAGACCAAAACCAGGTGCAAGGCCAACTAGTTTTCAAGCAATCTGTTAGGCAAAGCCAACCAACAGAATGGTTCTAAGGAAATTAGTCTAGGCACAAGGCCAACTAGACAAGACCAGGCACAAGGCCAACTGGTTTTCCAAATAGATGTGTAGGCGAAGTCAACCACTCAAGGCAACTAATGATAGTCGCTTGAATTTTCCTAGCCCGCATCACTGTTTATATATGTTATTTTTGCTTGCTTAGCAAAACTATCTTTCCGTAAATCGTGGGAAAGAATTAATTTGTACCTCATTACCGTTGCCGTTGTCTTGGATATTATTACGATCAAAGTTTCTAAATAAGGTTGTTGCATTCAACTGTTCCATTTTCTATGAAAACTAGGTTGTCATGTTGTATTAGGTCAATAATTTTCTCTAATCGTTCGAGAAATTCCTATTGTTGCACATCTAACGCCCAACGAACCGATATACGAGTAATCTTTCCCAGCCAAGCTTAATGCTGTCTCGAATGCAGATAGCAACGTGCTGTTACCCTTCCCTTGAGGGCGTTCGCATTGAGGGTATTTCGCTCACCAGAGACCGGCGTGGGGGCCACTCGCTTAAACCCTAAACCATCACGTCTATCGCCAAGCGAATGGATAGTTTATCGGAGTAATTTCGCTGCCGCACCTAAATTGGGAATTTCCAACAGACAAACTGTACCCACACCTGAAATCAAACGCTAAAAAGAATTCCACTGACACAACCTATCCACGAAAGCAAAAGAAATCCCACTAAGCTGGGAGGCAGGAGAAATCATGAGGTGGTATCCCGAAATTATATAGGAGACCACCTGGAACCTTCAACTGGACTTACGGAAAGAAGCTCAATATTACTAACTTTTTAGCGCTACCCGCGAGCCAACTTCATAACGTGAACCCAGTCAAAAACTTTCCCGAATTTCACAACAATTCAAACAAATCTAAAACTTTTCTGTAATTCACAACAATTCAAGCTTCAATTTTGAAAGATGAAAATGTATTTATACTATTAACAGTTATTTAAATTATGTCATTCGCTTACTAATTATGAACGTACACACGTAGGGGGCCCCTGATAATTCCGCCGCTGATCTAAAATTCTTGCTCGTTGCCTCCGGTGATTTAGCCACAACTTCCAGCGATTCGAAACTTCTTTTTTGTCACCAATTCAGAAAACAGGCTTGCTGCCGCCAACTTCAATCCTGCTGCTGTCGTCGATGAGAATTGATTCCGTGATCAATCTCTTCCGAGTTTTTCTTGCTTCCATCGCCGCCAATGGTCGTTCTGCTAAAGAGGAAGATTTCATTGTTCCCGGATCCCTCGTCGATTCGTTTCAAACGGGAACCCATTAAAATCTTTTTGGGGGGAATGAACTTTCTTCTAGCCGTTCGCAATCTACCAGCGGCACTCAAACTGTTGTCATATTGGGAAATTGAAATGTAAATTTCCTTTCGTCTAGCATATTCGTAAATGTTTACTTATTTAATTATCGAAAGTATATTTTAAAGAAAAAACGAAAAGCTGGTGGCACATTCCATCATACGCGATTATATTGTTAAATTTGTAATACGTGAAAAGGATATTTTCGATTAATTTGTAGTGTTAACTGAGCCTGATCGGTGAGTAAAAGGAGTGTATTTATTCCTTGAATTCGTATTGATCCTTGTATCATTGCTAGTTGCGGTTCTCGTTGTTATAATCGCAGTAATCTGTGCTAGTACGCTGAAATTGGTCAATTTCGCATCACCGTGTGTAGGACGTTTACTTGGTTGGTCCCTATACATTTTTCCCATCGAACGTAACTACTCCAACCCCTTGTGCGCTTCGCGGCTTATATGTGTGATTTGTTGTTCTGTTGGCGGAACCGATACTTGGTAGATATCCTGCAAACTGCCACCGCCACAATATCCCATAAGGACCAAAATTTTGTGGCAGCGCAAGTCGACCATATGACAGTTTCTGTATCCTAAGGTTCAAGGGCGCTGAACATGAAAACTACAAAGTCGGAGGAATCACAGTTGATGGCCATTTGTTCTCATTATTCTGGCGTCCCATCAGAGGAAACTTTTCCTTTTCCTTGTCAGGTGTGAAAGTTGATTTATCTGCAGACTGACGCACTAGTTACAGACATTCGGTTAATTAATCTACTATACTCAGTGCTTTTTAATTCAAATAATTATCAGGGATTTTTCTTCTTCACAATAATCCCTAACTTTAAACCGGTGGCTAATCGTCCCGGTGGTCAAAATAAGTTCTCTTTTTTCTTACGGTCTTGCGTGAATAGTATACGCGAAGGTTCCTTCAAGGTGGCCAGGTGGGTCACTCGTAATAGTGCTCACGGGTGAAGACTACACCCCTAAAGCAATTGAAAGAGGCATGTCCTTATCAGATGCACGGCTACGGCGCTCGTTGTACTAAACACAGGAAATACGCTGATTTTTCGCCATATTTTCTGTGGAACTATGCTGAACGTAACGTTTGCCTCAGAGTTCGTAGTACGAAGGATACACAATGAGAATATTAGAGAACTACTCAGCCAGTGATCATCAGTGCATTCTGTTTGAGATCCGCGATGGTGTCTTCCAATATCCATTGTTTCGCCCTTCTCTAATTGGGTGGAATATTAGAAGAGATGCTAATAGCAGCTGATTCGCTGCTGGGTGATTTGCTGGGGACAGAAAAAGTGGCAGCTCAAGACATGGTGAACTCAGCTATGAGCATCATCACGACTGTTCGCAGCACTTCTATGAACTATCAAAAACTCTGGCACGGCAAGCCTCCGGTATACTGGTGGTCAACTGAAATCGCTAAAAGCGAAGGGAGTGTCACAAACTTTGGCGTGAGGCCCAACGGATGTGGAATCGTGGCGAGGCATGCAACTGAGCAATAGCAAATAAGTCAGCCAGAAAATCCATTCACAAATTGGTTAACGATAGCAACGCTCGCTGCTGGCAAGATCTAGTTACCTTGGCTACAAGCTAGTTATGCGGAAAATGGATGCCCTACAGAAACCTTGCGTGCGTGATTCAGAAAATATGGAGGAGATAGTGCAGGCACTCTACCCCGCCCATTCCATCTATATTGATGCTGATCGTGGAAAACAGCAATTGAGTGTCAACTCTTCATACAGCTGAAACTGGAAGAAGCAGTCCTATCATCCAAAGCACGGAAGGTTCCAGGCCCAGGTGATGTTCCAGCTGAGGTATTGCAAACTTGTCTAACATCATTATCCTGACTTGCTACTCGGCAGATTCAACGCTTAGATGGAGTTTTCCCGGTACGACGGAAGGTGAGGAGGCTCATGCTGATCAGAAAAAGTATGGGAAATTCTAGATTGCTGTCTGCGTACCGCCCGTTATGCATACTAGACAATGCGGGGAAAGTGCTAGAGAAACTCATCAAGGGAAGATTCACTGACATAACTCGCGCTGCTGGGGACATATTTCTTTGGTAGTACGACTTCAGAGAAGAACGCTCCACCATTGATGCGATTGCGTAAGGTGATTACGATGGAAATGCAAAGACACATAGCCACACCAAGTGACAGATTGTTCTGTTGGTGACACTCGATGTTAGAAACGCCTTTAGCACTGCTAGATGGGTGGATATTCTGGATACTCTGGAAACCCCTTTTGAAGTTCCAGAATATCTGGTGCAGCTTCTGAGGGACTACCTGAAGGACTGAAGCCTGCGTTGTGATATAACACAGGACGAACAAAAGATCGAGGTTATATAGGGTATTGTTCAGGAATCGATCCTTGGCCCAGACCTGTGGAACGTTTCTTAAGATGGGCTACTTACATAAGAGATGCCAGATAGGTCCCAGTTGATCGGCTTTGTGGATGATATTGGGGCTCTAGCCACTGGACGAACCGTTGAAGAAGAGATTTTCATTTGAATCTGCGATAATTGGTTATTTTGTTCGGTTATGTGGTGCTATCGTATGTGTTCGTTATTTTTGAATAGCGTAAGGTATTTCCTTTAAAACTCAGGTAGCTTATTTTCGGCGCCACGTCCATACTTAGACCAAGAATGTACAAATCGGGTGTTGATTGATCAACAACCTCGCAAAGGCAAGTTGAAAGTAATGACAAAACGCGTGCAACTTAAGCTAGGTATGCCAGTGTACCTAGTGAGAAACTGCTCGTGAATTCAGTCTAACACTGAAGAAAGCGGAAGTGATCATCTTGACAAAAAAAAGAGAATTTCAAGAGGAAGGATGAACAGAATTTAAGACATACTAATTGAATCGATGCCAGCGGTGAAGAATCTGGGGCTAGTAATCGACTCAAAAGTGAGTTCCTCTGAGAAAAACAGGGCAACGGCTGACAAGGCTACTTTGGACGTACTGGCTCTAAATCGACTTATGGTTCGCAAGCATGGGAGTTCCACACTCAGTGCGTAAAAAACATTCGCCCCCTAACCACAAAACACCTCTTTTTAATTCATAAAGCCTCTTTTGATTTCTTGTTTCTGTAAAGCGTTCTCCAACAGATAAAGAAATTTAAAAAAATTTGGAGTGAGCCGTCCATTGAATGAGTGACTTGACTCAAAAGTCCAAAATTGAAACAAAACGATAAATTTTGAGAATTGTTGTCGAGATATATGAATTTTTATTCCGGTGTACTTCAAGGCATCCATATTGATCCTGATATTATTGGATTTTCTTCATCTTCTTTATGTTGATAATCTTAAATTGTACTGTGCAATGAAGTACCAAAAAATACATTACTTCTTCAAAGCAAAGTTTACACTCTGTTGCAATAATCCATACCTAAACACACTTTCTTTGAACTTTGAAAAATATCAGGTAGTTAATTTTCCTCATAAACTGCAGTAAGTGCTTTCCGTGTCGTCACAAAATATCGCCTATGAAATGAATTTTAAACATTTTTCCACCCAGCTATTAATTTAAATTCTTATCTGGCAATGACCAAATCGAAATGCACTCAAAACATGTGAAATTTAACAACGGTGTCAAGTAAAAGCGTGAGAATTTTGAAGAATCACTTATCAGTCGCGTGTTGTGATTGTGAAGTTGTGAGCCGAGAGTGCTGAGCTGCAAAACAAGGGTCTGGGATCTGCTTGATTTCCTATTGAATCTTGTTAAAAATCAAACGATAAACGAAGAAAGTGGAAGCATTTTCTTGGTTTTTTGCCCAATTAATTTCTATCAGAAAGGCAACATTTCGTTGTATTTTAATTTGTTAGTGCTTTCATTTTACATTGATTCCCATCTGATCTGATTTTCAACTTTCTTAGCTCATTCGACTTATCACGTTTATCGTAAAATTTCACAAAAAGAATGGTAGGTGAGGTCACGGAATAATTTTTGCCGGGCCCGAGCCATGTCACATAGAGAAACGAAGCAGTAGGTGGTTGCTGGAGCGCCCGTCGATGTCGAGCGCAGCATGGTATACTCACATAGTATCCACACTCAATCTACCCTCCGGAAAAATCCGAACACAAGCCGAGTAGCGAACCATAAATCTTCGGTAACAGGTGGGTAGGTAAATGCTGACGGGAGGATTGGCGCGAATATAAACATGTGCTTCGATGAGAGGTTTCAGGATTATCAGATTTAAAAAATTCAATAACTTTGCAGAAAAACAAATTCGATCCATGCAATTTTTCATTACGATCTGGCAGCACTCGCGTTGGAAATTTTATTTGCTTTTTTTTTATTTTTTGAATACGACAGGCCTCGGCTCAGCTGACGTGCCCCGGCTCAGGAAAATTCAGAAAGTGTGCAACACAGGGTAAACGGAAGGTGTGGATACTATGTGAATGTACTATGGAGCGCAGATCCACGAGGGACCCAGGAGTGTGAGCACCCAGCCATATGAAAACTTTGAATTTTGGGAATCTTGGTTTTAGTTTTAAAAGTGCTTTATTGAGCCCCAAAACTGTTGTTTACATTAATCTCTAATCTAAGATATACATTTTTGTTTTTTCTTATGAGTCTACTGGCCAATAGGCTCTCAAGACAACGTCTTTCTCATTTCTGTGGTTCAAACCAAATTTCATTTATTATTCGGAATACATTGCTTATTATTTACTACTTAATACCAAAGAATACGGGACGATAAAAAACGTTGGCTCCTATAACTTATATGTAGGGTATTTATCCATATAACTTATATTCTATTTGTCTTATTTTAGGTTTTTCTTTTATTTTTTGTTATATTCACAATTTTATTTACACAACTTATGCTAATATATTTTCCTAACTTAAGTGATAACTTATTCCTAAATCCCTATACTACAGTTCGCGATCATAGCGAAAAAATTAACCAAGTTGAAAAAAATAAATGCTGCTAATTACATTGTTATTATTCTGTCTCCATTTCCATTTCATTCAACCACCAAAAGTCTTCACTCTTGTACTTGTCACTGAACATATCCATTGAGTACCGCCACATGGCATTGGGCTCTGTAGTATCCATATACTCTGGGCACGTTATTCGCTTGTCGGTGTTACGTCTGTGCCAGTGATACAGCACTGGCACTCCATTTGTGTCAAGCATAATTCCTTTAGAGTCGAGATATGGGAATATAATAAGATGTACCATGAATCTATCTATTCTGGTTCCGTCCGATATTTGAAACAGTCTGTCAGCGGAAACACCTCCTGATTCTAACTGAAATGATTTCTTATATAACAAACTGATCAACAAACTAATTAAATGTTGTGGGAATTTATCTTGGATTAACTTTAAAAATTAATCCATCGAGCCAAACAGTATCAAATGCCTTTTTCATGTCAATAAGACACGCGCCAACACATTTGCCATCGTTCATGTGCCAACAAATATCTGATGTTACTTTAGTTATTGTGTGAATTGTGGAATGACCTTTGCGGAACCCAAATGGCTATTACTGAAGAGTTGATTTTCACTGATATGCAAACGAAGTGCTTGATTGATAACAGTCTCAAATACTTTACTGATATTCGGAAGCAAGCTGATGGGACGGTAGTTTCGTGAGTTTGTAAGGTCCTTGCCCTTTTTGGGGATAGGAATGGTCTGTGCTTTTTTCCAGTTTGCTGGAAAATATCTATTGTTAAGAAGATTGTTGAAAAGAATGCAGTACCCCGTGATCAGTACATCAGGTAAATGTTTCAATACAATGTCAGGTATGCCGTCGATTCCGGCAGATTTTTTATTGTTCAACTTGCGAAAGATATTTACCAGATTTTCATGTGTGATAAAATATCTAGCTATGAACTCGTCTAGTATAGCATTTGAAGGCAGAGTCTCATTGAAATGAAGTAAAGGCTGTTTGCTACAGCCTGCTTGAAAATTGCTCACATTCTCTGTTACGATTCGGGAAAGTCGTTCTCTACCAAGTATCATAATATATTATATAATCTTGGGTGAAGGTACATTTGGTCAGTTAATTTTTTGCGGAGGGAAGCTATCGCTAAGTTGGTTGCCATGAAAATATTGAAGAAGGAAGTTATTATACAAAGGAACGAAGTCAACCATACAATAAAGGGAATTCGAGTCCTACGCAACACAAATTATCTATATTGTCAAAATATTCATTTAAAGCCGCCCATCATCTTTGTTTTTAGTGCAGTACGTACATAGGGTTTTTTTTTGTGGTACGGAGGTGAAGGCATTTACGCCCGCCGAGTCTGGCAGTGTGGGACTCCCATGGAGGATACCCTTGGACTACCCACTAAACACCTCCCCTGTCAATCTGAGAACCTAGCCTGGAACCGTTTGACACATTACTTCGGGCCAGGTCTCGTTTTGTTACGCCGTGGGGCGCCTTCAAGCTGGGGAGTCCCTTTCCTAGCGGGAGGGAGAGGGGAAGAGGAAATGCCAGAAGAGCGATCCCCCAGCCCCAGCGCCTCCGGCTGCTGTGAGTTCCTTTTATATTTTAGGACTGCCCGAGGATAATGTGCCACCTGGTTCCATTTGTCAACCGATTCGAGCATCACCGCAACTATATTATCCGAGGTGAGCTCTCCCGTCTCCCTGTAGAGTTCCCTTCGAAGCCTGACCCATTTTGTACACGCAAAAAATGTGTGACAGGCATTGTCCTCCTCTCCTGGGCAAAACCGACAATCGGGAGACCGTAACTTACCGATCTTGTGCAGGTAAGACTGAAAACACCCGTGCCCGCTCAAAAGCTGGATCAGATAGAAGTCAGTTTCACCATGCCTTCGATTTAGCCATGGTCTCAAATCCGGGATGATGTTAGACCGTAAATAGCGCGGCGCTCTCTAGCAAGGAGGGCGACAGGTATCACGCCTGCAATCACTCTCACCACCGAGTCGGAGACTGTTGGATACGAAGATGCAATTCTCAGTGCTCCTCTTCTCTGTACCTGTGCCAATCGTTTTCGGTATACCTCCTTGCTGAGAGCGTCGCCCCATACCTCTGCTCCGTACAGTAGCACTGACCCTACAGCACTCATCAAGAGGCATCTTCTTGATGGGCTGGGTCCCCCTACGTTGGCCATAAGTCGACTCAGGGCCAATATTCCGAAAGAAGCCTTCTCAGCCGTTGGCCTGATTTGCTCAGAGAAACTCATCTTCGAGTCGACCAGTAGCCCCAGGTACTTCACCGCTTGCTTCGATTCGATTTGTATACTTCCAATACTGATCATCCTTACTCTAGGGATTCTCTTTTTTGTCAAGATGACCACTTCGGTTTTCTCCAGTGCTAAACTGAGCCCGCGAGCAGTCATCCAGTCCCTCACTCGGCGCATTAGCATACCTAGCCTAAGTTGCGCTTGTTCAACGGTGCGTCCGGCGACCAGAGCCGCAACATCATCCGCATAGCCAACCAAGCGCGACTCATCTGGCATCTCAAGTCTCAGTAGCCCGTCGTAAGACACGTTCCACAGGTCCGGACCAAGGATAGATCCCTGGGCAACACCCGATGTAATTTCCATCGTGTCTAGCATACTGACGGGCGATATGCAGACGGCGATTCAGGATTTCCCTTCCCCTTGCTGATCAGTACAAGCCTCGCCACCTTCCATTGTACCGGGAAACACCCGTCCCGTGAGCAGGCGTTGAATGTGCTGAGCAGCAAGTCAGGACAATGGTGATAGACGAGCCGCAACACCTCAGCTAGAACACCATCTGGACCTGAAGCCTTCCTCGCTTCCACTGAGAGGACTGCCTCCTCCAGTTCCAGCTGTGTGAAGAGTGGGCACTCTACTTCTGTTTCACCATGGACAGCGTCAACACGGACGGGATGGGCGGGGAAGAGTCTCCGCACTATTGCGTCCATCTTTTCCGCGTCATACAAGGCTTCCGTAGGGCACCAAGTTTCCCCATGACCAACTTGTAGCCAAGGCCCCACGGATCCTTGTTCACATTGTCCACTAGGTCTTGCCAGCAGCGAGCCTTGCTACTGTTGATCAGTTTGCCAAGACATTTCCTGGCCAACTTATATGCTGCCACCTGGTTGCATGCCTCGTCACGGTTCTGCGCCCGTTAAGCCTCACGCCGCAACTTGTGACACTCCCTCCGCTTTTCAGCGATTACAGTAGACCACCAGTACACTGGGGCCTTGCCGTGCCAGGGTCCTCGACGGGGCATAGAAGCGCAGCAAGCAGTCGTGATTATGCTCATAGTAGAGTTCACCACGTCTTAAGCTGCCAGTTCTTCCGTCCCCTCCGGAGCTACCTGCAGCGGCTCACCTGCTGTGAGAACCTTGACGAACCTTTCGACGTCTATTCTTCCAATGTTCCATCCAGTTGTAGAAGGCCGAGAGCACGGACGTCGGGAGACAGCATCACTTATCTCAAGCAGAATGCACTGGTGATCACTGGCTGAGTAGTCCTCTAATACTTTCCAGTTGTATATCCTCCGTACTAAGGACTCCGAGGCGAATGTCACGTCCGGTATGGTTCCCTCACAGCCAATACGGCGGAAAGTCGGCGTATTTCCGGAGTTTAGTACGACGAGGGCCGTCCTGGCCACCATTTCCAGGATTCGTTTTCCCCACGGATCCATCTGAGGCATGCTCCATTCGACTGCTATAGCATTGAAGTCACCCCCAACGAGCACTTTGCCCTCTGCTTCGAGACAGCGCCCTCCAGAGCATTAAGCTTGGCTTGGAAAGATGATATCGACTCGTTAGGCGTTAGGTACATACTAAAGAAGGTGATCCCTGAGCACCGAACCCACACGAAACAATCCCCCTGTCCACAACTCTCCGCTTGAAAGTCACTGTTCCGAACCCAGATAGCGGCAGTACCAGTTTCATCAGAATACCATAATGCAGGACTTTTATTATGGTGTTGCTCACTCAGCAGCAAGAAGTCGGCTTTCCTGTCCCTCGCAAACTGCTCAAGCAGATTTTGGGCGGTTGAACTGCGGTGTAGGTTTAGCTGCAGGATGCGGGTCATCGAAGCTCTGATTTTGCCTTGGCTAGGGCTTCCTGGAACTACCGGCATTTTCCTGATCCCAAGACGTACCCAAAATCAAGTTTTGGATCAGCATCCTTGCAAAGAATACAGTGTGCCTCCTTCGTACACTCTTTTCTTTTTTGTCCCGTTTCACCGCATTTGTAGCATAGGGAACTCCTGTCGGGTCCTTTGCATACTTGTGTGGTGTGACCATAACCAAGGCATTTGAAACATTGAAGAGGCGTTGCTCTTCGCCGTATCCTACAGACAACCCACCCAATTCGTACTTTGCCCTTGTTCAGAAATTGTTCGGCGTCCTTTTCAGTCAAGTCAACTATGGTCATGCGTTTTCTGGTGTCAGTCTCGCTTTGATCCTTCCCACGCTAGGGAACTCCTTTTTGATGGCCTCTTCTATCTCGGCCAGATCCGTCACGCAGTCTATGTCTCATATTTCGATCGTTGCCATCGGCTCGAGCGGGGCTATAGTTGCGCTTTTGCCGAGTACATTCTTTACTGCGTCACAGAATGCTTTTTTTTTGCCGGCCTCTGCTCCGAATTCGACCAGTATGTGGCCCGACCGCGTTGGTCGTACTACTTTAATGGTAGTATTGGTGTCTTCGGGCCTTACGTTTCACCTGATGTCCCGCAGTACCTCCGCGTAGGATCGGCCATCTTGGGGCTTTACAAGCAGTGCCTGCTGCCGGGGTCTTCGTTGGGGCTTCTGCCTCTCCTGCTTTGCATCAGGTCCTTTTTCTACTTGGGCGTCCATACGGACTTTACTTTCTGGCTTTTTTTGAAGGAGTTTCTTTGCAGCTTTCTTCGCTCCTTTTGTAAGCACTGTCTGGAACCCCTGATCTAGTGCTCCACGCGCTCCAAGTGCCTCTTACTTCCTTCTTTTATCCCGATCTCCTTTGATTGGGCTAAACGCCATTCTTTAATTGACTTTTAATGGTGGAGCTATCTGCATGTCGCCTTTAGATTTCGCCCCAAGCGCCTCTTTAGCCTTCTCTTCGTCTTCGGCCCTTAATCAGCTTCTCCAATAGTGCCGTATGCGATCTAGGAGCTCCTATAGTTCAAGGAACCCTTCCTTTGCTGCTTTGCTGATTTTTGGGGAGTCGCATGCAGCTTGTATTCTTTTCAGAACATCTCCCGCTTTTCGGAGTAGTCTTTCTTCTTCATATCGCTGGGCCGCAATTGTACCTTGCAACCATCCTCAGGAGAGGTTTTCGCGTTCCATTTCTGAGTGCAGTACTTCCACCACATTTTCAACTTTGGCGGTGCATTCACGCGATGTCTGGTCACTCTTTGCTTTTAGTGCCGTAATCTCCTCGTTGGCTTCTGGATTTTTCGTTGCAATGTCGGGATTTGCGACCCTTGCATCGGTCGCTACGGTAACGATCGCAGCAGTGACAATCGGATTTTCGGTGCTCTTTATGTTATCTCCCACCGCTCGAACACCTGAAGTGTCCTGCAGAGTTTCCCGTTTCTCCTTAATAGGACGCTCGGGCGTTCGCATCATTTGTTTGCTGTGCCCAAACGCCGCAGGAATCTCAGTCTGTATTCTCCATTTTTCGTCCGTCTTCACTGTCGTTGCTTTAGTCTTCGTTTTCATCGTTGTTAGTACCGCTCGCGATGTACTGTTGACATTGTGGCTGCAACCGCTGGTTGCGTCGTCGTTATTATTCTTCGTTTCTTTTTCTGGGTATTTTTGGTCTTTTGATATTGTGTGCTCCAGTTTTGTTGGGTCCCCCCTCGGAGCCGCTATCTCCGTTCGTGTGTGTTGTCGCCTTTTTGGTCCCATGGTTATCTTTGCAGAGCAGGGAGGCCATGTGAGGGTTGGCACAAGCCCTTATGGGGACAAGTGCTCAGAGCCAGGCCAGCGCTAATCGGGAGTCCGTCTCAACCGAACCTACACCACCAACCCAATGGTGCGAACTTCGAACGTACTCCGAGGCCTGCCAAGGTTTTACCGGGACGGAGACGGTATGATAGTTGAATTGGAGTTGTTCACACACGAGTTTCACCTCGGCGCTACTGTGCAAAGCAACTAGGTCCAAACCATCACATCCGCCAGCCCAAAGCGTCATTTCCAGTTCGTTGTCCAAAGCGTAGTCCAGATCCAATCAGAGTCGTTACCTGTCATCCCAGGAGGGAGCCTCACGGCGCCCCCCATATCCTCGGGTCCGTGGGGGCGGCGCTCCCCAAAGAATGCTAGCCTCCAAGAGTGCTCTTGTTGACCGGCGGGGGCGGAACTCCCCAAAGAATGCTAGCCTTCAAGGGTGCTCTTGTCGACCGGCACTCCCCCTGCTGGTAAATAGGGGTTAAATTGTTCTTTTACTTGAGTAAAACATGATTATTTTTGAAGAGCGCATTCGATTTTATTGAACAAAAACTATTCCCATGCTCGGATATTCACATTCACACGGCATTGTTTATCACCTTGAATTAAAAAATCTTTTATGATTTGCCTTTACAAAATTAAGATATGTTACTTTTTAATTTGTTTTAATGTTTGGACGCTAGTTTATTATAATATTGTCATAAATTTAGGTATATTTAGGTGGAAGTAAACAAAAATTTCGATTTTTGATTGCGTCGACAGTTTTAAGTTCCTTTGGTCACTCTTTCCGACTTTCGTATACGCTGGCTGGTCTTCATTTTTCTTTTGAGTCACACAAAATTCTAAGTAGAAAAGCAAACTGCAGAAACAGATAATTTGATTTAAGTTATAGTAGTAGTTCTAGTCCATGCAATGTAGTGGTTATGTCTGCGCTGCATAAGCCGAAGGTCACTGGTTCGAATCCCGTTGGAGACAATGAGATTTGTTTTGAGTGATTCTTCGGACGGACTATATGCCCATTCGGTTATGATACGTACTGTTTAAATCAAAACATATCGTAGCTGGATGGACGGACACATAGCCAAAGCGTGGTGCTGACCATATCACCTTTTTGATTTCCAATACATTCGATCAAGATAATGATATACTCTCACTGCCTGTAAGCAAAGGCTCGAAAAAGGCCTTAGTGCTATAAAGCAAGAAGCAGTTCTTTCAGCCCAGTGAACCGTGATGTTTTTTGTAAATTTGGTTTGTACATGGCAAATATCTCATAGTTTTACTTTTGATGAATGTTGAAGACTAATTTGCCTATAAATAGTAGAATTGTCCCTATCTTGTCTACTTTGTTCCATATCCGTACAGTACATTTCGATGCATTGTTTAATACGCTTATAGACTTCGATATAGTTTTTATGATAAGCAATCCACACTTTTCATAACATTTAATCGTTTTCTTGGAGTTTTGTAAAAAAAATTTTTACAATACCCTATTAATATTGGTACCTATCCGTCCGTCCATCAGTGCTAAAGAAGATAAAATGATCAAATTTTGTGGACAGCTTAGAAGTTACTGGTTAAAGAAAGTTTCGTGGCCAAACAAAATTGCAAAGGCTTTTAAGGGGGGTCTCCCTATATAAGGATGTGAGCCCTGAACAATTTTTTTCCACCAAAGATAGTCGAGCAGGATACCATATGAAAGGTATTGATGAGATCTTTTAATATTCGTTATTAAAATTGTACTATCGTTGACGGGGTAGGCAGGGGAAGCGGAAGAACATAAAAAGTGTGTGCGTCGGGGTAGTTCTATACGAGTACAACAACGGCAAATATCTGAGAAGTTGAAATTCGCTAAGCTTTGTTAGTAATAGTATGATTTATCAATTTAAAATTTTCTTGTATAAAATCGTAAGGGCACTCTTAAATCCAATCAAATTTTACATATATGTGGCCACTTATAAGGCTCATTAACTATGAAAATTTTAGATGAATCAGATGGTACTTAATGAAATTATGGTGGTTTCAATTTTTTGTGTTACAACAACAACAATACGTGGCTTCCAATCGACTCAGACAGGCTTGTTAGGATTTGCTCGAAGGTTTCAAGAGAATGTATATCAAGCACATCTTTGAGAATCTGTTCAACGAGTGATATTAGACATTGTAAAACAAAATAGCGGCCGTTTCAAACCAGAATATTGATTAAATTTAAATTATTTTTCCCTAATTTCAGCATTGAAAGTACATGCTTTTAACTCTTCATGGAAATATACATTTTAATGGTGAAACAGCAATAACAAATACCTTAGAAGTTGTAAATTTACTCAACTTTGTTAATAATAATAGAATTTGTAAGTACTCGTATAAAATTTTTCCCTTGTGAACTCATACGCGTACCCTAAAATTTATGTTAAACGTCCTTATATTCTGGAAGTTTCAATCAAGTTGAATCGCATCTACGAAAGTAATAGCAATTTGAAGCAATTTTTCTACCATTTGCGCTTTTCATCAAACAAGATAAAATGAATAATAAAAATATCTTTAAGATTTGCTATCTTTTTACCAATTTGCTCTTTAATTATTGTAAGAATAAAAATCAAAATAATCAAGTATACGAGATCACATCATACACGTTAATTTTTGTCTTAGATACATACGAGTAAAATGACTAACTTGAATAAAATCAGACATTACGAACAATCTTGGGATTGGCAATTTATCATTAAATGAAAAATAAAATGGACGAACAAGTTAAGCTAGAAAATTTTTCGAAGCTATATTATATTGAAGTATTTAGAAGAAGACAAAAATGCAAAGTTAAAATTTAGAAAACTATGTAAACATTGAAATTTTGTTCTAATAAAAACAAAACAAATATTCTATTGTATTTGGTGCTATATAAAGTAAATCTTTTTGTTTAGTTTGAAATTAAATTCAATGTAAAATAATTAAATGATAAAAGAAGAAATTTACACTGATATTCTTCCTGATGAAGAAAAAAATTTGAATAACAATTGATGCTGAAAAAGGATAATTAAATATAGCTTGTACAAAAAGTCAGAACAACACAGAAAAGGAAATAATAATTAAATAATTTTTTAGATCAATAAAAAAAATGAATTGCTAAAGAGATACTCGTATAACGGTTCAGCCTTCTTTTTTGTCGTCCCAAAGAACCAGGTAGAAGGAACCTCCACCACAAGTTGAGGTTTCATTTTTGTTGTAGAGGTTCTTGCTAGGGATTCGAAAGAACTTGCACGTTGACTCCACCATTAGGACCTCAAGTTCGTTTGGGAGGGGTGCAACGAGCACCAACTTCATCTGCATGTTTCACCTTTTTTCTGTGCAATACAAGTATCTCGTCGAAGATGGAGTAGGATTCTGGCAGCGTGCAGGGAACAAGCATGATAATGTTACGGGAGCCGTAGTGCAATTATGAGTCGGTCCGCGCTCCGTCGCTCATCTCTATGTACTGTGAATTGCATCATTTGTGAAAAGCTGTGAGTTGTAATCAAACCATCTGTGGGCGCGGCGATCGTATTGTCCAAAACATATACACACAAGACTTCACTATTGGCCGTACCGCCTCTGTAGAACTAATCGGTCACACGTATGTGCAATTAGGCAAATTGGGCCAAAGGTTGCGCTTCGTGGTTGCACCAGTCATAGAGACGGAAAGAAATTGATAACTTAACTTTGATCATATATTAGTTTAAATTGTCTTCATTATTTTGGTTGCTAAGCAATTAAGTCAACGTAACAAAGCCATAAAAAAATTTAAACAAGCAGGAAAGTCGAGAGGTATTTTTCCATTCGCTGGCTCATTCTATCCCAAGCTTGTTCTTTCCCAAGGCACTCAACCCGAGATAAGCGAATAAGGATAAGTTTAACTGCATACTCATGGTGTCAGCCCGGGTAGTAGCGCCTCGAGGCAGTTAGGCCCGGCGCCTGCAGTTGAACTTATGATTGATTAATTAATCAGGCTAACTGTATGCCCAAGACGTCAGCGCGAGTATTAGCACCCCAAGGCCTTGCGCCTGGGGCCGGCCGTTGGATAATTAATCAATTGATTCATAAATATAACTACGTACTCAATTTGTCAGTCCGAGTATTAACGTCCCATGGCAATTATGCCCGGAGCCTGCAGTTAAAGTCTTAATTGATTGTTTCCTTTCAAACATTATAACAAATAAAACCATTCATTCCATAATTGCAGTATATATAACTCGCGGGAATCAACTTCACGAATGCCCCAAATTCATAGTTATGCAGGCATAAGACCTTTTCAACTAATTTTGTAATAGATTGATTAGCTTCAAAGAATTTATTATTAAAATATTGTATTTATATTACCAATCGAACTGAAATAAAAAACGAAATAAAACATGATTTATTAAGCAAACGCATCTTTTCACTGATCTGGATGTCAAGTATAAAGTAGCAGGTAGATAAGTGTTAAACAGTGAGTTCTCTCTCTTCCCGGGAGCCTTGATGTGTTCATAGGGTACACATCATATCAAGCTCCCAGTTCATGCCAGGATACACAGGTTATACTGGTTATATAATAGTAAGTATCATAAAACAAGAAACCTTCTGCCGTCGAGCCCGGTCCTTCCTGTTTTTATTCTGGACAAATCGTGTACGCGATAAATTATTCATAGTGGAACTTGGTGTTATGAAAAGAAATCGGCGCACAACACCTCAAACACTAGCCTGCAACCGAATGCACGCGTTCATTGACCAAGTCATCCGCAGTGAAAATGATTACTAACTGCTGAATGGTTCGGACGTGTTATCTATCGCTCGATACATATTCAGTTTATTATTAATTTATCTTTTGTATCTTATTTAGTTCATTAATTTATAATTCATGTTTAGTGCCTTAACTGATAGTTCTGAGGAGTGATATTGCATTGAAATTAAAAAGTGGCTACAGGTGCATAATTTTACTGACCCATTTAATAAAGAATTTTTAACATCACATATATAAACAATTCCCCATGTATGCGCATTACCTGACCAATTTACAAATATATTTGTGCAATGAAAACTGCTAGTGCGTGCGATACGTTTGTTAAGTGGCACAAAACATTTTAAATTTAGATGAAAAGAGCAAGAATGTCTTTTCCTTCCTCACTCTAATTAATTGGTTTTAGTTCACAATCGACCTTAACCATAATCAAAAAAAAGTGTAAAAGCATATCTGAAAAAAGTGTAGTCAAATTCAATCAGTAAACAAACACAACTAAGAAACAATGATTGTAAAATGCAACTTGCCAAATTGTACTGCATTTGACAATACCTTTAAATTCGTGCCATGCAGAGCATTTTGCAATAAGATACTTCATGGAGCTTGCATGTATGCCCCGAGGTACTGGCATCATCCGTATATGGATATGAACTTCATCTGCTCCGATTATCAAGGCTTCAATAGCATTATAAAAAGAACGTATGACAAATCGATTGATTATATTGACAGAATTAACGAAGAAAAAGATCAGTTAATTTCACGGCAGCACTCTCACTCTCGAGCTAATGACGAAAGTTTTGAGGAAATGGCAAGTAGCTTCGATGAACTTGCTGCCAAACTACTCGTAGCAGATAGCAGCAAAAAAGTAAGCAAATCATTAGACACTTTTGGAAATCATTTGGTATCGATTAAAGAGATGGTATTTAGCATCCAATCATCCTAAGATAACGATTCAATGAAGTCATCGCGATTTCAAGAGAATGAAGTCATCGTCGTTTCAAGAGAATGTTTTGAATATCCTAAAAAAAACATGATGATATTCTCAAAACATTTTATTCATCCGTTAATAGATTGAGAAACCAGGAAGATTCTGGTCAAATTAAAAAACGTTGAAAAGATATGCAGTAATAGTAATATTCAGATTGAACACATCTACATCATAAGAAAGAAACTTCTAAGGAACCGCAGATATCCTGTAATACGCATTCAACGTCTGACCATCCGGCTTCATTATTTGTACAGAGCCCAAACTTTATCTACAAACTAGGAACTTTCTGGTTAGAAGAGGAGGGAAACTCCAGACTTAAAAGAAAGGCTGAAATTAAGAAATTCAAATCCTGGGGGATATTCCAAAACTTTTTAAAGTTCAACAGTGATGCTGGCTTCAGTATTTTCTTCATGAAAGGGACTCTAAAGAATTTGAATGCAGCAACAGTTCAATGGAAAATAGAAACCAACCTTCTCATCCATGGCTGCAGAGTTAAAGAATTACATCACCAAAACTAACAAAAGCGAAGCTTCATAGTTCATGTTCCATCACGCTATGCCTGGCTTTTTTTGAATAACAAAGAAAAGAATGTTAGTTATGCTTGGAACGGTATAGTATTTAAACTGTGAAAGGAAAGGAACGGTGCAATAGATTTCAAGGACGGCAGTAAAATTATCAATGTTAAGAAAGTATGTAGTTCCTACAACTAAACCAACACGTCATTTTCTAAACAAATAGTTGAAAGACAATGCCGTTATGTTAATTGAGCCCTCAGAAAGTTCTGCTATTAAAAGTAGTGACCAGCCTCAAACATCAATTAATTCAATGAATGGTAAATCATCATGACTGATAATGATGCGTAATACACTTGGTTCTATATAATCGCTCGATCCTTGGGATATTGTTAAATTTCAACAGAGCAATAAATTTTCTTGCAGTGTCATTTAGTAATTTAAGGCAGTAGGATAGGCCCCACCTCATTTTATATTACCGTAACTTAAGAGATTATAAACATACTCATAGTATATCGTTTCAAGCCCTTTCTTGGGAAGATGACTTAATTTTTTGCAGACTTATAAAAAATGTCTACATTGATTGATTCGATTGTTTATATGTAAATCCTTTTAAGTTGTAATCTAAGAGTAAACCTAAGTTTTTGAAGTTTTCTCCTTTCGATATATTTGCATCATTTATTCGTATATTTATCGGGTTGGATACACTATCTGAATAGTAACCAAATGTGAGAAATACCGTTTTCTGGATATTAATATGTGGTTAGTTTATTAGTATTAAACCAGCCATTAAGTTTACCCAAATACTTATCCATATGAGTTTCAACCTTTGTCCAAGTAATTTCAGTACTTAGTACATCTGTACCATAAGCATATGCATAAACTAGTGGGCAGCTTTCAAAAATATAATTAATGTAGACTAGAAATAATAATAGTCCTAAGACAGTTCCTTGGGGTACGCCAAGTTCTATGTCTTTTTCACTATTAAATACTTCATTTATTTTAAATGTCAGCATTCCGTCACATAAATAACTTTTTATAAGATCAAGGACTATTCCTCTAACACCATCATAATATAGCTTTTGGAGTAAGATTTGATGCTCAACAGTATCAAATGCTTAGCTAAAGTCAATGTAGCAGCTACAGCTTTACTATGATTAATTCCATTATAGTCAAAGACATTTTCAAGTGGGTGACTAGTACATTTATTTTTTATGAAACCGAACTATTTACTATTGATTCTCTCACTATAAATTAGGAATATAGAAAGTCTACTGCAGGGTTTCCCAATAAGAGGTGTTATTTTGATATTAAAAGTAAAATGCCATTTTTTACTATAAATGATCGGATGTTCATTTCATTATAAAGAAGAAGGTATGCCGTTAATAGTGAAAAATAATATCAGGCAAAATAACCACCACAACTACGCATACAGGACCATATCCTTTTCATGAAATTTTCCATAACCAAATCGCAAAGTTGCTGCCCTATGTCCTCGATAACCTCACGAATTCCATCTTTGAGGTCTTCAATCGACGCTGTGCTACTGGCGTAGGCCTTCTCTTTCACGAGGCCCAAAAGGAAGAAGTCGCAAGGTAAGTTTTCGGTGGCCAATTGTGATCACCTCTTCGAGAGATAACACGATCCGGAAACTTTTCTCGTAAAAGATCAATGGTTTCGTTGCTTGTGTGGCACGTAGCGCCGTCTTGTTGAAAGTAAACGTTTTCCAGATCAATATTATCCAATTTGGGCCGTAAAAAATCATTAATCATCTCTCGATAGCGCAATCCATTCACCGTAACTGCTGCTCTAGCCTCATTTTCGAAAAAGTAAGGTTCAATGACTCCGCCGGACCATGAACCGTTCCAAACAGTCACAGGTTGAGGATAGAGAGGCTTTTCAATAGTAACTCTTGGGTCTTCCGAGCCCCAGTACGACAATTTTGCTTGTTGACGAAGCCACCGAGGTGGAAATGGGGCCTCATCACTCAAAAGGATTTTTCAATGGAATTCCGGATCATTGTCATGCATTTCAAGGAACCAATCAGCAAAGACACGACGTTGTTGATGATCGAGCGGCTTGAGTTCTTGTGTTAACTGAACTTTATAAGCCTTAAGACCCAAATTTTTATGCAAAATACGGTGTATTGAGTTTGTGGAATGCTCAATTCCAAAGAACGACGAGGAATGGACAAACCTGGGTTTTTCTTCAATACTTTCGGCTACAACAGCAATATTCTCGGCTGTTCTTGAGTGACGTGCACGGGTCTTATTCTTCACATTACTAAGTTGTCCCAACAGCTCTAATTTTTCCACCAATTTCTGTATTGCGGTCCGACAAGTTGCTTCACAACGACCCAAAAATGTTCGAGTTTTAAGAACCGTCTCTGCCAAATTTTCACCATTTTTATCGTGAATTTTAATAATTTCAATTCATTGTTGAAGCATGTTTTAATAATGTAGTTTTTATTTGTCAAATGTCAAAAATTGACAGCTTCAAAAGTGAAATCAACCAAAATAGTGGGCTATTCAAAATAACACCTCTTATTGGAAAACCCTTTATGTACAATTTGTTCAAAGATTTTGGCGATGTTATAATTTCATAAAAACATTCAACACTTTCGGAAGTAGAGGCGCTTTTGACTCTGAGAAACATTACCTTGAGCAGTTTTTGTGGGTATTGAAATCATCTGCGGATTTTTTTTTCTAACAAAACAAAAACAGCGTTATGTTTTTTTTTATTAAATCCATTTATATAAAATTTCTCATATCTGATAGAAATTGTAAGGAATTTTATCTAAGACCATTTAAACAACTCTTTTTCCTGTGGAAAACTTTTGCCTGCCGAAAATCGTTGTGGCGAGTGCCGATGCTTACGAGCGATCTGTAAACGAGTTCACGTTGCTGTGCCACTGCGACACAATGAAACAACGTTAAACAAGTTGGGTAAACAGACCTACGCTCATGTCAGAAGGGTTTTGTATTCAATTTACAAAATGCAGCCACCAGATCGAATCACATCAAGAAACATGTCAAAGACGATTTTATTGGAGAAAATATGAAATACGAAGATCATACTATTATTAACAAAGTTGAACGAATTTCGACTTCTGAGGTTTTTTGTATTTGTATACTCATAAATATCTCCCTTGATAATTATTTCACATATCCAGCCGCGACGGAGGAAACACATTTTTCATGTTTTTACCCCCTGTGCCCCACTGAAGCAAAAACTGGCAGTTTAAGAACTGTTTTGAAAAGCTCCCATGTAAACTTTTATTTCATACTCATATCAGCTACATTTGATCAATTTTTTTTTTCAGGGGCCACTCTCCTGTACTGTTATCATCGATTAATGGCCAATTTTTTCGAATCCTAGAATGGTTACAAAACCCTTCTGCTAGGAGCTCTCTCCCGCCTCCTTGACTTGTTACACTTATAAGCATTAATTGTAGGTACTGATCTACAGTCATTCATTAAATTGAATCAAGTGTTCAAAGCATGCACCTTAAACTTTGAAGTTGGGAAAAAATAACTCAAAATTATTCAATCTTCGCATTCAAAACAGCCACTTTCTTGTTTTACGATTACTGATACCACCAGCTCAACCGATTCTCAAAGATATACATGACACCTATCATTCCTGAAATTTACATGCAGATCCTAGCAAAACTGTAGTGTCTGAGTCGGTAAAAAGCGCGTGTTGTTCCATAGCCATATGTTGCCTTAGTAATAAATGCAGCGCATATTGTTCCATAGTAATACGGGAAAATTCAAACCGCTATAACTTCGCTAAATATAATTCAATCTTTATGAAACTTTCAGAATAGATCAATCTTATATATAGTCATCTGCGTACCGAATTTCATTGAATTTAAGGGCACCGTTAAGGTTTTATTCAAGAAAACATAAAATGGATAAATCATACTATTACTAACAAAGTTGAGTGAATTGCGACTTCTAACGTATTTGTTGTTGTTGTACTCATCAAGATCTACATTCTTGATTTTTTTCAGATTTTTCGGATCACAGGTGTCCAATCGCGAGGGGGGGGACACAAATTTTTCGTGTATTTCCCCTCCCTGTGCGCCCCTCGAAGCAAACTTTGCCAAACAAAGACCTGTTTTGAAAAGTTCTCATTGAGACCTTTCATTTGATACCCATATCGGCCACCTTCAATGACTTTTTTTTTTCGGGGGGTCACTCCCCTATATGGGGAGACCCCCCTTAAATGCCTTATAAAAATTTTTTATATTTGAACTTTGAAGAGATCACCACTTTACACCTACATACAAAATTTGATGTTTCTAGCTTAAGTAGTTTCCGAGAAAAATTGCTGTGACACACGGACGGACGGACGGACGGACAGACAGGCGGACAGACGGACAGACAGGACGCGATTTTAGAAGGGTTTTGTAAAATTATTTTACAAAACCCTAAAAATACGTGGACAACATTTGGAGTCATTTGCGAGTCCGTTGGAACCGCAAATACATTACATGAGAATGATATGCTTATCCAACGCTTGTGCATCATTTTGTGCTTAACCGGCGCGGTGTGAAGAAATTTCGCTAAAAACGACTGAAACGTTCTTCCTTTTGGAGTTTAGGTAATTGAATTGAAATCTGAAGGTAAAACCAGGTAAAAAACTTAATTAGTGTTAATTGGTGTTTTTTCACGGATTTGTAAACGCTATGAGTGATCGATTCATAGATCGTCATATAGACCCAAGGAGTTTTTCTTCGGGGCATGAAAAAAGGTGGGGACACAAGGAAAGGCAGAAAAAGGAAAATGCGGTTTTATCACCGCAGTTGCAGACATTAAGTTTCAGCAGAGGGGTGCGTAACCTCGGGTGGCATACTCAGGCCGGCTAGCGATCAGTCGTTTCGTGGATCTTCCAGGACACCCTCTGCTCGTGCTGAGCCATCTTACATATAAAAACTAACATGAAGGGAAAAGGACGGGAAAGGGAGAGGTCATATTGTGAAATGAAAAATTAATATTTTAGCAAACCATGACCGTTATATTTTATCAAAACGTAATTTCCACAGCAAGTTCAACAATTTTGAGATACCAATCAAAACAGCAGACCCCTCAATAATTTTTGTGCAATTAAATCAAATAAAATTTTAATCAAAAAGCAAATGACAATAAACTAAAATGATATGCAACAGATAAAAGAATGTCAAAAAACAAGGAAAAATATTAATTGTTTATTCACTCTTTCTTTTTCTGTCGATCTCTGAGCACTAGGTGAAGGACACCAAAAAACGGGGTGGGATCACTGAAAATTTAATTAATTTAAAGTTCAAACTCATTAATTATATATAAAAGGCACGTTCATCCTGATATTTAATCCGCCCTTGTATTTCCATTAATTTCAGCATTGGATTAGTTAGATAATTTCACCTATTATTTCTGCCGCATATGTAATCCAATAATTCAGTTTGTTGGTAAATTTGAACCTACAAAGCAATTCTAGCTGACACTTGTATTAAACGAACAAAGTCGGAGATAACAGAATCCACTCTTCTATCGCGATTCCATGTTGATAAACGTTACAATTTCCATTTTGCATAAACGGCCGTTTGTATAACCATGATAACGCTTGGTTATATGCAAATTGTCATATACGAGTATACGGAAATAATTGCTTTTGCCGATATCCCAATTTCCCTGCGCTCGGCAGAACTTGAACCCAGTGTCCCAGCGGACCCCCGGTCGAGAATCCACGAAACTACCAACGAAGCCACCTTCTGTTGATTTCGCATGTATCGAATTAGCAACTACAACTATGCACCTTTCTTAACGGGCATGGAAATTAAATTTGTTAGTAGGGAAGCGTGGGGGAATTTTGTTAGTACAGCAACTAAAATTTTGTTAGTGGGAGCTCATGGATGAAATTAGTTAGTGTGAAGGAAGGAATTTGGTTTTGTTAAGGAAAAGGTATTGAGTGAAATTTTGTTAATGGGAAGCAATGAATGGAGTTTTCTTGGTGGGAAAGTTAAGATTGCTAGTAAATTATTATTCTTTTTTTTATTGTACTTACAGATAGAATAAGAGGGTAGAATTGAGATGATGGGGAAATAAAAATGGTAAATGGTTGATAAAAATAAATAAATGTACAGAGGAAAAGGTATATGCACCAAAAAGAAGGTGAAGATGTTATGGCGGCAATTTGAAGTTGCGAATGGGAGAATGCTGGTACGCCGGAATTCGCAACAAGGATTTGTGACTAAAGTAATTTATAGAAGTACTATAGCAAACAAGTTCAATGTTTTAAATTGTAGATTGAAAGTAGTAGTACTATTCAGACAATTTTAGAAAAGGAAGCTATGAATAGTAAAGATCTTTCTGGAGAAGACGCAACGTGTAAAGGAGTCAACAAAACCCTTTGTGTAAGTGCATTCTTATAGAATAAAATTGAAGACTCAGGAAAAAGTAAAAAAAAGTCAATTTTCCTTATTGCGAAAAAAATCTATTATTGCATTTGATTTGATATTTTTGTCTTGCAGACAAGTAATAGTTACGTTGTAAGTAATTATCCATCCAAACATATAGTTGGTGTAGATATTCCGGAAAATGAACTTTTTAATGATTTTGATATTGGAATTTGGCCTACTGTTATATAAAAACATGTAAATTATTGGGTAAAATTAGGAAGACAATGAAGACATGACTAAGAAGAAATCGATAAAGGAAATGTTAGATGATTGCACTCAAACTTGCACAAAATCAATGTTCTATAGGCAGCTTAAAAATGAAAGAATTTGGGTAGGCAGACTTGCGCTCATGTCTCAACTTATAAAATACAGTAACCAGCAACGAATAAAATCAAGAAACATGTCAAAGACGATTTTATTGGAGAAAATGTGAAATTCGAGGATCATACTATTATTAACAAAGTTGAACGAATTTTGATTTCTGTGGCATTTTTTATTGTTATACCCATAAATATCTCCCTTGATAATTTTTTCAGATTTTTAAGAACACAGGTGTCCATTCGCGAGGGAGGAAACACATTTTGTATGCATTCCCCTTCCCCCCCCCCCCTGTGTGCCCCCACTGAAGCAAAAAGTGTCAGTTTGAGAACTGTTTTGAAAAGCTCCTATAAGAACTTTCATTTGATATTCATATCGGCTACCTTTGAAGAAATTTTTTTTCCAGAGGCCACTCCCCTGTACTGTAGTCATCGATTCATGGCCTATTTTTTCGAATCCTAGAATGGTAACAAAGCCCTTTTGTCAGGAACTCTCTCCTGCCTCTTCGACTTGTTTCACATATGAGTACTAATTGTAGGCACTCATCTTCAGTCATTCATTAAATTGAATCAAGTGTTCAAAACTCAAAATTATTCAATCTTCTCATTTAAAACAGCCACCATTTTGTTTTACGATTACTGACACCACTAATTCTCAAAGATATTCATGATACCTATCATTCCTGAAACTTTCATGCAAATCCTAGCAAAGCTGTAGTGTCTGAGTGGGTAAAAATCGCATATGGTTCCATAGCCATATGTTTCCATAGTAATACAGCGCATATTATTCCAGAGTAATACAGGAAAATTCAAATCGCTATAACTTTGTTAAATACCATTCGATCTTTATGAAAATTTCAGAAAATATCAATCTTATAAATAGTCACTTGTGTGCTGAGTTTTATTGAATTTAAGAGTACCGTCAAAATTTTATTCCAGAAAACATAAAATCGATAAATCATACTATTACTAACAAAGTTGAGTGGACTTTGACTTCTCATGTATTTGTTGTTGTTGTATTCATAAAGGCCTACATTCTTGATTTTTTACAGACTTTCCGGATGAAAGCTGTCCAATCGCAAGGGGGGACGCGAAAAGTTCGTACATTTCCCCTTCCCCTGCCCCGCTTGGTACCGATAAGGCAATTTTAAGACTTGTTTTGAAAAGATCTCATTAAGACCTCTGCAATGACTCCCTACTCGACTACCAATGGTGAATTTTTTTTTGAGGGGTCACCTCCCTATATGGGGAGACCCCCCTTAAACTCCTTTGAATAATTTTTCCACCCTTGAACTTTCAAGAAGTTACCACTTCTGACCTTTCTACAAAGTTTCATGGCTGTAGCTTCTATACTTTCGAAGAAAAAGTGCGGTGACATGCAAACGGACACAGGTCGTGATTGCAATATGATTTTGTATTTTAGTACAAAGCCCTAAAAATGGTCAAGCGTGAAAGGCTTTGCTTTTCTCCATCTCAAGGCAAACTTAATTGATTTTTGTACAATTTGTATGGGAGAAAAAAGAACCAGCTTACTGATGAAGGATTTTCTGACTGGAAAAACTCTAGCATACGAATATGTTTGCGTGAGCTTTCGGCGAACCATATTGAGTGCTTACAATGGTTTGAAATTCTTGTTGCTGATTCCTACCGAATTGATGTAAAAATTTCAAAGCAGGTAGAAAATCAAAAACAGTATTGGAAGAATCTGCTTGTTGGATTAATGGAAACAATACTTTATCGATATGAAAGAAATCTACCGTCTTGGGTTCCGTGCGTCTTGGGTTCCATGTTTCGGGCATTCTTTAAACTTGTTTTGTACCGATGCTATGAAGTCCTTTGAAGAACCACACATATTTTTAAAATGTTTGGAAGAAATTTATGCCTTTTTCACGCATTCCCGAGATCGCCTGGAAATCCTTCAAAAAAGTTTGCCTCCTCGCCAAAAAATATTCTGCAAGTCCCAAAACAAATAGCTGATACTCGTTGAAGTTCACGAGCAAAAGCTTCAAAAGCTATTTTGAAAGGCTATTTACAATTTAAAAATACTTTACTAACATCATCAGTTAAAAGTGACACAGCTAATGGGCTTTACAAATGAATGTGCATATTAGATTTTAATATTTATTTGGTAATGTGGAATGAGATTTTGGAAAGAGTTAATATGACAAGTAAAAGCTTGCAGGATTCGAAACTTGACATGAATATCTCATGCGCTCTTTTAAAGTCTTTAGATTCTTTCATTAAATGTAAGCGTGAAACTTATAACTATTACGAGGATAAAGCCATCGATTTGTGGTGCAATAATTTATGTACTAATTATGTCAAAAGAGCCAGGAAGCGTAATGTCAGAAATGAATCATTGGAATATTCTAGAGCTCCAAAAGTCACATTACCAGCAAAAATCCCTTTCGGACTAAATGTTTTCGACCTGTTATCAGAGGTTTGCATTTGGATTTCTTAAAAATCTTTTGGATATTTCTTCGAATGAAATTTTAGAAAAAGCTAAAACTTTATGTGAATACTATTCACATGATTTTGAAGAAAGCTTAAGAAATGAATTTTTACAGCTCAGGGAATATTACAAAAATCTTAAACAAAAAATATTAAAAGGAATTAGGAAAGAAAGGCATAAGCTGAAAATTTTGGTTTCAAATCATAACGCTGCAAGTACTTTCCCGAATGTAGAAATATTATTAAGAATGTACGAGTATATGTGTATCATAACTACGATTCGTACCACAGAAAGATCCTTCTCTAAATTAAAATTGATAAAAAGCAGATTGTGCTTGAAAATGACAGATGTGACTTTAAATGATAGAAGTATTTTAATTTCTGAGCTCGATATTGCTAGGGAATTAGACGAATTTAATAATACAACCTGCAGAAGGAAAATCAGACTTTAAAATTGATAGCAATAAACGTTTGCCAAATATGAGGCGAAATAACTTTATAGTACATATTAGATTAAGAAAAATTATTTTCTTTAAAGAATTCTTTGAATCTTGAATAGATTTTACTTTTTTGTGCAATATAATACATATAATAATAATTATAAAAACACATTTTTTAAAATAATCTATTTTAACGTTTGGCTATTGTGTTTGAGTAATGGATAACTGGTTTTTTCCCCTGATTTCATAAAATATATACTCTGTAATCTGCTCATCTTTTGTGATTTTTGCTACTGAACTCTGAGTTTTTTCACATATTACTACATTTCTTAAAGTAATATTATTACATTTCTTAAAGTAAAAATATGCTGCAGCCCCAATCATCTACAGAGCATTATTTTATTCGAATAATTTCATGGATTTGCCTACTTGGGTTTCGATATGAATTTAAAATTTTATTTGGGGATAAAATTTCTTATTTTAGTAAAGGCCTCCACCAAAGTTTCGCTTAGGGGCGCCCACATAGGTTAATACGGCACTGCATTGGGGTTAGTATATCTTAGAAAAAATGATTTATTATTACGTTTACTATAATCTGAAATTACATTATGAGGGTCTTGTGGGTGAAGTTTATTTGCAAGACTTTCGCCAATATTGATAAAGAAATTTTTAAATTTATCAGCCATAACAACACGGTTAGACGAAAAATCGTTATCAACTTTAATTTTTTCAGCTTTGCAATTTTTATATTTTTTACCCAATTTTCATTTATGTAAGACCATAAACTTTTGAGTTTTTACTGCTTTTTTTTCACGATTGTTTTTGGCAGCCTGTATGACATTTCGTAATATTTTTTCATAATTCTTATATTCATTCTTTAGTTGATGGGATTGTTTATTTCTTTTCCAAATATTATACAAAATTTCCTTTGTGCTTAAATGATTTAAGTGTACCAAATGAAACCCAGGGCTTTCTACACTGAGAGTTAGCACTTGACAAATGAAAAGTTACTTTTAAAACACAGTAATTAATATCATTAACCAGGAAATCAATCGGAATATTTGGATCTTGTATGTGGTCATATTTTAGCCAATCTATTCGTGATGCCATTTCAAGTAATTTTTTTAAGTTAATTATGTTCTTATCTAATGTGAATCCTGTAGAATAAGCTGTATTTTCACAATTGAAAGCACAGATAAGAGGGAAATGATCACTAAACACTTGAGCATGCTTGAGGGCAGTTACTTCAAAGTTAGTTATTACATACATATTGTCAGTACAGGTTCCTGCATTTCCAATGGCATTCGGCCTTGTAATGGTCTTAAAAAGGGGAAGCTATTCAGCCGAATATAATATTACCATCTATGAAAAAGTTGATGTTAAAATCGCCTATAGTAACATGATGTTTATTTCATTTAATGCGCAAAATTTTGTTCATAGTTTCAATAAGCTTAGTTACGCATAGAACATGACATGTATATATAACAGAAATTAGAAAAAGAGTACTTTTTTTAATTATGATCAGCGATTATTTCAGTTGTTTGCTCAATATTATTTGTAACATGAATCACTTCGCCGTCAGCAATATTTATGATTCCTTTATTGTAGTAGATGCAATAGTCATTTATTTTATATACATAAGTCAGGGTTAGTTATTTTCAATGTTCAGTCTTGTGGAAGCCGTGCATCGTTGCGGACATTGAAAGTCGAAGTCGTCAATTAGTGAGTGAGTGAATATAAGCAGTTATTATATAGTCAGTTAGTGAATGAAAGTGAAAAGTGCGAGCAGGAGGGAAGATTCTCAACTATCAGAAAAAGAACAAGCTGGCAAAAAGGCACGGATTCTTCTGGGTGAGTGATTTTTGCTTTCCTTGGTTGCAAGAGCGTGTTATTTTGATTATTGGTGTTGATTCGTATATTAATTGTGTAAATAGTTGGATAAATTTCTTAGTATTTGAGTTTGGTTTGGGTGGGTTGTGGATATGACAGACATATCCACAATGGACAAAGATCAGCAGATCGCTCTGCTCTGCTACCTCATGTTCCCACAAAACCCATTAGCCTATTATCCTCTCTGTCAAAAATAGTAGAGCGGGTGCTACTAAATCGACCAACTGAGGTTGTTACCGAAAAAGAAATACTTCCAGAAGAACAATTCAAACTCCAGCTTACTAGGGTGGTCCAACACATTAGAATAGGGCTGAACTGCAGGAAATCAACGGGTTTGGTTATGTTTGACATAGCCAAAGCCTTCGATAAAGTCTGGAATGCAGGACTTATTTACAAAATGCATGAATCCCAAATGCCACTGCAGCTCATGGAAATCATTGGCTCCTTTCTAAAAGGCAGATCATTTCGTGTCAAAATTGACAACCACCTCTCAACCATGCGGCCAATTCAAGCTGGAGTCCCACAAGGATCACCCATCTCCCCCATACTATACAACATCTTACTGCAGGCCTACCTCGGCTGCCTTTGAATGTCCACAAGTCCCTATATGCCGACGATACCTGTGTTTTATACTCATCCAGACAAGCAAGAGTCATCACCACCAAACTGCAACTCTCCATAGACATACTTTTGAAGTATTTTCGCAAGTGCAAGATCAAGTTAAACTCAGACAAGACCCAGGCATTATTTATAACCAGAAAAAGACAACAACAACCGAAAACTTTGACTGTTGAAAACGAAAATATCGCCTGGTCAAGAACAGCCAAATACTTAGGACTGACATTCGACAACAAACTATCCTGGACCGACCACATACGCAACAAACGAGGACATTGCTACAATGTACTATCCCAACTCTTTCCACTCCTTAAGGCCAAGAAACTCAACATCAAGAACCGTCTGCTAATCTACGAACAAATAATACGACCGACGCTACTATATGGTAGTACAGCCTTCTACCAGACGACAGAGACCAACAAAAAGGCACTGCAATCCATCCAAAACAAAAGCGTTTGGCAAATCTTCGGAATCCCTTGGTATGTTAGAAATACGGACAAAAACAAGGACCTTAGAATAGAACTAGTCGACATATTCGTACGTGACAAAGCACTCAAACTGCTCGACAAAGTAGACAACAATCCTAACACTACCCTGGGAATCCTAAGACGCAAAGCACTACCAAAAGAAACGTATCCAACTATCCGCGCTAACTTTGAGAAAATATAATTGACAATAATCAGGATTATACGATCTTGTTAATCATGGTGGGCAAATAATTGCTCACAGATAGAAAGGAGCTAGGGTGCTAAATCGCACCACCTCCAAGGAAAATGAATCCAAGGAAGGATTTTCCATGTTTCAGAGCAGATTATTATGTGTGGTTTAACAGACAGATTATTCATATAAAATTCGATAATAGCAAAATTTGCATGCAAGCTGCGAATGTTAATATGAAGGATAACAGTATTGAAATTTTCAAGTTTACAATTAAAAGAATCAAATAAATCTACTTCAATTTCATTAAACTGAAATTATATTGAATCAGAATTTACTAATTCAACCATATCCATTAGTAATCATAAAATAAAAATATATTTATCCAACTTATACATAATGTATGATAATAATAACCATACATTAACCACTCTAGTACATTAACCATGTGATTCACTTACTTGTTGCTTTGTTTTAATCAATCACTTGAACTTGTTAGAACCGTCGTATGGATCTGAATTAATGAAGTTGCTTTAATTAAGCACTCGAACTTGTTAAAAATCAGTCGCGGTGTAAATAATATACAGCCAAAATTAACTATGGAGCACTTAAACCTCTGGTTTTTCGTCGAAGTAAAAATCCTGAGTTGCAATGAACAACTGAACTTTTATTTTCGTACAAAGCAATTTATGCATAATTTGTGCTGATAATTGTTTTCGCAAGCCAACTTTTCTCATGACAAATTCCATACGTATAAACTTACATGTTTTTGGATTACACTAAGATGAATATGCTATGGACTTACTTGAACATGAATCGACAAGTAACTTGCTTGCATGATAAGTATGATACAATTACATTTTTGAACATTTAGAGATTTTAGGATGAATTTAGATTTTGTGATGATGTATAAATTTGGATTCTATGATAATTTATGATGATCGATTCGATAATTTATAATCGATATGATATTTGAATTCTCAAGATGATGAAACTTTACACATTATTTAAGCATATTATAGATTTTTGAGTCTTTGAAAGGCTCAGTAGGTCTCCAGGGGTAGTTTTTCATGCTGATATGTCTTTCATATCTCGTTTTATATGTTTCACAGCAGCTTTTATCTTTAGCATCATGATGAATAAATCTCTTAATTTTTAGATATTGGTTCGCCTTCATACAGTTGATACAAGCAAAAATATTAGGGTTGCAATTAGTCTCTTCATGGTTTTTGCCACACTTTGGACAGGTGTTAAGAATTTCATCTTTCCTTAGACATTTTTAAAGCTGTGACCAATACCACAACATTTCTTACAATTTTTGTCGTTTAAATCATCAAAAACTCGACACTTTTGATAGCGAGCAAAGATCGATCAGAATTTCATGATCTTGGCACATGCAGAAGGAGAAACTTCAGCTATTAATGAGTTTTTATCATCTTTTTGTTTAAAATTATGAACTAATTTAAAGCCATCTGTGGAGGGATCATTTCTATATAAGATATCTTTAGTTAAGCGAGGGTTATGCTATAGTTGTTCGATGTGGTTAACATCTATTATGACGTCAATAACCTTTATTTGTGGATTGTTTCTTACTATTGGGGAAATTGACAAATTATCCTTCAAATTACTTTGCAATAAATGAGAGATCACTTCAGAATCTTGTTTATTAGTCCACTTCACCAAAACTTTATCATTTTTAATTTTTTTATTATTCAGCACTCTAGCCTTCTTATTTTTAAAAATTGCATTTTGAACTAATTGCATGACATTTCCATTAAAATGTTCATTAGGTTTAACAACAAGCTCAACAGTTTCTTTCAGTTTTTTCATTGCACCAGAAACAACGCTAGAGCAGTTAATTGGTTGACAAGTTTGTTCACTTTTTTGTTCGATCAACCTTAAGTGACTATTATGATCTCTAAATTCTTTATTTTCTGTTTGAGTTTTTTATTGATTTTATTATTTTACAAAACCCTAAAAAAAAATACAGAAAAGCGTGTACAACTAGTATATAGCAACTTAATTCTAATCAACGTTTCAATTTTAATGTAACCATTACATGCCATCTCTGAATCTGGCCTTACATTAATACTGCAAGCCATATGAATCAACTCCCGTTGATTTGTTTTGTTTGAAGCCTGAATAAAAATATCGCAATTGATACTATTTACCATTTATTAAAACTTGTTTTCTTCAGGCTTCTTACAGACATCACTCAAAATATCTAAAAAATTAAAAATGATCTCCACAATAGTTTCGTCTGTCAGTCATGTGGTTCTAAAATAGAGAGTTTTAAAATTTGATAAAAGAAATTCATACGTCCTCTGAATTTGGTTAAGATCCCACTAAAATATTTTGATGACTAACTTTTGCAATTTCGTCGCTTCTGGTCCAAGAGTTCTGAAATTGTAAGTGCTAACTGTAAAGTTCCTGCAACTAAATAACAGACTATTCAGAACAATTAACTCATTTGCCAAAACCGAAGAACATTTTTGATAATCGCACTAAAGTTAAATGCTTGGCAACGAAAATGATAAATACTTGTCAACTTGCACATGCTGGATTAAATTCCGAATTTGAATAAAAATTTTCCCTATTTGTAGTTGAATTCTAAAATAAAAATAAACCTTTTTTTAGCCCGCGGATATTAAATAAACAAAATAATTGACTAAACATAAATCAAACTGGCATTTTAATCAAATATGAAACATACTAATACGTTCAAATGTAGATGTAGAGATGTTCATACCTTCAACTCCGTGTTGATTCTAAAAACATAAGATACTTGAATTTTGAGGGATTATTAATTTAAGAATAAAACGCTTACACTTCTTGTTTTTTTTTTGCAATTGCAGCATGTTACAAATGACCACTGCGGCTTTGCATTATGTGGTAAATGTAGCCTTTCATTTAGATGATATGATTTCGTCATCCGTGAAATGACCTTCGCAAGCTTGAGAATGGGTTTTTGCCGAGAATGTTGACCCGTTCCATCTTTAGATTAATATTATTTGGAATCCTAAACGATAAAAAGTAGCGATAAATTATAGTATAACGACAAATAATATATAATGCCACAATTTTGTGCCGCTTCTGATTTGACCCACTGGATTTACGGTAAAATAGGAAATAAGCACAATTTCCTTGGAATTTAAAACTTCAAAGTATTAAAACAAAACTTTCTTACAAGTTCGGGAGGAGTTTCCAAAAAGTGTCCGGGTAAAACACGGACAATTTTTATGTCAGGGGAATCCCAATTGATTGAAATATAAGCATTAATCACAACAAATCTTATAGTTAAATCATTCATAATTATAGGCCGTGTTCAGATGTGGAGTGGTTTCTCTCCTATATTTAGGTGTTAAACTGGTTATATGTAGAAGAAGAGGTAGGGGCAGTGAGCAATGAGTCATTGCCCCTTACTTTTCTTCTCCATATAACCTGTTTGACGTGTTTGCGTACAAGCTAACTCCGGCAATGCAAAAAAACTGACGATTGCATTCGTTAACCGAAGGTTTCTTGTGGGAACCCGCCACAACTTTCGATCACGCACTCAGTCTTGTCAGTGGCAGATAACATAGGCTACCAAGTACATTGCGTGTGTCTTTCGTGTGTTGGCTCCATTTCGAGTTTACGAGTTAAGTTGTTTACATGATACTTGTGATTCGCGTATTCCCTACATATTGGTCAAAATCAGAGAGGTGAGCAATTTTTAGGGTTTTGTAAAATTATTTTACAAAACCCTACTAGTTTCGCGACCAGTCTGTCCGTCCGTCCGTCCGTGTGTCACAGCAGTTTTTCTCGGAAACTGCTTAAGCTAGAAACATCAAATTTTGTGTGCAGGTGTAAAGTGGTGATCTCTTCAAATTCCAACTACAAAAAAATTTCATAAGGTATTTAAGGGGGGTCTCCCCATATAGGAGAGTGACCCCCCGAAAAAAAAACTTCATTGAAGATAGCCGATATGGGTATCAAATGAAAGGTCTTGATGAGAACTTTTCAAAACAGGTCTTATTTTGGCAAAATTTGCTTCGAGAGGTGCACAGGGAGGGGAAATACACGAAAAATTTGTGTCCCCCCCTCGCGATTGGACACCTGTGATGTGAAAAATCAGAAAAAAATCAAGAATGTAGGCCTTGGTGAGTACAACAACAACAAATACGTGAGAAGTCCCAATTCACTCAACTTTGTTAGTAATAGTATGATTTATCGATTTTATGTTTTCTTGAATAAAATCTTAACGGTACCCTTAAATTCAATGAAATTTGGCACGTAGATGTCTATTTATAAGATTGACCTATCCTGAAAATTTCATAAAGATTGAATTATATCGAGCGAAGTTATAGCGGTTTGAATTTTCCTGTATTACTATGGAACAATATGCGCTGCATGTATTACTATGGCAACATATGGCTATGTAACAATATGCGCTTTTTACCGACTAAGACACTACCGTTTTGCTAGGATTTGCATGAAAATTTCAGGAATGATAGGTATCATGTAAATCTTTGAGAATCGGTTCAGCTAGTGGTATCAGTAATCGTAAAACAAAATAGTGGCTGTTTTAAATGCGAAGATTGAATAATTTTGAGTTATTTTGCCCCAACTTCAACGTTTAAGTCGCATGCTTTGAACACTTGATTCAATTTAATGAATGACTGAAGATGAGTACCTACAATTAATGCTCATAAGTGAAACAAGTCAAGGAGGTGGGAGAGAGCTCCTAGCAAAAGGGTTTTGTAACCATTCTTGGATTCGAAAAAATTGGCCATTAATCGATGATAACAGTACAGGAGAGTGGCCCCTGGAAAAAAAAATTCATCAAACGTAGCCGATATGAGTATGAAATAAAAGTTTCCATGAGAGCTCTTCAAAACAGTTGTTAATCTGTCAGTTTTTGCTTCAGTGCGGGCACAGGGGGGAAATACATGAAAAATGTGTTTCCTCCGTTGCGGATGGACATCTGAAATAATTATCAAGGGAGATATTTATCAGTATAACAATACCAAAAACCTCAGAAGTCGAAATTCGTTCAACTTTGTTAATAATAGTATGATCTTCGTATTTCATAGTTTCTCCAATCAAATCGTCTTTGACATGTTTCTTGATTTGATTCGATCTGGTGACTGCATTTTGTAAATTGAATACAAAACCCTTCTGACATGAGCGTAGGTCTGTTTACCCAGCTTGTTGATTTCTAATTTTTGAATTAAAAATAAACGAATTGGAAAGTAGTTTCAATTTATGATTCTAGCACTACATTTCGTTGTTTATTTATGAAAAGGGCCAAGCCAAAAAATTATTTATTTTATAGTTATGACATAAAACAACTAAGTTGGGATCAGTATTAATCATTTTGGGAAGTTTTCCAAACATAAAAAAATGTTTTTTGATACATATTTTAAACAACTTTTAAATATTCTAAAAAGTGATAAATATATGAAATGTGAGTAATATTAAACTCCAAAAAACAGGAACAGAACGCCAAAAAAAATTTATTTCATAAGAAAAAAACAAACCATTGAAATTAGAAAATACACACATAAAAAAACCAAAATAAAAGAACACACTTTGTTAGTATCTACTTCTCATACATAAATTTCGTCTTAAAAATTATAATAACCATGGCTGCTGTTTTTCTGCAAAAGGGGTCTCCGCAAAACTTTACTTATTTATTCATTAGCAATACAAGAAACGTCTTATCGTCAATTCGAAGCATTTTAGCAGATTTGCACTGACTTCGTAGAGAAGTTACTTTGACCTCATCGTTTCCATAAACTGTGATACCTCCTATGATTGCGTATCCATACATGACGTTTTTTTTCTCAGTTGGTACATTTATAAGGAAAAAATAAATTTGGATGTAAATTCTCTGAAGTACTCACATCATTCACGTTATCGTGTCTACAGAGTTGATTTGAAAGGGTTTGTAAACTCTCATCATCTGAACTACTTGAAGTACAGCATTATAAAAGCTTTGCGTTTTAACAATCAAAAAATAAGCCAGTTCTTCATCGCCATGTGTTTCAATGCTCCATAAACTCTGGCGTAAGAGCTTCATTTTCGCTCTCTTCAGTTGAAATGCCTTAAGTTTTATTTCTTTTAGCAATTTAGTATGTTGGTATAATAGTATTGACACATCCAATGATCTCTGCCACATGATTTTTGTTACATTCATGATACCGGATATGGGGCCTAATTTCAAGGGCTAACTTTTTCATAGCTTCAATTTAATCTTCCGTTATTGCGTGCAGCAAATTTTTCAAAACACTAACAAAATCCGCAGCTATTGCGGCATCTTTTCCTTTCAAAACGTAATCAGTCGTTTTTTTGAGCACGTCGCCTACACATTCCATTGGCTCTTTTCCGTGCCCTAGTTCACTATATGTCCAAGGAAAGTATTAAAATAAATTTTTTATCCAGAATTAAATGTTAGTATGGTTTCGGTATTGTGAGGTTGCACCATCTGAGAAGATATGGAGAATTTGAACATTTTCTCAAAAAAAAAATTTAAACAATGGCGTCATATCTCCATAAATAGCATTGGCCTGGTTGTCCAGATTGTTGCTGAATGGTTCATGTATTTTCTTCCCTGTGCGCCCCTCAAAGCAAAAAGTGCCAAATTAAGAACTGTTTCGGAAAGTTCTCTTCAAGGCCTTTCATTTGATACACATACCGGCTACGTTTGATGAACATTTTTTTTCGGGAGCCACTCCTCTATATGGGGAAACCCCCTTAAATACCTTATAAAAATTTTTTGCGGTTGATTTTTAAAGAGAGTACCATTTTACACATTGAGTAATTAAATAATACTGGAGTGGACAACCACGACACAATGTGGTCGCAACAACTCCTGCAACCACATTTCCTACTGCTACGCTCTTGTTTACAATGTTAGAGAGGGCCAAATTGCACAAGCAAACATGGCTGCTGCTCAATGTAAACACATTTTCATGCTATCCTAAAAATTTTGTTTTCTATTTGAAAAACCTTCACCATTATGAGGAAAACATGCAAAATATTAACATATACTTAACTTATCTGTGAAAATAAGTATCTAGAGATCCTTTTCGACTATAATTTCTATACGAAGTCACTACACATTTCACTTTGAAATAGTAAAGTAATTTCACAGTGTCACACGTTAAAGTTACTTGAATCACAAACTACAATCAAATCTTTAAACCCTTGGAATGAATTTAGATCGCGAACACTTTCCACAGTTTTAATATCGGATAAAATTCGCGACGAAACTTGCAAATTGGCCAATTTGGCGCCCAATTTGCATCAGTCAACTTGACAGACAGTACGCATCTAGTCAGCTTTTGGAACAAGAAACTGACCAGCAAGAGTCAGGCGGGAAGGAAATGACAGTCAGATTGCTTGGAAGATGGCAGAAACCGGTCGCATGCTCTCTCATGCATTTTATATGAGCTTAGCCCATCCAGTTCTTATTCATCTGAGATTTTACATCTGCATACCAAATTTGATGTTTCTAGCTTAAGTGGTTTGCGAGAAAAAGTGCTGTGACAGACGGACGGACAGACAGGGCGCAATTTTAGTAGGGTTTTGTAAAATTATTTTACAAAACCCTAAAAGAGGAAGATATTACTGGGAAATACTGTACGCAATTTATTCTGCATATATTTCCATTGCAAATAAAGGTATTTCCGACGTTAAAGACCACCTGAACACACAAAAGCACAAAACTTATTCAAAAGGCAAAATAAGCAGTTCCAATATCACGGCTTGTTTCAAAAAATCTAAACCTAATTCAGAAGAAACCTTATTCGAGCAGCCGAAGATGCAATGACTTATCACACGGTTAAGGATCACATGTGATTCAAATCACTGGAGTGCAGTAATTGTCTCAATCTAGTGATGTTTTCGGAGTCAAATAAAGCAAAAAATATGACATGTAATCGCACAAAAGCTACAGCTATTGTAAATAACGTATTGAACCCATTTTCAATCAACGAACTCAAAAGTGATCTCATAGATGTTGAATTTATAAGTGTATCTACCGATGCTAGTAATCACGGCACTTTAAAATTATTTCCCATTATAATGCAGTATTTTGATAACAAACAAGTTGGATAAACAGACCTACGGTCATGTCAGAAGGGTTTTGTACCCAACGTGCGAAATGCAATCACCAGCAACGAACAAAGGTAAGAAACTTGTCGAAGAGATATGCACGTTTATAAGGAAATCCATTGCTTGGTCCTTTAAATCATGAATTCCCAAAAAAATGTATATTATTGATCTTATTTGAAAATTTCAAGATCAAATCAAAACTGCAGTGTCAGATTCACTGTAAAGTCCGTAAAATACCAAAATCGTGTGTTATCGTTGATGTATTCGCAGAAATTTCAAATGGCTATAACTTCCGTCAATATGATTCGATTTTCATCAAACTTGCAGAATATTAGGACCTTATATAAAACTACTCAAATTTAGTTTTCCATTAGATTTAAGGGTGTCCATACGATTTTATTGGGGAAAATGTGAAATTCAAATATCGTACTATTATTAACAAAGTTTAACGAATTTTTACTTCTAAGGTATTTTTTGTCGTCCGCAGGGGGAATGCCGGTCGACAAGAGCACTCTTGGAGGCTAGCATTCTTTGGGGAGCTCCGCCCCCACGTACCCGAGGAAATTCCCGCAGGGAGAAAGCCGGTCGACAAGAACATTCTTGGAGGCTAGCATTCTTTGGGGAGTGCCGCCCCCACGGACCCGAGGATATGGGGGGTGCCGTGAGCTTCCCTCCTGGGATGACAGGTAACGACTCTTATTGTATCTGGACTACGCTTTGGACAACGAACTGGAATTGACGCTTTGGGCTGGCGGATGTGATGGCTTGGACCTAGTTGCTTTGCACAGTAGCGCCGAGGTGAAACTCGTGTGCAAACGGCTCCAATTCAACTATCATACCGTCTCCGTCCCGGTAAAACCTTGGCAGGCCTCGGAGTACGTTCGAAGTTCGCAGCATTGAGTTGGTGGTGTAGGTTCGGTTGAGACGGACTCCCGATTAGCGCTGGTCTGGCTCTGAGCACTTGTCCCCACAAGGGCTTGTGCCAACCCTCGCATGGTCTCCCTGCTCTGCAAAGATAACCATGGGACCAAAAAGGCGACTACACACACGATCCAATAAAATGGAGCAAACAAAATCAACAGATCAAAAACATCCAACAAATGAAACCAAAAATAATAACGACGACGCAACCAGCGGTTGCAGCCACGTTGTCAACAGTACATCGAGAGCTGTACTAACCACGAAAAAAACGAAGACTAACACGACGACAGTGACGGTAGACGAAAAACGAAGAACAGCAGACACTCTGGTGCAGACTGAGATTCCTGCGGCGTTTGGGCGCAGCAAAAAAATTATGCGAACGCCCGAGCGTCCTGTTAAGGCGAAGCGGGAAACTCAGCAAGATGCTTCAGGTGTTTGAGCAGTGGAAGATAACGTAAAGAGCACCGAAAATTCGATTGTCACGGCTGCGATCGTTACTAAAGCGACCGATGCAAGGGTCACAAATCCCGACATTGCAACGAAAAATCCAGAAGCAAACGAGGAGATTACGGTACTAAAAGCAAAGAGTGACCAGACACCGCGTGATTGTACCGCCACCGTTGAAAATGTGGCGGAAGTACTGCACTCGGAAACGGAACGCGAAAACCTCTCCCAAGGATGGTTGCAAGGTATAATTGCGGCCTAGCGATACGAAGAGGAAAGACTACTTCGAAAAGCGGGAGATGTTCTGAAAAGAATACAAGCTGCATGCGACTCCCCAAAAATTAGCAAAGTAGCAAAGGAAGGGCTCATTGAACTAGAGGAGCTCCTAAATCGCATAGGGCACTATCGGCGGAGCTGGTTAAGGGCCGAAGATGAACAGAAGGCTGAAGAGGCGCTTGGGGCGAAATCTAAAGGTGACATGCAGATAGCTCCATCATTAAAAGTCAATAAAAGAATGGCGTCTAGCCCAATCGAAGGAGATCGGGATAAAAGAAGGAAGGAAGAGGCACTTGACGGGCGTGGAGCACCAGATCGGGGGTTCCAGACAGTGCTTACAAAAGGAGCGAAGAGAGCCGCAAAAAAAGCCAGAAAATAAAATTCGCACGGACGCCCAATTAGAAAAAGGACCTGATGCAAAACAGGAGAGGCAGAAGCCTCGACGAAGACCCCGGCAGCAGGCACTGCTTGTAAAGCCCCAAGATGGCCGATCCTACGCGGAGGTGCTGCGGGACATCAGGGGAAACGTAAGGCCCGAAGACACCAATACTACCATTAAAGTAGTACGACCAACGCGGTCGGGCCACATACTGGTCGAATTCGGAGCAGAGGCCGGCAAAAAAGAAGCATTCTGTGACGCAGTAAAGAAAGTCCTCGGCAATAGCGCAACTATAGCCCCGCTCGAGCCGATGGCAACGATCGAATTACGGGACATTGACTGCGTGACGGATCTGGCTGAGGTAGAAGAGGCCATCAAAAGGGAGTTCCCTAGCGTGGGAAGGATCAAAGCGAGACTGACACCAGAAAACAACAGGGGACGACGCATGGCCAAAGTTGACTTGACCGAAAAGGACGCCGAACAATTCCTGAACAAGGGCAAAGTACGAATAGGGTGGGTTGTCTGTAGGATACGGCGAAGAGCAACGCCTCTTCAATGTTTCAAATGCCTTGGTTATGGTCACACCACACAAGTATGCAAAGGACCCGATAGGAGTTCCCTGTGTTACAAATGCGGTGAAATGGGACATAAAAGAAAAGAGTGTACGAAGGAGGCACACTGTATTTCTGTATTCTTTGCAAGGATGCTGATCCAAAACCTGATTTTGGACACGTCTTGGGATCAGGAAAATGCCGGGTGTTCCAGAAAGCCCTAGCCAAGGCAAAATCAGAGCTTCGATGACCCGCATCCTGCAGCTAAACCTACACCGCAGTTCAACCGCCCAAAATCTGCTTGAGCAGTTTACGAGGGACAGGAAACCCGACTTCTTGCTGCTGAGTGAGCAACACCATAATAAAAGTCCTGCATTATGGTACTCTGATGAAACTGGTACTGCCGGTATCTGGGTTCGGAACAGTGATTTTCAAGCGGAGAGTTATGGACGGGGGGATTGTTTCGTGTGGGTTCGGTGCTCAGGGACCACCTTCTTTAGTGTCTACCTAACGCCTAACGAGCCGATATCATCTTTCCAAGCCAAGCTTAATGCTCTGGAGGGCGCTGTCTCGAACGCAGAGGGTAAAGTGCTCGTTGGGGGCGACTTCAATGCTAAAGCAATCGAATGGGGCATGCCTCGGATGGATCCGCGGGGAAAACGAATCCTGGAAATGGCGGCCAGGACGGCCATCGTCGTACTAAACTCCGGAAATACGCCGACTTTCCGCCGTTTTGGCTGTGAGGGAACCATACCGGACGTGACATTCGCCTCGGAGCCCTTAGTACGGAGGATACACAACTGGAAAGTATTAGAGGACTACTCAGCCAGTGATCACCAGTGCATTCTGCTTGAGATAAGTGATGCTGTCTCCCGACGTCCGTGCTCTCGGCCTTCTACAACTGGATGGAACATTGGAAGAATGGACATCGAGAGGTTCGTCAAGGCTCTCACAGCAGGTGAGCCGCTGCAGGTAGCTCCGGAGGGAACGGAAGAACTGGCAGCTCAAGACGTGGTGAACTCTACTACGAGCACCATTACGACTGCTTGCTGTGCTTCTATGCCCCGTCAAAGACCCCGGCACGGCAAGCCCCCAGTGTACTGGTGGTCTACTGAAATCGCTGAAAAGCGGAGGGAGTGTCACAAGCTTCGGCGTGAGGCTCAACGGGCGCGGAACCGTGACGAGGCATGCAACCAGGTGGCAGCATATAAGTCAGCCAGGAAATGCATTCGCAAACTGATCAACAGTAGCAAGGCTTGCTGCTGGCAAGACCTCGTGGACAATGTGAACAAGGATCCGTGGGGCCTTGGCTACAAGCTGGTCTTGGGGAAACTTGGTGCACCACGGAAGCCTTGTATACATGACGCGGAAAAGATGGACGCGATAGTGCGGAGACTCTTCCCCGCCCATCCCGTCCATGTTGACGCTGTCCATGGTGAAACAGCAGTAGAGTGCCCACTCTTCACACTGCTGGAACTGGAGGAGGCAGTCCTCTCCTTGAAAGCGAGGAACGCTCCAGGTCCAGATGGTGTTCTAGCTGAGGTGTTGCGGCACGTCTATCACCATTGTCCTGACTTGCTGCTCAGCACATTCAACGCTTGCCTACGGGACGGGGTTTTCTCGGTACGATGGAAGGTGGCGAGGCTCGTACTGATCAGCAAGGGGAAGGGAAATCCCGAATCGCCGTCTGCATGCCACCCGTTATGCATGCTAGACACGGCTGGGAAAGTGCTAGAGAAACTCATCAAGGGAAGACTCACTGACGCGATTTGTGCTGCTGGGGACCTATCTCCTCGGCAGTACGGCTTTAGAGCAGGACGTTCTACCATTGATGCGATTGCAGAGGTGGTGAACGCGGTTCAAAAGGCAGAGGCATATAGTCGCACCAAGCGACGGATTATCCTGTTGGTAACACTCGACGTCAGGACTGCCTTCAACTCCGCTAGATGGGTGGATATTCTGGACACGCTGGAAAACTCTTTTCAAGCTCCAGAGTATCTAATGCGGCTTTTGAGGAACTACCTAAAGGACCGAACCCTGCTCTACGACACGACACAGGGCCAACGAAGGATGGAAATTACATCGGGTGTTGCTCAGGGATCTATCCTTGGTCCGGACCTGTGGAACGTGTCTTACGACGGGCTACTGAGACTTGAGATGCCAGATGAGTCGCGCTTGGTCGGCTATGCGGATGATGTTGCGGCTCTGGTCACTGGACGCACCGTTGAACAGGCGCAACTTAGGCTAGGTATGCTAATGCGCCGAGTGAGGGACTGGATGACTGCTCGCGGGCTCAGTTTAGCACTGGAGAAAACCGAAGTGGTCATCTTGACAAAAAAGAGAATCCCTAGAGTAAGGATGATCAGTATTGGAAGTATACAAATCGAATCAAAGCCAGCGGTGAAGTACCTGGGGCTACTGATCGACTCGAAGATGAGTTTCTCTGAGCAAATCAGGGCAACGGCTGAGAAAGCTGCTTCGGGAATATCGGCCCTGAGTCTACTTATGGCCAACGTAGGGGGACCCAGCCCATCAAGAAGACGCCTCTTGATGAGTGCTGTAGGGTCAGTGCTACTGTATGGAGCAGAGGTATGGGGCGACGCTCTCAGCAAGGAGGTATACCGAAAACGATTGGCACAGGTACAGAGAAGAGGAGCACTGAGAATTGCATCTTCGTATCCAACAGTCTCCGACTCGGCGGTGAGAGTGATTGCAGGCGTGATACCTGTCGCCCTCCTTGCTAGAGAGCGCCGCGCAATTTACCTGCGCCGAAACGAGGATGCGAGGGAGATGGTTGTCCGCGAGGAGAGACAACGCTCGCTCAACGATTGGCAGCAGTCTTTGGGGAATCGCACGAAGGGAAGGTGGACTGCACGCCTCATTCCGGACGTGAGACCGTGGCTAAATCGAAGGCATGGTGAGACTGACTTCTATCTGACCCAGCTTTTGAGCGGGCACGGGTGTTTTCAGTCTTACCTTCACAAGATCGGTAAGTCACGGTCTCCCGATTGTCGGTTTTGCCCAGGAGAGGAGGACAATGCCTGTCACACATTTTTTGCGTGTACGAAATGGGTCAGGCTGCAAAGGGAACTCTACAGGGAGACGGGAGAGCTCACCCCGGATAATATAGTTGCGGTGATGCTCGAATCGGTTGACAAATGGAACCAGGTGGCACATTATGCTCGGGCAGTCCTGAAATATAAAAGGGACTCACAGCAGCCGGAGGCACTGGGGCTGGGGGATCGCTCTTCTGGCATTTCCTCTTCCCCTCTCCCCTCCCGCTAGGAAAGGGACTCCCCAGCTTGAAGGCGCGCACGGCGTAACAAAACGAGACCTGGCCCGAAGTAATGTGTCAAACGGTTCCAGGCTAGGTTCTCAGATTGACAGGGGAGGTGTTTAGTGGGTAGTCCAAGGGTTTCCTCTATGGAAGTCCCACACTGCCAGACTCGGCGGGCATAAATGCCTTCACCTCCCTACCACACAAAAAAAAAGGTATTTGTTGTTATTGTACTCATAAACATAATTGTTTTCAGATGTTCCGGATCACAGGTAACCAATCGCAAGGGGGGGAGGGGGGCACAATTTTTTTTGTGTATGTCCCCTTCGTGTGCACCCTTGTAGTAAAAACTATTTGTTTAAGCTCTGTTGCGATAAGTTTTTATTGAGATCTTCGGTTTGATACCCATATCGTCTACTTTTGATGATTTTTTTTTCGTGGGCCACTCCCCCAAACGGGGAGACCCCCTTAAGCACCTTGTATATTTTTTTTTGTAGTGAAACTTTGAAGAGGGCATCACTTTACACCGATGTACAAAATTTTATGTTTATAGCTTATACGGTTCGCGAGAAAAAGTGCTGTGACACACGGACGGACGGGCAGACAAGCGCGATTTTAGTAGGGTTTTGTAAAATTATTTTACAAAACTCTAAAAAATAGTATCACATCAAAGCTTCTTGAAATCGAATCTACTAAAAATAAGACATCTGATACAATCGTTGAAATTATTATGAAACAACTTCAGGAGCATAATCCTACATCGAAATATATAGCGTTTTCTGGTGATAGCTGCAACACAAACTTTGGTGGTTGCAGTAGATCTGGAACAAATAAGACTTCTACCAGCTGCGAAGTAATTTTAATCTTAACAGTGTTAGTGTAGGATGTTCTGCACATATACTTCATAACGCTGTGCACCATGGATGTGACCTACTTCCTGTTGACACTGAGACGATGATATTGGTAATTTACATCTTTTGCTCAATTTACACAGATCGAATAGGAACTCTAAAAGGACTCTGCATGGGCGCTGAATCGGAATGCCAGCAACTTTTATTCCATTAAAAACACGATGGCTAAGCCTTTTTCCCGCATTGAAAAGTTATTTTGAAAGCTTAGATAGACCACTCGTATCGGTTGAAATTTTCGTCGGAGATCCGATCCATTATCGGAAGCATACTTGTTTCTCATTCATTCAATGATTTACCTTTTTTACAGAAAAATCGAAATGTTGGAGAAAAGTGATAACTCAGTTATCGAAACCAGAAACATATTGGCATCTCTAAATAGAATGTTAGACGACAGAATAAAAGAAAACTTTGTGCCGATTAAGGTTCAAAGTATTTTGAACAAACAAGATGAAAAAAATTGTTTAAATTTTTACACAGAAATGAAATCCTATATAGAAAGGTGGAAAAAATCAATGATAGACTTTGACAAGTTCGACTGGGTGAAACCACTGAAACCACTCCATGGTCTGGTAGTAAAAAAACAGTCGTCTTTCTTAAAAAAATTAATATGGAAATCAATGACACGAAATTGATTGACGAATGGGCCAATTTAAAAAGCATTTTGCATGAATCTTAGTGATGCAGATAAGTTGTTCACCGCAAACCAGCTGTGGCACAATTTTTTTAAAACGCCAAATGCTACTTTATATTCCGAGCTGCTCAAAATTGCCCTGAAATCTAGAATGTATAGTTTGTTTGATTATATATCGAACCAAAAATTCTAAGTTTATATGATTTGGTGCCTAAAAGGAGAGGGCTCCTAATTATTTTTGGTACCAGATAACCCCAGAAAGAGAAGAATGTTTAATTTTATTTGAGTATTATATTTGCTACGCTGTAGTTTGGATCGCAAACAAGCAGTATAAATGAATAATATAATGAAAATGTGAACGATGTTGTTGCTTTCAACGCTGTAATATTGCTTTCCAGCGGCTTCCAGGAAAAAACTCGATTTCACACAAATGTACCGGGTTTTTAATAATTTTTGTTCGGCGGCGGCAATTTAGGTGATGGCAGCCCTAAATTTGACTCCAATAAAAAATTCATGGTTTGCTAATGATTTCGGCCAGTCTACAGTACAAACTTCAGATGTGGCTTACATTTCCGTTAAGTTGCTTATTTTGATAAAGGTTACCATATGAATATCTTGGTAATTTATTGAGTGAAAAACTTTTTAGAATTCAGAAAAAATTTGAATCAATATTCGCTTTGATTAGAGTATATGGCACGTAAGTGTGGAAAGCAACTTGGTCAATTTGATTGATGAGAAAATATTAACAGATATCACTTTATTAGATCAACTTTACACTATTCGAATTTCATCGATAATTTTGACAGGACCCTTTAAAATTTTATAATGTCCCTTCATTTAAATTGCAGATTGATCGTTATATGCCGAATATATCCGAATCGGGAATTTTATAAATGTTGTGAGAATTTATCAAATCATTTAAAGAAAGCTTAGCTACTTATTTATGAATTCACACTATAAGAGTGTATAACTAGTTAAGGTTGAGTTGAAATGTAAAAACACTATGACGATTTCATAAAAATCCATAAAACTGCACACAAACTATGTACATTGTAACCGGAAAGAATATGATTTGAGAAAATTAGCGGTTGACCGCATTGTTAAGTAGAAAAATTATGATAAACAGATTCACGTTGATCGCCCGAATCTTTTTTAATTTGATAATTTGAATGCCATTATTGAGGTTTTGTTTAATGAAAAGCAATTTCGATTTTTATTTGCATTTTTCTGTATCGTGCGGGTTAACATCGGCGGGAGCTGTCAAGTAGCTTACATTCCCATTAAATTGTTCTTTTCCCTTTAAAGCTGTGTTCATACTTTGTGTTTATTGAGAGCAACATACTCGTATTTCATATTTCACGCATATATGAAATAAAACATTGAAGATTTGAAAGTAAAATAAAGGGTGGTTCAACCATAATGCACGATGTTAATTGTGAGGCCAACCTCAACGTTGTTTTCCGCCCAACTTAATTTGACATTTCTTTGTTTCAGTGTTTGACGCATTCCAACAGTCAACGAGCTTTGCTGTGTTTCTTTTCGCTGTGCCATAAAATCGCCTAATTTACAAGTTACTTTGATTAATTCACCGCTGAAGTTTTGTCAGTTAGTGACTTGGTGTGATCTTCTTCTCTACCGCGTTAAGATATTGTGTCTTGGTTAACCGAGATAGTGTGGTTCTGCAATTGAAATTACTTTTCTCAATCCTAAGCTAAAAGCTTCAGTGTCATATCAATTCGCGATCTATCATCATATAGTATTTTGCTAATGGTGAACTCATGAACTCCACTCGCTCCTAGTGGCTTGATTAAACTTTTGTCGTAGCTTATACTTATTCACGCATTCCACCCTGGACTCCCCCTTGTGGAGTGTATGTGGATCAGAACTTTAGGTTCGTGTTTAATCTAAGCAGGAACTTGTTTTACACTTTGACTTTGCGTATCTTTAGGCGTTAGCTTATCGTTTGAGCTTGTACGGACGTGCGTATGAAATAATACTCAACGTTAATTTAATGACGCAATGAAGTTTATTTAAACGATAACTACAAACTGACTATAAAGTCAAATCAAAGATGGCCGGTGTCATTTGTATTAATTCTTACGGAACACGTTACACACACACACAATGAAGTTTAATTAAACGATAATTACAAACTGACTATAAAGGCAAAGCAAAGATGGACGGTGCCATTCGTATTAATTGTTACGGAGCACGTTAGGTTCGCCCGGACTTGATCAAATCCAGTTGAAGAGTCGAATGACAGCAATTCTGCAACACCACTGCTGTGGTCAGCGACATCTGATTGTCGTATGTCGTGACCGCCACAAGCTAATTTATCAAAGAGTCACCTCTACATACTTATGTAAATTTATTGAAGGATCGTTGTAGTGTGTGAGTTTGTGCCTGTGCGAATTTGTAACTTCTTACTTGCATAATGTCTATCTGGATGGCTACTACTTGCTTGGATAGGCCGAACAAATCCAAAATCATGATATGTTTTGGTATTTGTGGATTAACATTCCACGCTAAATGCGTGAATTTAACTGACCCAGTGGCTGACAGCATTATGACAAGTGATTCTGGGGCATACTGGTACTGCGCTACATACCGCAAATATACCACTTCTTTATTTGTAGTCCAGCTCCCATCAGCTTATGCTACAGGTTAAGCTTGAAGAGACTGAAACTTCTTTAGCGTCCCTCGTTTCAATTGCTCAAGCCAAATTATTGTCTACATGTCGGATGAAACAGCAATTAAAACAGGGTGTTAATGTTCCTCCCCCCCGAAAGTGAGCATGCTTTACAACAACAGCAACCAGAGCATGCTTTACAACAACAGTTACCTCATCAATTGCTCCTGAGTCTACCGCAGAGTGAGGATCAGCTACAGCAGTCTCCAGAACAACCCACGACACCTCAAAATCTTAACCTGTCCCCGTAGTTACTTTCGCCTAGTGTGTATGATGAGCTGGTATCGTCAGGCCATCACTGTATCATGCAAAATTCAGTAGTAGCTTCTTACGCGAAGCGTGCTTGCGCAACAACAGCAAGCAGGTAGTCAGGAGTCAATTCCGGCTCCACTTAATAAAGCTACGGACCTGTAACAAAAGAGTCGCATGCAGCAGTCTATCCTGCCTACTTGGCAGCAACAAAAAATTCAGCCGCGATCCAAGCTGCGTCATACACAATCAAAGATTAATAATCTTCAGCAAAACATTGATATGTCTTCAGCACCACAAAACTATATAGATAGTGTGTTAGCAAATAACAGAGTATTGCGAGCAGTCTTCCCACCTCTACAATTGTTCGCATCAAGGCTCGCTTATAACACAACCAAGGATAAACTTGCCAACTGCGTAACATGAAAGCTTGGTTACACGCCTAGTATTTTTAGGTGCGTAAAATTAACAAAAGGCAATCTTCCTGACCAGATTATAAGTTCATTCAAACTGACAGTTCTGGCTGAACTTTCTGTTCTACTTCGTCCCGATTTTCAGCCAAAGGAGACACTCGTTAAAACATTCGATACAAGGCAGCCTAAGCGGCGATTTCATCCTAAAAAAGGTTCCAAACAGCCTCCACAGCCTTCAAGGATCATGTAACACTGAAAGAAATTCTTTCCTTCCTAATCTTTCAACTATTTCTATTTATTACAAGAATGTTCATGGCTTAAGAACCAAACTTGAGGACTTACTAGTTGTGTCTCAATTAACTAACGATTCTGCTATCTGTTTAACTCAAAAGTGGTTGGACAAAAATATTTCAAATGCGGAAATTTTACCAGATTACTTTGTCTACCGATGCAAACGTGACCTTAACATCACTAATAAATCTGATGGTGGGGGAGTCTTGGTTGCAGTCTGCAAAATTCCTAATAGTTTACTTTGTTTTGACTTCAAATTTGCTCGTGCTGTTGAATGTGTAATTGTTAAACTCCCTCTTCTTCATAACTCCTCTTTATTAATTTTTTTTGTGTATATTCCCTGTAATTCTCCCTTAAATGTATACGAAGCCTTCTTTTATGAACTCTCGGCCTTTCTTCTTGCTCGTCACCCCCATTCTAAAATTATAATTTGTGGGGACTTTAACCTACCGGTAGTGGAATGGGATCCCTTACCAACACCTGGCATCTCCTTCCTTCTTTGTCACTTTCATCCTTTCTTTCCCTTTGTTTTTTTCACAGTTTAACCATATCCGTAACCCTAATGGTCGCCTTGTGGACCTTGTCATGTTAAATGTTCAAACTGGGTGTCTATCAATAGCTTCTGGCTTACATCTTTATATTCAACCTGATCTCCATCATCCATTTTTGTCTCTAGCACTAACCGTTGATACCCTAAAGCCTCAGAGAATGCCTCAGTTTATCGTTACAACATCTTTAGAGCAAATTATGAGGCAAATAAAACCAATCTGGACTCGGCCAACTGGAGCACCTTCTTCACTCGTCTTGACTGTGATAGTGCTTTGAACAAATTTCACGGCTACTTTAACAATCTGATTGCTCTTTATACTCCATTGCAAGCTCCTTGCAAGGCTAAAATGAGTCCTTTGCTTACTTGAACAGTTCTTTGTGCCTTAAAACTCAAACTATCGTCCCATATTACTCCTTGGACCTCGTCTTTTCGTACTGTTTATCAATGATCTCCCTCGGTAATTTCTTCTTCTTGTCTCCTGTGTGCTGATGATTTCAAGGTATTCCGGATAATTAGAACCCTTGAAGATGATCTGAATGATCAGTTTAACCTCTTTAACTGGTGTAATGCAAACTCCCTTTGTATCAATGTTTCCAAATGTTTTAAAATGACTTTTACTTTGAAAATTGTTCCTTTAACTTACAATTACACCCTATGTGATGTTTTTCTCTCCTCTGCAGACTCATGTAAAGATCTTGGTGTAATATTTGATCCCAAGCTTAAATTTAATGCCAATATTTTTAGCATAATTACCAAGGCATCAAAAGTTTCTGGTTTTATTATGCGGCATTTGCACAAGTTTGCAAATATGGCTACCGGTGTTCGCTTGTTCACATGTCTTGTCCGCCCGCTTCTAGAGTACTGCTCAGTAGTGTGGTCTCTTAGACATTTATATCTTGTGAGCTTACTAGAAGCTGTTCAGTGTCAGTTTACCCGTACTTTGTACTTCAAATTCATCTTAGAAAATGAGTCTTATGAGCGTCGTCTATCCATACTTCGTCTCCCTTCTCTGTCGTCCCGTATAACTTCTTCGATCAATGTTTTCCTTATAAGTTGTACCACCACCAATTTGCTTCCACTCTAAGCAAAGATTTGCACTACAGACTGTGTGCGCATCCTAGTCAGTCTAATAACATTCTCGAGGTTTTGTACGCCTGGACAGATTTATATTTTCGGTCAATTATGCCGCGAATCATCAGAAAGCACAACAACCTCAAGCTTGGTTCTCTATCCATCTTTGTTTTTAAAAATAAACTAAAGACGTTGTTTTTTGTGAATAGCGATTAATATTTACTTATCACTCAATTTTTCAAACTTTCATCTAGCCTCTGATTTCTTTTCTTACATGTTTTAATTAACTTTTTTCTGCTTGATTTTGTTGTATAAATGTGTCTTACTTCAAGCGATATTTAATTGTCTAAGTCTATTTTGTGATTAGAATTTTGTCTCTTAAATGGATTTGAATAAATGAATGATTTCAACCATGAAGAGGTACACAATTGAGCAGTGTGTTAAGGTTGTTGAAGCCTTTTTCGAAAATGGGCGTTGAAAGCAAAGTGCATTTCGTGTTTTTTTTTGTCAGCATAATCGATCAAATGTGTCCACGATCAGGAGAAGTGTGCGCAAATTTCAGCAAACCGGGTCTATAGGAAATATGAAACCACATGTGCATGCTCGCCCAGTTCATTCTGCGCAAAACATTGCTACTGTTCATGATAGTGTGGCAGAAGAGCCGTCAATTCCGACTCGTCATCGTGCTCAACAATTGAACATCTCTCGAACTTCACTGATGCAAGTGTTGAATAAAGATTTGAATTTACAGGCTTACAAGGTTCAATTGACTCAAGAGCTGAAGCCTACTGACCATTTCAAGCGTCGATAAGGCACCGAATGGTTAGTTGAACAGACAGAAGGGAATGGCGACTTTACAAAGAAAATTATCTTCAGCAACGAGGCGCACTTTCACCTCATTAGATTCGTTAACAAGCAAATGGGCAAATGAAAATCCACAAGTGATTGTTGAAAAGCCGATGTATTCACAAAGAGTGACTGTTTTGTGTGGTTGATGGGCTGGCGGCGTCATCGGGCCGTACTTCATCGAAAATGAGGGCGGCTAAGCAGTTGCTGTGAATGGTGTACGCTATTGCGAGATGATGACGGATTTCTTGTGGCTGTAAATTTTGGTTATGGACTTGGACAATATGTGGTTCCAACAGAATGGCGCCACTTACCACACAGCCAACGAAACAATGGCTCTTTTGTGTGAGAAATTCAATGACCATGTTATTTCACGTTGTGGCAATGTTAATTAGCCGCCACGATCATATAATTTGACACCATTGGACTTCTTTCTTTGGGGATATTTAAAGAAAAAGTGTACATCAATAAGCAAAGATGAATCCAAGAGCTAAAGAATGAGATAATCAAGCACACTTACAACATTGAACCTCAATTATGTCTCAGCCATTAAAAATATGGACCATCGGATAGAAATACGCCACCGTAGCCGTGGCGAGTATTTGGGCGATATTTTGTTGGACACATAATTTTCTATTATAATAAAAAAATTGAACATAATTCCCTGAAAACTGTTCGTTTTATTTTCAATAAACATTGCGCGTTTTGGTTGGACCACCCTTTATGATGATAATAATAGCATTTTCATTGCCGATGGTTAGGAATTTTAATTTTAACCTTCATTGGTTTTATAATAATACACAAACCTTAACTTGGATTCATTTAGTTAGTGTGAACTTAACATAAGCAAAAACGTGATAGGATTAGTGAAATATTTGTAGGATGAGTGAAATTAGGAGAAGGCTTAACCTGATTTACTCAAAGTGTTATAAGAAATAGTAGCCCGTAAGTGTAGTATATGTTTTCACCAAAACAAAAATGAGGCAGACTTATTAAGACATTATGCAAAACACCACAAAAACGAATTTAGAATGAATTGTTCTCAGAGAGATTCAACTTATGACAGATAGAAGTATTTTTTAAACAAATAATTACAAAGCAATCCCAAATGTAGATGACTAGTTAATTGAAAAGCATGCAAGTGATGATGTCAACTTGACTGGAAAATTAATCCTTTTAAATTCTGAAATAATTTTTTTTTCTGAATTTTGATGGATCGAACTAATTGCAATCACAATTGTAATATTCATGAAAATAATGAGGACATTCGAGGTAGTAGTTTTACTACAGTGTACAATAAATTTTCAAAGATATATACATAATGTGAATATTTAACTATCTTTTTTGTTGACGAAAATGTAATCCATAAATTTCTTGGCTACACGTCTGCTGCTTTCGGAAAATGTTCCAAAAGTCAATAAAAATTCTGGTTGAAAGTACGTGCAATCTGACTGGAAATTATTTAGCTTTGATAGTAATAAGTATTCAGGCGGCACCTGATTATGACGTCAAGTATACTCTAAGAAAATGTCATTGAGTAATTAAATAATACTGGGGTGGACAACCACGTGACAATATGGTTGCAACAACCCCTGCGACCACTTTTCCTACTGCTACGCTTTTGTTTACTACCTTAGAGAGAGCCAAATTGCACAAGCAAACATGGCTGCTGCCAGTGGCGGCTCGTGCGTTTGTAACCGGGGGGTTCACAGTTCACAGTAATAGCAGTTGCTACAATCAGAAGGGCTTTAAACTAAGTTAGCGTTACAATGTAATTGTACCTCATTACACAAGTCATTACCACATTTCCGCGTCAATATGAAATATTTCATATTATTTCGTTTTCATCTTGCCTTCCATTTTTCTTACCTTTGACATGCGAATTTTTCAAGGTACAGAGAATTGCGTAGCAGTTCGAATACGAATTTAATTTAGAATAAAATGTCATGAAAAAATACAGTTTTTGCTATTTAAGCACAATTTTTATTTTATTCATTATAATGAATCTTTATAAGTAATTTTTAATAATTGAGATATTGAAAATAAGTGAAATAATATTTTACAAAAAGAAAATGGTGTACAAAAACAAATGAACAAGTAATTCAAGTGCAGTGCTTGTACGTAAAATCCAATCTTCTTTCTTTTTTAGCGGCAAATTTGTCGATTACCATGTCGTTAAAATTTTGCGATTCCTGCAATAATTTTTTTTCGATTGAAAGCATTGCTAACGCAGTAAGTCTGTCTTGGTTCATCGTTGATCTTAAAAATGTTTTAATTCTTTTTTGAGTCGAAAAAGACCTCTCTGCTTCAGCGGTTGTCATAGGGATAGTCACTATGAGTTTCAAAAGCTGAGAAGTGGCATAAAATAAATTCTCAAGGCAGTTTTCTTTTATAAACTTGAGAAGATTAACGGCACCTGATGAATTCCTGAAGTCAGGTCTTTTATATATGATTTCAAGTTCCGTTCGTAGCCTGACTGCATCTAAAAATGGATAAGCTTCGACAGAACTATTTAAATAGTTGATCGGAAAGTCTGTTGCGAACTGAAGAAAATTTTTCGCTAAGAAAAGATTTGAAGCACTTAAATGATTTGTGAAAGCGAACCTATCAATAGCATGGCTTATGATTGAATCACAAATTTCTTTGGCTGCTACAATTTGCGTAATGTATGGATCGTCATTTTTTCTTTGCTTTTTAGCACTAGTCATTTCTGTAGGGATTTCATCTTGAATATTTTCAATATTATTTCTTTCATTTTGAATAGATTGTTTAAAACTCATCACGCATTCTTGAATTCCAACTGCATCTATACTAATTTTCTGTAACTGATTGTATAAAATATCGCAATGTGGCATTATACGACTGAAGAATGTCAGCCAAAATAGAAAGACAGGATCTTGAAGCATACGAGATATTGCACATGCTTGATTGATAGTTAGAGTCTGCTTTGAAGTTGATTTTATTTCTTCCATGCACTCAATCAAGGAATTCCTATTTTGATATACAGTGGTAACAGTTCTACTTTTGAAATTCCACCTTGTCTTGGAAGTACGTGGTATTCGACGACCAACAATTGCGTCTAAAATGGCTACTCGTTGCGGAGAATTCGAAAAAAAATTACTTATATCACTCAAATTAGAAAAAAAAACGCGTACTTGTTGATTTTGTTTTGCACCTTGAGATAAAACCAAATTTAACTGATGGGCATAGCAATGAATATAAAATGCATATTTGTAATGTGTTTGTATAATTTTTTGTACTCCCCCAGTTTGTCCAGACATAACGTTGGCACCATCATAGCTTTGCGAAATTAGCTTTTCGGGGTTGTTGACCACTTTTTCCAAGACTCCATGAATAGCTTCCGCCAAACTGACAGCATCGTGCCCATTAGGGTTTAAAAACGACCAGAAACGTTCCACAGGACTACCATCTTGAAGAACATACCGAAAAACTACTGACATTTGAAAAATGGAAGACACATCTGTGGTCTCATCAGCAATCACAGATACAAAGTCAGCGCAGAGTATTTCTTTCTTGATGGTCTCTTGCATAATTTCCAACATGCAGTCCAACAATTCATTTTGGATTGTTTTTGAAGTACCTTTGAAAACGGTAGTTTTTTCCATGTGGTCTTTCAAAGCTGTATCCAATTCAGCAGTAAAATTTATGAGGCCACGAAAAACTCCTGGGCTTAGTGACTTTTGCGTCTCGTCATGACCTCGAAGAGCGAGCTCAAATACTCCACAAAATTTTACGCAGTCTATGATTTTAGATAAAACATACCGATTTTTCCGCACTTGCTCGTTGTTTTGTTGGATACTGCGTCTATAAGCACTGTCAAGTTGTTGCCTAATATCTTGCTTACCTAGTAAGTTGAAGTCTAGTTGGGCATTGATATGAGATGCTGCACTCTCATGCTTTTTAATTTTTTGAGCAAGATGGCTCAAACCGTCAACACCTGTTTTTGTCCAACTAGAATCTGAGCTTTTACTACCGAACAAAACGCACGGAAAACAAAATAACTTGTTTGTCACTGCACATCCACAAATCCACTTTGTTTTTTCATATGTTTCCGGTTTAAATTCGCGCTTGAACTGTCTCGATTTCGAGTTCGTCACTTGGACAATTTCAATTTCAGGAATTGGTCTTCCGAGATTTCTAAACTTGATTTTTTCATCTAAGGAAAGTTGTTTAAAGTTTTCTCTAAATAAACTAACGCAAAATTTTTCACAATCCATAATTAATTTTTTAAATTTTCGATTGGCAGCCCAAAGTAATGCTAAGAATTACAAAGATTTGAACTGATGGAGCACTCTAAATTCGTGCGCCAAATGCAGTACAAATTATGGTTAGCACTCCTAATACTTTTAACCCCCCAAAAACCAAAATTAGGTGCACGTGCGATCGCGACATACTCATGTTCATAAGACTATCTCGGATGCGAACGAGGAAAACGAAATTGAGCACAAAGAATGGAGGAAAATTCCATCAGGCTAGTGAACATATGAGTTGATTTTCTTTGAAGAATTCATCTGGGAGGCCCGTCATTCACTTTAAAGACATTACTATTGATAACTTAGTTGAGGGTTGGCGCTCTGAATAATTCTTGCTGAATACATTTTTATGTTTTTCTACTTCCTTCTCAGGGGGTCACGTGCTCCTGTGCACATATGCTAGAGCCGCCACTGGCTGCTGCTCAATGTAAACAAATTTTCATACAATATCAAAAATTTGCTTTCTATTTGAAAAACCTTCAGCATTGTATGAAAAACATGCAAAACATTAATATTGTCGCGTGTTTTCCGTTCGCGGCCAATAATTTTAATGTTCCGGGAAAGTGAAAACGCAATGTCTTTTAATTTAAGTTAAAAGTGTTTATTTAATTAAATAAAATGCACAATAATCAGTTAACACTTTCACTAATTTTAATTTTCACTATTAAAATTCTAACACTTGTCCATAAATTTCTTATCGCAATTGTCTTCTAAATCACTTCACTATTACGAAAATCACTTTGCACTCAAACAATCAATTGTCTTTACTATATCCACTATATCGCAGTTTTCTATCGCGGTCGAATGAATCATTATTCATTCAGCTCGCCTTTATATAGGGTCTCTACCTATTCACCCATTTCTCGTACATGGGCGAATGTTCTACCGAGAGGTACCTGGTAGGTTCGAGCGAGTTCATGAATGGAGTGACGTCACTTGCAGATGTTGATCATGCTTGTTGGGTTCGAGTAAATTCATTCGTTGACGTTCTTAATGATGATGAAAACAATTGCGACAGTAGCTCGCAGAATTATTTGTACATGTAATTATTTGTACATGTAACACTGCCCCCACCTCAGTTCTTTTCGCCCCGAAAAGATGTGTCGCTATTTGTAGTCAATTCTCCCTGGGTGTAATATGGGGCAAGACGGTCCAGATGCACGATTTTCATTTTAGCTCTCGGCTTACGATGTTCCTGTATTCGGTATACGACGTCGTTGATTCGCTTTGTAACTCGGTATGGTCCCTCCCAATTATGTTGCAACTTTGGAGACCTACCCTTTCGCCGTTGCGGGTTATAAAGCCACACCAAGTCATCTTGCTGGAAGCCAGTAGAATTAGCCTTTAGATCATACCTGGTCTTCATGCGGTCAGTAGCCGATTCGAGTTGTTTTCGCACTGTCCGATGTATCTGGTTCAACCGTTGTCTTAGATCACTTGCGTACTCCGAGATCGTTTGGGGTTTCTCAGGGGGTGTTCCGAACTTTATATCGGCTGGCAAACGAATAGTCTTTCCAAAAATGACTTTGGCTGGGGCTTGGCCCGTCGACGCATGTTCAGCGGCTCTATACGCCATTAAAAATAGTGGGATATGTCGGTCCCAGTCCCTTTGGTTCTCGTCAACCATTTTGGCCAGGTGCTTATTGAGCGTGCCGTTGAAACGTTCGACCATTCCATCGGATTGGGGATGCAGCGGTGTTGTCCTCGTTTTCCGTATTCCCAGCTGCTCGCACATTTCGCTAACAACTAGTGACTCAAAGTTTCGGCCTTGATCCGAATGTAGTTCACAAGGCACGCCGAACCTGCTGACCCAATTTAACACTAGCTGTTCGGCTACAGTAGTTGCTTCCTGGTTGGGAATGGGGTAGACCTCGGGCCACTTGCTGAAATAATCAGCTACAACCAGCGTGTATCGATTTCCCCATTCAGATTCAGGAAAGGGTCCAGCGATGTCAACAGCAATCCTTTCGAATGGCACGCCTACGTTATAGGTTTGCATTTGTCCTCTCAGTCGTCGTTTTGGACCTTTGACGGAAGCACAAATTGTGCACCTGCGACACCAGTCCTCTACGTCTTCTCGAGCGTGGAGCCAGTAGAATCTTTCCCGCAATTTCGCTAAGGTTTTGTTAACACCAAGATGGACTCCCGAGGACCCTTCATGCATTTCCTTTACCACATCGTGGATTCGGCTTTTGGGTAGTATAGTTTGCATCCTATAGGAGCTGCCATCCGCCGTTTCCCATTTCCGCTTGAGTACACCACCCTCCACCTGAAGGGAGTTTCATTGTGCCCAATAGCTTTTCAGGGTTGCGCCATGCGTTGATTGTTATGGTGCAGTGTTCTCCGTCAACTTGACCCGGAAGGCATAAGTCCGCTTCTCCACGATGTAGTCTTGACACGGTGATGGTGGTGCTGGGGACGTCGATCCTCCTAGCCAACCTCTGCCCCACAAATTTGGCTCTTGCAGTTTGATGGTCCTCCATTCTAGGCTCCTGACACGGTCTGAATCTCCACCATCCTGGACAATAGCTCCATTTTCTTCGCTTCTTACAGTCTCTTTGCAGGTGCCCTTTTTCTCCGCAATCCCAGCATCTAGGCGCACCATTACCCTGCGGCTCTCGCTCATTTTCCACGCGCTTACACCTGCACTCGTCTGCCGCCACTTCACGGACCCGGGCAGTGGTACGAGTCACATTTTTCGCTGCCTCAAAGTTCAGACTATAAGCCAGTGCGTCCTTAACCGTTTGCTTTTGAGCTAACCGCACGGCTTGTTGCAATTCTGGGTCCTTTAGTGCGCTGATGAATGCTTCTGTCGCTGCATCATCTCGATGTTCTGGGTCGTAGGCTGGATAAGCCAAAAGTGCCAGCCGCTCAATGTCTTGGGCTAGCTGCTGCAGGGTTTCACCAGACTTCTGCACCCAATGCCTTAGCTGTGACCGATAAATCTGCTTTAGATGATCGTCTCCATAACGCATGTCGAGCGCATTCATTATAGCATTCGGGTTTGAGTGCAATTCAACGGGGATCGTCTGCAACAGCTCGGCAGCTGGGCCTCTTAGAGCGAGAATCAATGCAGTTGCTCGTTCCTGCTCATTCCAGTGATTTATGCGAGCGGCTGCTTCAAACTGGGTTTTGTAAATAGTCCAGACCATTTGCCCATCGAATATTGGTGCTTGCACATTTCTAGATGAGCTTTGCGCTGCGGTTATAATTGGGGCTGGTGGGGCGGTTACTACTGCCTTTGCTGCTTCCGATTCCTTTTTCATGTTTTCCATCTCATTGTTGATTCTCTCCTCGACCTGGCTGACCTTTCCGTCGACCTGGTAAACCTTTTCCTCGACCTGGTCAACCTTTTCCTCGACGCCTTTAATTTGCTTGTTGAGACTACCGAGCTCCGCTTTTATTGCGGTTGACTGTTTCTCCAGCTTCTGTGTGATGTCTGCCTTGATGTCTGCTTTGATTTCGATTGCTTGTTGGTCCAGCTTCGCTGATTGTTCGTTTAGCTTCGCAGCTAAACTGGATGTCTGTTCATTTAGCTGCGCTGATTGTTCATTTAACTTCGCTGTTAAATTGGATGACTGTTGTCGCTGCTCTTGCTGCATCAGCATCAACATTTGCATCAGCGCATTTTCTGGTTCCTTCGATTTTGGTGTTTCTACTTCTCCACCTTCTGCGCCTTTTTCCGCATCTGAGACCTCACCCGAATCCAGATTCACGCCTTCCGACTCGATCGCGTCACGCAAGCGTGCAATCAGTGTGGCCTTTGTACCTTGCGTAGCCAGGTTTCGCTGTTCCAACTCTTCCTTAAGCTCCGACATGGTCAATTCATTTTTAAGTTTAAGCTTCGTGGCATTTTTAATGTTTCTTTAAATTTTACTATTGTGCAATATAAAAATGTTCAAATTTTCACTTTCAAAATTTTTCTTTCGCACTTCTTGACACCACTGTCGCGTGTTTTACGTTCGCGGCCAATAATTTTAATGTTCCGGGCAAGTGAAAACGCAATGTCTTTTAATTTAAGTTAAAAGTGTTTATTTAATTAAATAAAATGCACAATAATCAGTTAACACTTTCACTAATTTTAATTTTCACTATTCAAATTCTAACACTTGTCCATAAATTTCTTATCGCAATTGTCTTCTAAATCACTTCACTATTACGAAAATCACTTTGCACTCAAACAATCAATTGTCTTTACTATATCCACTATATCGCAGTTTTCTATCGCGGTCGAATGAATCATTATTCATTCAGCTCGCCTTTATATAGGGTCTCTACCTATTCACCCATTTCTCGTACATGGGCGAATGTTCTACCGAGAGGTACCTGGTAGGTTCGAGCGAGTTCATGAATGGAGTGACGTCACTTGCAGATGTTGATCATGCTTGTTGGGTTCGAGTAAATTCATTCGTTGACGTTCTTAATGATGATGAAAACAATTGCGACAGTAGCTCGCAGAATTATTTGTACATGTAATTATTTGTACATGTAACAACTCACTTGTGAAAGGAAACACCTACAGATCCTTTTCCACTATGATTTTTTCACGAAGGCACTACACAAATCATTTTGAAATTCTAAGTTAATTACACAGTGTCACACGTTAAAGTCACTTGAATCACAAACTGCAATCGAATGTTTAAACACTTGGAACGAATTTAGATCGCGAACACTTTCCAAAGTTTTAATATCGGATAAAATTCGCGACGAAACTTGCAAATTGGCCAATTTGGCGTCCAATTTGCATCAGTCAACTTGACAGTCAGTTCACACCTAGTCAGCTTTTGGGACAAGAAAGTGACCAGCAAGAGGCAGACGGGGAGGAAATGACAGACTGTTCACTTGGAAGAGAGCAGGAACCGGTCGCTTGCTCTCTCATGGATTTTATATAAGCTTAGCCCATCCAGCTCTTTTAAATCTTAGGAAAATGTTGAGAAATTAGGAGAGATTCAGTTTGACATATTAAATTCTGATTCTATACTACAAAGAATAGAGATTACTTCTATTTTAGCTCATAAATTATAAGGAACTGTTTCTTTTTTTTTCGAAATAGTTTTTCCGCCGCTTCAATTTCAGCGAAAAAATATCAAAGATTTTCAGCTAAAACAGCCGCCCTTTTGTTTTCGCTCAGCCAATTGAATTGATAAGTAAAACTAGCTGAGGTATTTACACAACACATCTTTTCTGAAAACTTTGTGCAAATTTCGTGATATCCTTTCTATATATATATATATATATATATATATATATATATATATATATATATATATATATATATATATATATATATATATATATATATATATATATATATATATATATATATACAGGGTTATCCATTTCGTGGTTGGAAAAGTATGACCCTGCCATTTGACATCTGTCAAAATTAAATATCATCTAAAGCGTGTTATTTTTAGGTAAAGGTTTGCTACACAGCAAACAATGTCGAACACAGTGAGAAAATTTGAAGTGACTGGATCGGTTATTGATACTGCAAGGCCTGTGCATCATCGGAACATTCGTTCTGCTGAAAATATCACTGTCGTTGCTCAAAGTGTGGAGGAAGACCCGAATTTGTCGATTCCTCGACATGCTCAACATTTGGGCTTGTCTTACGGCTCATTGTGGCGGATTTTGCATTTGGGTTTGCATCTCCATCCGTACAAAATCCAACTCACTCAAAAACTTAAGCCACAAGACCGTACACAATGGAGAGTGTATGCGAATTGGGGGATTGAACAACAAGCCATTGGTAACGGTTTTTCGAACAAAAATTTTTTTTAGTGATGAGGCTCATTTTTCGCTCTGTGGTTACGTAAATAAACAGAATTGCCGCATATGAGGCTCTCAAAATCCTCAAGTGATCGCAGAAAAGCCTTTGCATCAGGAAAAAGTGACCGTTTGGTGTGCATTATGGTCTAGTGGTGTTATTGGCCCGTACTTTTTTGAAAACGATCAAGGAAGAGCCATTACAGTCAATTCTGACCGCTATGGACGGATGTTAACCGATTAATTTTAGAGAGAAATTTAAGATTATGATCTGGAAAACATGTGGTTCCAACAGGATGGAGCCACAAGCCACACAACACAGGCTAATCGAGCGCTTTTGCAAGAGAAATTTCCAGGACGCGTAATTTTGAGATTGAGTGATGTCAATTGACCCGTAAGATCCTGCGATCTAATACCTTTGGATTTCTTTTTATGGGGCTATGAAAAGCATCGTGTTTACGCGAATAATTCTCAAAATCTTGAGCAATTGAAAACCAATATTCGTGAAGTTATGGCCGAGCTCAAAAGGATTGAGGCCTGTAGAGGCCTCGTGGAAGACATTTGAATAATATTGTGTTTCGCGTGTAATGGCAAGGTTCAATCTTTATATTGAATGAAAAATTTAGTTTCCATCTGAATATTTTATGTGTTTTCTTCAAAAAATGGATAACCCTATATTATTACAGCAGGTAATTACACCTGCGGAACGTTTGCAGATTGGTGGTAAGGAATTCATGAATTTACATGCTGATGTCGTTGTCGCCTTTTTAGACCTGTCCTCGTTGTTTTTTTGAGTATGGTGATCGCAGCCGCAAGCAAAGTGGGGAGCTATCACATTTTCGTAATAGACACGCGACCCGTGGTCTCGCTGGTGCATGGCGGAGTATTGCGGTGTTTATTGGGCGAAAGTTACCTTGCGTTCGAAGCTTACGTTACCAGGGGCCCCATAGGTAAGATTTTTTTACAATAAGCTTCAAACTCCGCCTAGTGCCGTTTCGACTATTTCTTAAAATGTCGTCAGAGCGCCATTACAAGATTTACAATCTACTCTGCGATCCTACCTGCACATCAGCCCACAATCTGCAACCTTTTTATCCGGCTCTATACTGCCTTGACGCTTAAAAATTTCAAAAGTATTGTTGAATTTTTTGGCCACAAATGGATTGGAAAAATTCGGGATTTAATTCACAAGTGGATCTCACCTTTCCATACTCACCTTCCTTTGCTTGCTGGCAAATATTGACGACAAGCAGCGCAAAGCCGTCGCAGCAGTCATCACAGATTCGCCACTCACGCATGCATTTTATCACTGTACGACCATACATTCTTGGTAGTTTATCCCCAAAGTCAACCAGGTAACACAATAATTACAAATACGAAATCGGTGATTGGGTGCAAAGAACCGATTGGCATAGAATTGTTTGAAAACCGCAACTCTGTGATTCCCTGATACAATATCTTAACAAGTTCAGTAGACAAAACTACGCTCATATATCAAAAGGGTTTGGTAGTCGGCAGTCCCTTTGCGACGCAATTCAGTGAAGCAATCACTAAATTGTGTCAACGAGAAAAACCTCCATTACCGCCATGAAGAGCCTTGTCGACAGAAGAGGAATGGATATGAAGCAGGACTCGTTTTTCAAAGGTCGAGCGGAATAGCCATCGCGTTGCGCAACGACCGGTTGACGACGGGTTGGTTGGGGATGTTTATCAAGCCGAGATTAATTATGCAATTATGGAAGAGGTTATTTGATAGTTTTCTCGTCATTTTCGCGGCCTCAAGTGCTGTGAGTGTGCAAGACACTAGAATGTATAGTAGAGTGTCCCCTAACTAGACCGGCCATCATGAGTCACATGTGAGTTTTGCGAAGTGTTGGGATGAAAGCTGATTACATCTCATCTGGAATGTGAGAAAACGATTGGTGTTAATTTTCAGATGAGCTGAATTTTAAATTGTTTTGAATCAATTCAGATAACTTGCATGTGCCTTGAATGAGAAAAATGTGTTTTAAGTGCTGGTTGTGTAACCCGTCTGACGGAATTGGTTCAACATTTAACGAACGGTTAAAATTTTCGTATGCTGGAATTTATAGAAAAGTTATAAATGCTTTGAATTTTTGACTTGGAGTATGGTGGTAGAATTTGAACAGGATAAAGTATCTGTTCAAAAGTTTGTTTCTTATGAAAACAACTTAACAGTGAAAAAGGTTTTGAGTGGCTATTTCCGTTTAATTATGTTCCCGATTGGGCAGTCAATAATTGTCTTTCGATAAATTGTGGATAGTGGGAAAAACAAAACATAAAAAGAGTCTTATCAACATAACGGCGATTTATACGGCGGCAAATGATTGTTGGAGTTAAGATCATTCCGCAGTTTCCATAAGAAATTCATACATTTTCGTCATTTCTGCGTGATAAACTATAAGCGAACAGTTGAAGTGTAGTGTTTCAAAGCAAATAAAAATCTAAACAATGCCTGTAATTTATCGCATGAAATGAGGCAATCATAAGTACAAAGCGCGTAAGAACTCATTAGTGTAATTGATTGGAGATAAAATTCTTTTTGCCTTTTGTGCTTTAACGAGCTTTTGGCATACGTACGTATCTTTCCCGATACCAAGTACACCGGTACCGAAAACTATTGCGAACGGAGATGCTGATGGTGCAGTTCAGGCTTCTGTTTGTTGAGTGGATGGTTTTTATGGAGATTTAAATTTAAAGCCATGAAATTAAGAAAATCTAAAGTGAAGAAATTTATACAATTTACAGTTTTTAAATGCCTTTGGAAAGTGTTACAGGTCCTTACCCGTCCCAAGCAAGAGCGGTCGTTGGAGGAGGATGGGTGAGTGCCCTTTTGTATATCAATAGAAAAATATACATTTATATTATTGAATATTCTACTGACGAAATTTTAATTTTTAATATTAAATCTACACTTATCATTAAAAATACAAATAATTTAAAAAAAAGAAAAAATTATGAATGAAATGATAAGAGCAAAAGTTAAAAATAGCGTTAGCACCTACGGACAGACAAGTGTATAGTTTAGTTTGTTCTTACTTTGCCTAATATTTTCACTTTACCGATTCGCTTAAAAAAAAATTGTTATGACATTGCAGTTGTAGCTATTTGAATTTTAAGTAACTTTTAATTTCCGACATCCTTTAAAATTGATTGAATAATTTGTTGACATGAGAAAAGCAAAAATGAATCGATAACTAAATAACACTTTTAGTCTTTTCATTTATATGAAACCCTGACCAGGTATGAGACCCACCACGTTAGCTGGCCCCTCCACTCATGAGCTAGCCATCGGATGAGCTCGCTCCTTTTTCTTTACCTTTGTAGCTGCTCTCGCAGGGAAGAGTGGCCTTCCGCTTGGGTTTCCCATTTATGTTAAAGTGTTATGTGATTCCATCGTATAAGACTTTAACATAAATTTGAAACGTTCATATTTTCATTTAAAGGAAAAATTCAGACGAATGATATTTGTATGAGTTTTTCATTTGAATGGAAAATAAAAGGTGGTCCAACCATAATGCACGATCTTGATTGTGAGCCGCACCTTAACGTCAAGTTTTCTACCCAACTTAATTTCACATTTCTTTGTTTCAGTGTTCGACAAACTCAACCATGGAGATGTTCACGATTGCGCAGTGCGTTAAGGTTTTTGAAGCCTTTTACGAAAATAAACGTTCAACTCAAAATGCATTTCGTACACTTCGTGATTTTTTTGGTCAGCTTAGTCGACCAAATGTATCCACAGTCAGGGAAAATCACCTGTGCACGCTCGCCCAGTTCGTTTTGCAGTAAACATTGCTGTTGTTCGTGATAGTGTGGTAGAAGAGCCGTCAACCTCATTTCGTCGTCGTGCCCAACAATGGAACATCTCACGAACATCACTGATGCGAATTTTGAATAAAGATTTGAATTCACACGCTTACAAGGTTCAAGTGAATCAAGAGCTGAAGCCTACTGACCATTTCAAGCGTCATCAATACGTCGAATGATTGGTTGAATAGACAGAAGAAAATGGCGACTTTACAAAGAAAATCATCTTCAGCAACGAGGCACACTTTCACCTCAGTGGATTCGTTAACAATCAGAATTGCCTCACTTGGGCAATCCACAAAGAGTGACTATTTGATGCGGTTTATGGGCTGGCGGTGGCATCGGGCCGTACTTCTTCGAAAATGAGGACGGCCAAGAAGTTATCGTGAATGGTGTTCGCTATTGCAAGATGATAACGGACTTCTTGTCCTGCAAATTGAAATCTTGCTGTAAATTGAGGTTAAGGACCTGGTTATGTGATTCCAACAGGATGGTGCCACTTGCCACACAGCCAACGAAACAATGGCTCTTTTGCGCGAGAAATTCAATGGCCGTGTTATCTCACGTTCAGGTGAAGTTAATTGGCCACCACGATCATGTGATTTGACACCGTTGGACTTCTTTCTCTGGGGATATTTAAAAGAAAAAGTGCACGTCAATAAGCCAAGAAGAATTCAAGAGCCAAATAATGAATTAGTTCAGCAGATTAACGACATTGAATCTCATTTATGTCTCAGAGCGATTGAAAATATGGACTATCGGATAGAAGTATGCCACTGTAGCCGTGGCGAGCATTTAAGCGATATTTTATTTCACACATTATTGCCATAGATCGTTCTATTATAATAAAAAATATGAACATAATACTCCGAAAACTTTTTGTTTTACTTACAATTAACATCGTGAATTTTGGTTGGACGACTCTCTTTATGTCAATATCTACGATGGATCTTGATACGGATGGAGGTTTGAGGGGGCACCGCTTCCACCTGGATGCCCCACACTTATTTGGGGGTCTTAAGTATAAATAGTAAAGACGAAATTCTCTCGAGCCTCACACGCATGCACCAGGCGCAGTCTGTCGTTTTGCTTTGGTAATCCATCCCTTCAGTAGCTTACCTTGGCCTTGACAGCGTCAAACCGAGTTATCCGATCATTTAATTTGTGAATGCGAAATTTTTTTGTGGTGGGTCTTTGTTCTGGGGAAAAGAACCCGTCCCATGACAACGAAATACTAGTCTGTAAGTGCATTCACGCGTCCTCAGACAAGGCCAATTCTGGCGAGCACCAAAGTTTTCGCTCGTGGAGGCAGCAGACCATCGCTGGACATTTATATTCCTTCAATTCACTACATTGATTTAATTCAAGAAAAAATTGTATGAGATGCACAACAAATATATTCTTGCTTTAAAAGAACTTTATTTGAACCAGCCATTGTTCCATAGTAATATAGGAAAATTCAAACCACTATAACCTCGTTAAATACCATTCGATCTTTGTAAAACTTTCAGGACAGGTCAATTTTATGAATAAACATTTATGTGTTATTGAATTTGAAGGTACTGTCAAGAATTTATTCAAGAAAAGTTACCACTTCTCACTTATTTACTGTTGCTGTACACATAAGAGCCTACAGTCATGATTGTTTTTCAGATTTTTTTGATGAAAGGTAACCAATCATGAGGGGGTACGCGAAAAGTTCGTATATTTTGCCTAAGGCGATTGTAAGACTTGTTTTGAAAAGATCTCATTGAACCCTTCCCAATAACACCCTACTTGACTACCAATGGTGAATTTTTTTTAAAGTTATCTCCCTATATGAGGAGCCCCTTTAAACCCTTTGAAAAAAGAAGTCACAATTTCTTACATTCAAGAAGTCACCATTTCTTACATTCCCAAGAAGTCACCATTTCTTACATTCCCACAAAGTTGCATGGCTGTAGCCTCTGTTGCGAGCAAACAAATACCACCTATATACTTACATACAAGCAAGCACATACGCCAATTGCTATCAAAGCATATACTTGTCGTCGAATGGGCATACGCTAGATCCATTCGCAATTTAAGTCATACGGACATGGCAATTCACTTCATACGTACATGGTAAGCTTCACTACAAGCTTTGGGGTGTGCTTCCAGTGACATGAAGCCAAAGAGGGAGAAAGAGCCAAAAAATGAAACAAAAGCTTTCCCTCGCTCACTTTCTCCAATTTTGCCGGAAAAGTCTACGAACGAGACGGAGAGTTGGAGCTTCCGTGGAATGAGAGCTCACATGTTGCATATTCGGTAAATATTGGCGAGATATGGAACAAAAACTCGTTTCGCGACCATTTATAAACAGTTTATGGAGTACATTCAGTCAGTCTGTGTTCAAGTCAAGTAAAGGAGCTGTTGCTACCCAGTCCTTAGGCATACGTTTAATTATTCGCGGTTTAAGTTCCAAACGGAAGTACTGTTCGGTGATCAACAAAGTGGTGAGGGGTGAGGTGTTGGCTTGTGCCGCGATCTTCAACCGGCCTTTTGGCGTTTCACACCGTGTGGCCACCCCGAACCATTAATACGACAAGTTGATTCCCTCTTCAAGCTGGCTGAAAGTTAGAGGTTTTTAATAGATAAGTAATTGAAAATGAAATTTACAAATCCTGTTGTGATATAAATGTTTCGAAAAAATGAACAATACAATAAAAACCATTCCTTAAAGTTAACGTTTGCCTTTGCTGCTCTAGTTTAAATGGATAGAATAGCAGGTAAATGGTGTTCCAGCGAGAACTTTCCCCGGGAGCCTTGATGATGTCTATAAGATACACATCAAATCGAGATTTCAGCTCATACCAGTACACATAGGGTAAACTGGTATGTAACAACACTTCTGAAAGCATCATGCAAATGTTTCGATTCAAAAAAATCGCAGCGTCCTAAGATATGGATTGTAAAGCTGCTTTAAGCGCTTGAAAGCTTTACCGCAAAACTTTTGTACTGTATTATGGAAATTAAACGTTCGAAATGCTTTACAACAAAGCATTCTGACGTTTTAATTAAATTAAATAAAGCATCTAAGTGATCGTAAAACATTGACACACATTTGAAGTAAATGTAGAACGTTAAAGGTGATTTGATTTAACGCATTTTAACATGTGAAATCGATATGAATCGCTTAAGTTGATTGAATTAATACGTTGAGATACAAAGTGTGATCACTAATCTTTGTGTTTTATTTTAAATCACTTCGAACATTTTACGTTTTCTTAAAATGTTCCAAATCTCTTTAAAATTACTTAGATGCTTCGGGATGAGCTTAAACTTTTAAGTTATAAATACTTTGTAATAAAGCTTTGAAGCGCTTTTATGCACACTCCAAATATTAATGTGTTGTAAGTGTTTTGAATCAAAGCATTTAAGTGTTTTAAATCTGGCGTCACTTTTTAAGCATTTAGAAGTGTTTTAAATTTTTAAATATATTATATGCTTTGTTTTAATGCACTTATATCTGTTGTTTAAAAAATAAACATCTCAACAAAAACATAAATGTGAAAAAGTGGCTAAGTTTGGCAGAAAAAACCCTCTGGATAGTGTCAGAATTATCAAAAAAATAATTAAAACCTAACAATAAATGTGCAACATTCGCCAGTTTATTTTTAAAAAGTTGTTCCTCGATATTATTAGGGTGACTTTTTAGGGGCTTTAGCAGGAATACTGGCTCAGCGGTAATTTATAAAATAGTAACAGAGACATCTATTCACTTTATTGGCTCTTCGAAAATAGTCTGCTTATGAACAAGTTCAGATCAGTCGTCTAGCGTAAGCGCAACATAATTTTTGTGCTGGTACGTTCTAGTTTTTAATTGAAAGAAATATATTTCTAAAGACGGAAATATTATATTCCAACTTAGTGCTAATGTGTCATTTAGTGGTTGTTATTTTCGGTAGATTCCATATACAATTAAGTTTAATTAGCACACAATTACTTGTAATTTAAAGTTGTAATGCTTTTTAAAACACTCTTGTTCCTTCGAGATTTCCCGAAGAAAATCTGAAACCACCTTGCATCGGTTAAAGACGTGAAGTTTCGGTACATGTCAATGGACTGTACTCCAAGGTGGCTGCTTGCAGGCTACCTAGTAAGAAAAGGAGTTTCATACGCAGATCTGACGCGAGTAAACTAAGTTCGTATACATTTCTTTCAGCCACCGAGTCAAATTCCCATTTAAAATGCGTTCAAAAAATACATCGAAGAAATTCTTACGTTATTACTTTACATCTTTACAACTAAAAGCAAATCCACGTGTTTTGCGATCTTAATACTGATGCAGTGCCAGAGTTAAGCTACTCGAATTCTAAAAAAAATACTCTACACTAATCAAAAACAAATTGGGTAAACAGAACTAGACTCATGACACAAGGGTTTTGTACTTAATTTATGATAAGCAGACACTAATAATTAATAAACTCAAGAAAAAATTAAACGACATCTAAACATTGCTACTCCATTTTAGTCAGCCGCCAGTTTGATTCAATATCAGTAGCAACCACTGACTAGATTAAATCTTACATCTGTTTTTTTTTTTGTAATTTTTCCCCGAAATTCAGTGAAGATCCAATCAAAAATGTGCGTGTGATGAAAAGCTAAATGATGCTCACTTTACTAAATATCCTCATTTCAAACGGCCACCATTTTGTTTTAAGAATACTGATATTGCTCATTGAATAAATTCTAAATGATATATCTACTTTGCAGCACTACAGCTCCTCTCCGGCCTTTGCTTCTCGCATTGACCGTGTCCTCCAATTTCGAAATCTCAGCAGCGATGAACTCTCCTTGTCGACCTGAATTAAATCAGGATTTCTTCGGTTTCTCCACTAGTCTCCAGCCTTCAGCTCAGTATCCGTTGTTCGTCCATACAATTTATGTGTCCAGCCCATTGCAGCTTCCACAGTCTTACAAACTTTGAGACCTCCGGCTCGTCGAAAATTTCATACAGCTCATAGTTGTATCGAATCCACCATTGGTCCCCATTTAGCTTCGCTCCAATTATTCGCCTCAGGACCGATCGCTCAAAGGCGTTCAATATATTTGCGAATGCTTGGATTAGGGTCCATGTTTCACACCCATAGCATAACACAGGTCTTATCACAAATTTGTATACTTGGAGCTTTGTTTTCTTGTGTATGCAACTGGCCGATTTTATTCTAAAAAATTTAAAATTGATAAATCATGGTATTACTAACAAAATTGAACGAATTTCGACTTCCGACTTATTTGTTGTTATTGTAGTTTTTAGGGTTTTGTACTAAAATATAAAACCCTATTGCAATCACGACCTGTGTCCGTCTGTCCGTCCGTCCGTCCGTCCGTCCGTCCGTCTGTATGTCACAGCACTTTTTCTCCGAAACTATGGAGGCTACAGCCATGAAACTTTGTAGAAAGGTCAGAAGTGGTGACCTCTTGAAAGTTCAAGGGCGGAAAAATTTTTCAAAGGCGTTTAAAGGGGGTCTCCCCATAAAGGGAGGTGACCCCTCAAAAAAAAAATTTCACCATTGGTAGTCGAGTAGGGTGTCGTTGGAAAGGTCTCAATAAGATCTTTTCCAAACAAGTTTCAAAATTGCCTTACAAGTACCGAGGGAGGCAGGGGAAGGGGAAATGTACGAACTTTTCGCGTACCCCCCCCCCCCCCCCCCTCGCGATTGGACACCTTCCATCCGAAAAATCTGAAAAAATCATGAATGTAGGTCTTCATGAGTACAACAACAACAAATACATGAGAAGTCGAAATTCACTCAACTTTGTTAGTAATAGTATGATTTATCGATTTTGTGTTTTCTTGAATAAAATATAAATGGTACCCTTAAATTCAATAAAATTTAGCAAACAGATGACTATAAGATTGATCTTTTCTGAAAGTTTCATAAAGATCGAATGGTATTTACTGAAGTTATAGCCATTTGAATTTTCCTGTATTACTATGAAGCAATATGCCCTGTATTACTATGGAAACATATGGCTATGGAGCCATATGCGCTATTTACCGACTTAGACACTACAGTATTGCTAGAAATTGCATGAAATTTTCAGGAGTGATAGATATCATGAAGATGAGTACATACAATTGAAACAAGTCGAAGAGGCAGGAGAGAGCTCCTAGCAAAAGGGCTTTGTAACCATTCTAGGATTCGAAAAAATAGGCCATGAATCGATGATTACAGTACAGAAGAGTGGCCCCTGAAAAAAAATTTCATGAAAGGTAGCCGATATGAGTATCAATTGAAAGTTCTCTGTGAGAGCTTTTCAAAACAGTTCTTAAACTGACAGTTTTTGCTTCAGTTGGGGCACAAGGGGGGAAATACATGAAAAATGTGTTTCCTCCCTCGCAAATGGACACCCGTGATCTTAAAAAATCTGAAAAAATTATCAAAGGAGATATTTATGGGTAGAACTATAACAAGAACCTCAGAAGTCAAAATGCGTTGAACTTTGTTAATAATAGTATGAACCTCGAATTTCACATTTTCTCGAATAAAATCGTCTTTGACATGTTTCATGATTTTATTCGTTGCTGGTTACTGCATTTTGTAAGTTAAGTACAAAACCCTTCTGACATGAGCATAGGTCCGTCTACTCAACTTGTTTATGCCTGTGTCCACGATTTTTGTCAGATTTGTCGCATGAAATATGTCCAATCGCGAGGGAGGGGGCTATGCATCCGTGCATTTCGCCTGCTCCTGCCCCATTGACCCTGAGAAGGCAATTTTAATACCTACTTTGAAAAGATCTCTTTTATATGATAGGGTATCACTACTTATGATAAACATTTTTTTAAGTGTCAACCTCCTATGCGGGGAGACCTCCTTAAAACCCTTCGAAACAATATTTTTCCCCTAAAATTTCAAGAAGTCATCGTTTCCACAATTTCGTAGCTATTGCTTCTTTAGTTTCTGCCGCGGGCACCGCGTACCGGAAACGAAGAACCGATCATTGGTGGATTTATATTTAAATCCTCCTCTTCACCGCATACTTACCTCCTGTTTTCTCTACCTCCTGAAAAGGAAAGAGTATGTTTAGTTTAGAAATTCACATTGATTTGTTTTTTATTCTTAGCTTAGCAACTCAATACAAATATTCTTTATTTGCTGAATATTTACTGTGTGTTTTATTGGATTGTATGATTGACTCTCTTTTTGGTTAGTTACATAAGTATATCAACAGAAATAAAATTTATACACAAGGAGAAACGAATTGCGTTAATATAAGAATTTTTCGCACTTCTTTCTTTTCAACCATCTGAATTTGTCAACTTGAAAACTGCCTTTATTTTGAATTGAAATAATATAGAAAATTGAATTGAAAATAAGATAGAACAAGTTGGGTAAACAGACCTACGCTCATGTCAGAAGGGTTTTGTATTCAATTTACAAAATGCAGTCACCAGATCGAATGAAACCAAAAAACATGTCAATGACAATTTTATTGGAGAAAATATGAAATTCGAAGATCATACTATTATAAACAAAGTTGAACGAATTTCAACTTCTGAGGTTTTGTTATTTTTATACTCATAAATATCTCCCTTGATAATTATTTCAGATGTCCATTCGCGAGGGAAGAAACACATTTTTCATGTATTTCCCCCCTGAAGCAAAAAGTGACAGTTTAAGAACTGTTTTGAAAAGCTCCCATGAAAACATTCATTTCATACTCATATCGGCTACGTTTGATGATTTTTTTTTTCAGGGGCCACTCCCCTGTACTGTTATCGTCGATTAATGGCCAATATTTTCGAATCCTAGAGTGGTTACAAATCCCATTTGCTAGGAACTCTCTCCCACCTCCTTGACTTGTTTCACTTATGAGTGTTAATTGCAGGTACTCATCTTCAGTCATTCATTAAATTGAATCAAGTGTTCAAAGCATGCAACTTAAATGTTGAAGTTGGGAAAAAATAACTCAAAATTATTCAATCTTCGCATTTAAAACAGCCACTATTTTGCTTGGCGATTACTAATACCACTAGCTGAGCCGATTCTCAAAGATATTCATGAGACCTATCATTCCTGAAATTTTCATGCAAATCCTAGCAAAACTGTAGTGTCTGAGTCGGTAAAAAGCGCATGTTGTTCTATAGCCATATGTTGCCATAGTAATAAATGCAGCGCATATTGTTCCATAGTAATACAGGAAAATTCAAACCGCTATAACTTCGCTCGATATGATTCAATCTTTATGAAACTTTCAGGGTAGATCAATCTTATAAATAGTTATTTGTTTGCTGAATTTCATTGAATTTAAGGGTACCGTTAAGATTTTATTCAAGAAAACATAAAATCGATAAATCATACTATTACTAACAAAGTTGAGTAAATTGCCACTTCTCACATATTTGTTGTTATTGTACTTATCAAGGCCTACATTCTTGATTTTTTTCAGATTTTTCGGATCACAGGTGTCCAATCGCGAGGGGGGGGGGGACACAAATTTTTCGTGTATTTCCCCTCCCTTTGCACCCCTTGAAGCAAACTTTGCCAAACTAAGACCTGTTTGAAAAGATCTCATCAAGACCTTTCATTTGATACCCATATCGGCTACCTTCAATGAAATTTTTTTTTCGGGGGTCACTCCCCTATATGGGGAGACCCCCCTTAAATACCTTATAAAAATTTTTTTTAGTTGAACTTTGAAGAAAGCACCACTTTACACCTGCACACAAAATTTGATGTTTCTAGCTTAAGTAGTTTCCGAGAAAAACTGCTGTGACACACGGACGGACGGACGGACAGACAGACAGACGGACAGACAGGACGCGATTTTAGAAGGGTTTTGTAAAATATTTTTACAAAACCCTAAAAAGAGCGGAAATTGAATTTTCGAGAAAATTAGATGCTCTAACTATCTCTAAGCGAAGTCCCGAGAGGGGCTGTAGTGCTACAATACAAAGAAGAAGAATAGTGATTGAAAGGGAGAACAAATTTAGTAGGTGATAATTATAATATTTTTTAATGTTTGCATATATTAAATATTTCAAGTTTATTATATATTTTGTATCAAATTATATACAATAGCAGTTTTCACTGAAAACAAAGCTAACAAAAATTTAATTTAATGGTATATATTGATTTGAAAATATTCATACAATCGCTACTGTCTTTTTCTTAAATTAATTATAGAACAGTTCTTAGATTTAAGGGTTCATTATATTGCACAATGCATTACAGACAAACTGTCTATCCGTAGTTATTATCATAGATTAATCATTGTAGTGGCCAATGACTAAAATAAATTAAGTAAAGAGGGAAATTTTTCCTAAAGTTTCTAAAGTTAAAAAAGTAATAAAATTTAGTTCGATTTTGAATAGTTTTCAATAGTTTAATAATTTTCCTGTTAATTTCGTGGCCATTTTTGTTGTTTTGTTCAATAAAATTTTTTTTTTAAGGTTTTTCAAAGAATGTATTATTCCTTAAATTTTATTTGCTAACTTTAATGATCGTTGTTGCTTAAATTATATTTTTAAGCTTAATTTTGTATAAATCTTAGAAACTATATACAAATTTGAATGCTAACTACGTTGTTTTTATATAATATTCTCTCCAAATATGGAAGCAATGTTTGAAAACAAAATAATAAGAATTTATTTGCTTGAGAAAGCTTTACTTATAGCCCTATCAAGGTAGTGGTTTAAAGAAATAACCGTAGATTTCCTCAATTTTTGAGCAGAATTTGGAGTAGTGGACGGAGGTACTACGCCAACTTTGACTTTTTCGAAGAAATTATCATCTTGCAAAATAATATACAGTCTCACGCTTACGGTACTTATATGAAAATACTTCAATGTAAGATTACAATACATGTACAATATATAACGAATATACCTTCTTGCCGTTGTTATCATTACATATTAGGCAATGTTGCTGGTCAAGAATTTAAGTTAAATTCTTATGAACACGAATTTAATAGTAATTTAAATAATATTAATCATTAAAAATAATAATATTTATTATAACGTAGCAGTATAGTTTTTATATTGCTTTGTTATTTCTTTTAATTATTACTGATGATTATCCAAGATGAATTTAGTTGTAGATAAAGTAAACATAAGATAAAACAACACTTTTAAACTGTACGTTATTAAAAAAAATGAAGTTTACTTTTCTCTGTTATTTACTGTTAAATTGTATGCATAATAATTTGACACGAATTAGTTTATATCACGTAATAAATTCAAATTAACCATTTAAATAATTTGCATTGCTTTCATATTTTTTCTTAAGAAAACTTCAGCATGTATGGTAGAAGTTAAACTTCGTTATTTTATTTATTTTACTGTTTAACTAAGCTATTCGTAAGAACAATTAAATTTGATGAATTATAAAATACCACCAAATGGTAAATTACTAGGCAATGAATATTTTTATAAAGTGTTGCGAGAAAAGAAACGTAAATTACATTGTTAAATAAAATTTAAAATCAGATACATAATTAATTGCAGCAAATATTGTCCCTGTATTTATTTATAAATTTACAGTAAGAGTTAACGCAAGTAGAATGCACTCGAATATAGTTTTTCAGACACTGATTCAAACTGCCCGTTCAAACTGCGTTCTGAAGTTTCTCCAAAGGGAAATTTAAAAATTCTACTCTTAGTCACCGTTCCTTTTCAGGACTTCCGACTAATCAACGAGGACAACTTCAACCTTACGCGTTACCAATATGCGTGCCAACGCAGTGCCAGACATCAGCTAGTCAAATTCTAACCAAAACATTCTACGTTAACCAAAATTTCCAAAATACAAAGTACGACACCCTGTAACCAAATCGAAAGCACAAAATTTCTTAGCTGAGGATTACACCAAACCCCGCCCACTCAACGATATACTCACCGTCTGGTGTCTTTTCATGATTGAAGCGTTTTTCGAACTTCATCAAACTGATAATTAGGTAAATTTCTCGAGAGAAATTTACCTATTGTGGAGAGTATTATATTTATATATATATATATATATATATATATATATATATATATATATATATATATATATATATGTATATATATATATATATATATATATATATATATATATATATATATAAATATAAATAGGTACATGGGATATAACGAAACTTGTGACCACGCTAAAGCTTGCAATTTTTCTCCTATTTTCAGGAAAGGTGTATGGAGTAAATATCACGATTAATTTCGTGAAATAGCTATATCGGCCAGACGAAAACAAAATGGCGGCCATTTTAGACGAAAAATCGTGATTTCTGTTCTGACCAAAGTATAGCTCCGAATTGGATGAAATTTGGTACAAACGTTCACTGATGTATGTGATGAATCTTACAATAAAAACTCCAAAGTTGGGACAGCTGAAACCAAACCGCTCGAATGTCGAAAAACGTACAAAATTTTATTGTTGAAGTTTCGACCAAAGCTTTCAACCAATGTTAATGAAATTCGGTAGTTTGATAGAAACTATAAGTATCCAAAGAGTTATGTAAAAAAAACTAGAGGTCAGGTCACAAAAAACAAAATGGCGGCCAGGAGAAACTCAAAATTTCAAAGTCCTCTAAAAGTCGCAATTTTATGCCGATGTATATGAAACTTGATTTTAAGATAGAAACGTGCAACTTTCAAAATGGCGGTGGTTTAAATATGCGACTTTTTCTCCAGCAGTCACATTTTCCAACGGATTTTGATGCAAATGAAATTATGGATCTTTGTACTAAGTTCTTGTATTATGCAGAAAATTTTTTGAATCGAATGAAAAATAAAAAAGTCGAAAATTTAAAACCCAATATTTTTAGCTGCTATTTTCACTAAAAATTGAATAATTTTGCTCTGTCTAGAGTGAAACTCCGATTTGAACGAGATTTGCGCATTGATTGATGAGGTCCTAGCATACAAAGATTTAAAATAATCCAAAATCAAATGCATGCATTCAAAATGGCAGCGCCCAAAGGGCAGAAGGCAAGCGCAATTCGCTATTTTAGTAGCAACTGAAATAATGATTTTTTTTCATGGAAACGTTTTAAATGACTTAACTTGGAAGCATTTATAAAGCAGACCATTTTTAAGATATTGTAAAATATTTTTACAATGCCCTAAACAATTATAAAATCGCGACTCTGTCCGTCCGTCCGTTTGTTCGTGCGTAGAATGAGGAAATTTTCTACGTAGGTCAAAAGTGGTGCCTCTGGCAATATGCAGTGCAAGAAAATATTTTGAGGTGTTTAAAGGGGTGCCCCCATACAGGGGATAACATCAAAATTGTTTTATTAATGTAGCCCTCTCGCAGCCAAGTTTCTCAACAGATTTATTAAGGCAAGTTAATTTAATTTTATGTTATTATGCAAATCGGATGACAAATGAAAAAGTCGAAATTTTCAGCTTAATATTTTTAACAGCCGTTTTCAATAAAAATTCAAAATGATGGCCCCTGATGGTTCGGAAAAGAATTGAAAATGTATATATTAATGGCAACGCAAGTGCTGATTAAACTTTTATGAAAATCTTTTGAAATTATCTATTTGAGCTATTTAAGCCAACAACTTATTCTCTTTGTGTGCTAACCACTGTGAAATGTCTATGCAGCAAATGTGGGAAGGGCGAAACCTGTATTCATATCTTTATAATAATTTATTATCCTTCCGATTTTCAATTTGTGATCAATACGTGTGCAACTCAATTTAATTAGCGAAATGTTTGCGCCACTATAAAGGGTCTCAAAATACGAACGTTCGCAGATTCTTTTTATGTTAACAATTACCCATGTGGTACTACAAAAATTGCAGTAAGAAGTCTAGTGGTAAACAAACCAAATTCTTTGTCGAAACCTTACGCTACATACGAGAAATTCACCTTTCCGGCTGGTGCTGCCAACGGTGTTTAACTAATATATATATACATATACATATATATATATATATATATATATATATATATATATATATATATATATATGTATATATATATATATAAATTTAGAGAGCCATTAAGTTTTTGTATTGTTATTGTTTGGAGTTCGTTTTATATTCTTTTAAAATTTATAACGATTAGTATTGAATAAAGCGCTTTTGACTTTGACTTTGTTTACACTACTTTGAAATTTTGTCAAACAAAATTCTTCTTGCTCTGCGATTGTCAATTTCATTTAGCAAATTTAGCGAACGTAGTGAAAACATGGCCAAGGGTGCGCTCGACTTCAAAACAGCAGATTTAAGGTAGAATTTTAACGAAGTTAGGCAAATAAAATGTTAGGTTCTTACATTATATGCAAGGATTGGATCGTTTGTATCTATATAATTCAATTCAAACGTGTAATTTATTGTTTTATTACAAAAAACCCCAATTGAAAACCTCTCCAAACGTGTTTGTGCTAGTGAGTCTGTCATTTAAGGGAGGTCTACCTATATAGGGGAGTGGACACCCAAAAAAAATTCATCAAAGGTAATCGATATGGGTATCAAATAAAACGTCTTGATGACGGCTTTTCAAGGGGCGTGCAGGGAGGGGAAATACACGAAAAATGTGTGTCCCCCCTCGTGATTGAATACCTGTGATTCAAAAACCTGAACAAAATTATGGAGGTAGGTGTTTATAGGTACAACAAAAAATACTTTAGAAGTCAAAATTCCCTTAACTTTGTGAATAATAGTGTAATCTTTGAACTTCACATTTTCCCCAATAAAGTCGTATTGATGCTCTAAACTCTCCGAAACATTCAAATAGCTTTACAAAATATCTTAGCGCTCTGTAAATTTGATGGAAATTGAATAATGTTCACGGAAGTTATAATTATTTGAAATTTCTCCAATAAGAACAAAAATAACACATGATTTTGGTGTTTTATGGGTTTCCATCGAGTCAGACACTACAGTTTTAATTTGATCTTCTTAAAATTTTCAAATTAGATTAATAACCTAAATGTTTTTGGGTTTTAATGATTTAAGTGATTTTTGTTTGTATGGAAGAAAATGGCGACCGTTGAGAATAGATAAATAATAGATTTTCTTTTAAACGTGTGCATCACTTTGACATGTTTCTTATCTTTATTCGATTTTAGTGACTGCATCTCGTAAGTTGAGTACAAAACCCTTCTGAGATGAGCGTAGGTCTATCCACATGACTTGTTTTCCGTAGTTAGCTTTCTTGTGATGAAATTCAGTCAATTTTCCATTCCGCTCTGTAATTTTTTTCTAGAGGATTAAATCACAAGTCTTTTTGTAGAGGGTTTTCTGGTGAATTGTAGTGATTGTTAAAGATATTTCAGATGTCTGTTCAGAACTATAGCTGTGTTCTGTTGCCTCAGCGAGTGGAATCAGTGCTCAGCTGAATTGGCCTCGCCTGGGGAGGCGCGTATGCGCTGGTAAGCTAGCGTTGCGGTGTCGTGGGGTGGGTTCTTTTCCCACAGCGCGAAGGCCCACTGCAAATTACTTTCACATTTACAAATTGAAAGGGTGACCGGGGTCAAAAATTTGAGCCGATTGGCCAATGGCCAAAGCAATCCACCGAAAGGGATTACAGACAGAAAACGTGCCATCGAGTAACGAATTAGCGCGAGCGATACTTAAGTTGATTTTGTCCTTGCTGAGGACAATTGCGGCCCATAGATAAGAGCAGGGCGTCCAGGTGGCGGCGTATTTTGAAATATATTTTTTTGTAACCAATAATATAAATATAAATCTTAAATATATATATATTGTTTTCTTATCATCCAGTACAATATATAATAATTGGAAATTAAAAATATATTGCAAAGAGAAAAACAAGGTACTTATCCACTCCAACCAACGCGCACTCGTTGCTGGGTGGCGGTAATAGTGCCTGAAATCTTGTATTATTCGCAAACGATGTTTCAAACGACGAAAGAAAAACAAATTTTTTTTTATGATACAAATTATCTGATCAATTTGGAAAGCTCAAGTGGCAATTCAGATTTTAATTGTAAAGCACTGGTTAGTTTTCGATCTGGTGGATCCTGTTTTAAATGACGATGTGAATAGCAAATTGTTTGTGTAACGCAAGGTCATATTCCGGACATCACTTGGGGCGAATACCAAGACACCACCGATCCTCCTCTTCCAACCTTGTTCATCCATCACATAACACATGAATTCAACGCTTTTATGAGAAAGAGTACACTTCAGTTCATTCGTAATCAAAATTTGCGAAAATGTAAAGAGTATCGTCACTTACTTCATTCTTTGCGAAGTGTTGCGCAGAACTTGGGCTTTGTCTGATAAAATTAACAGTTTTTCAACTTAAGCTTCACTTGGCGTTTGACCCATAAGCTCTTTAAATTTGTTGCTAACTTCTTGCAAGAGGTTTTTGTTGCAAGCGCATTTTTGTAAGGTCCAACATGCTGATGGAGGTCTTGAAGCACGACTGAAATAATTCACAAAATTTACACATTTAAAATGTACCGTAAGAAACGTTCTTGAGTAAACCAGCTATTTGGCAGCTCTACACATTGATTTCAGTCGATGAAGAGTCTTTCGTATATGAAACCATCATACGTTTATGACTAATACTTTTTTGGTTATCGATTTATCGATAGTGCCCTCAGACCGGGGAACCAAACGCGTCCCCAGGGTTGCAGATAGGGGAAGACCTTTCTCGAAAGGTTTGCTGCGAATAACCAATAAGCAGCCGCGGACAATGGTCGGCCATGAAGGGAGAGTCTCTGGACAAATACCTGAGTGTCAATGATCTTCACTGTGACATGACGAAATATCTGGCGTCATCAATTATCCATATATCCTGGCAGTAGGTAAAATGCTATGGGAACGGAAACCCAGACAGAAAACCAAACTACGCAGGTCCACAAGGGGAACCAAATTACGGTGCAGGGGGTCGGATCCCCAGTACCGGCGGAAGAGGGTAGTGAGCGAGCAGGCTCCCGGCCGTCGTCATCCAGCGACTGCAATGATGAACTTGGCTTCCGTAACAGATATAACTACAAGCAAACAGGACGCTAGCACGGAGAACCCTTTCAGGCAAAAACCGCTGTTGGCAAGAACACCGATAAAACAAGTCACCGATTGCGGGGGGAGGCAGCAAACCCCAGAAACACTGTCAAAGTCAACATCACAGGTTAAATCATCGGAGACAGACCACAGACGGACTAACGAACGAAAGAAGGCAGAGTGCGTTGTGCAACCTGGCATCATTGCGGCCTTTGGGCGCAGCAGAAGGACTATGCGCACCCCGGAGCGCCCAGTGCAAGACGTACACAATCCGGATCAAGCTGCGACACCAACAGAGGCCAGTGTAAGACTGGGGGAGGGAGAAGTTTTGCCGTTGGCCGACGCCACTTCAAACGTGACCCAAGCGATACAAGCAAAAGGGCTAAGAAACGGGGGCCTCTCCCAAGAGGTGGCGCCAAATGACACAATCGCCCTTGACCGCGCCGAAGAGGAGCGGCTTACTCGGAAAGCTGGGACTATCGTCAAACAACTGAAGGCTGCCTGCGAAGTGCAGAAAAACATAGGCAAGAGTGTCAAGAATGGCATTCTTGAATTGGAGGAGCTTTTTGACCGCATAACGCACTACAGGCGGAGGTGGCTTGCAACCGAAAAGCACCAAAAAGACACGCTTTCCCTCGAGGCATCAGTGGGTCCTAGCAGCAGCAAAAGAATGGCCGGTAGCCCAATTGAAGGCGACCGTGAGAAAAGGAGGAAGGACGAGACCATAAACGAAGTTGACACTCCAGGCGAGGAGTTTCATGTGGTGCGAAACAAGGCAGCGAAAAAAGCGGCCAAAAAGCTACTCCTAGAAAAAACAGACAAAGAGCTCAACCATGAAAAGAACAAAGAACCCCCCGATATACCGCAGAAAACAAAAAGCAAACCGCGGCGCAAACCCTTGCGAGAGGCACTGCTTATTAAACCCACTAAGGGCCAAACCTACGCAGATGTCCTCCGTGAAATTAAAGGAGCGGTCAAGCCAGACTACACAAAAACTGCCATCAAAGCAGCTCGACCAACCCGGACCGGTGGCCTGCTGGTGGAATTCGGGCCAGAGGCCACAAACAAAGATGCATTCCGTGACGCGGTTCAAAAGGTTCTTGGAGATGCGGCAACGGTTGCCTCGCTCGAACCAATGGCCACCCTGGAAATCAGGGACCTCGACTGCGTCACGGACAAAGCTGAAGTAGAGGATGCCATTAGGAGGGAGTTCCCCAGCTTAAGTGGAGTCAAGGCAAGATTGACACGTGAAAACACAAGGAGGCAACGCATGGCTATTGTCGAACTAGCTGATAAAGACGCCCAGCAAATCCTGGCGAAGGACAAAATTAAGATAGGTTGGGTGATCTGGAGGATACGGAGAAGAGCGATCCCTATCCGCTGCTTCAGATGCTTCGAATACGGACACACCGCGTATGGCTGTAGGGGACCCGACAGGAGATCTCTGTGCTACAAATGTGGTGAAACGGGGCACACAAGGAAGGAGTGCACGAACGAGGCAAAATGCATTCTTTGCAAGGATGCTAAGCTAGCACCCGGCAACCTCAAACATGAGCCGGGGACAAGGAGATGCTGGGTTTTCAAGGAGGCCCTAACTAAAGCCAAATCGATACTCAAATGATCCGTATCCTGCAGGTCAATTTGCGCCGAAGCACAAACGCCCAGGACCTACTTGAGCAGTTTGCGAGGGATAAGAAAGCTGACCTCCTGTTGCTGAGCACGCAACATCATAACAAGGACTCGCAAGCGTGGTACCCTGACAAATCTAGTACCTCGGCCATCTGGGTTTGAGACAGCGCCCGCTTCAGGTGCAGGGCCATGGACGCGGGGATGGTTTTGTGTGGGTGCGGTGTTCAGGGATAACATATTTCAGTGTTTATCTGACGCCTAACGAGGCAATGCGATCTTTTCGAACCGAACTCGATGCCCTGGAGGATGCTGTCTCAAACACAGAGGGCCACATGCTGGTCGCGGGAGACTTCAACGCTAGAGCCATTGAATGGGGCCACAATCCGACCCAAGGGGAAAGCAAATCTTGGACATGGCGGCCAGAACAGTGCTTTTTGTCCTAAATACTGGTAACACCCCTACTTTCCGCCGCTGGGGTTGCGTAGGAACCATACCCGATGTGACACTCGCTTCGGAGTCCCTGGTACCTAGAGTACACAACTGGCGAGTACTAGAGGACAACTCGGCTAGTGATCACCAGTATATAGCGGTTGAGATTCACGACAGTGCCACTCTGCGTGCATATGCCCAAACTTCAATCCTCGGATGGAGGACCGGGAGGATGGACGTTGAGAGGTTTGCTGACGCGCTTACGGCAGGCGCACCGTTGCTGGGAGCTCCGCCAGGGAGTGAAGGGCCCACAGCCAAGGACTTGGTGAACTCAACTATGAGTACCATCATAGCTGCTTGCGAGTCTTCCATGCCCCGTCGGAGACCCCGACACGGTAAGCCTCCAGTATACTGGTGGTCAAACGAGATCGCCGAACAAAGAAGCGAGTGTCACAAACTTCGGCGAGAGGCCCAGCGGGCGCGAACACGGGAGGAGGCAGACACTAGGCTAGCAGCATACAGGTCCGGCAGGAAATATCTTCGCAGGCTTATTAACAAGAGCAAGGCCCGATCTGGCAGACCTCGTGGATGATGTAAATAGGGATCCGTGGGGCCTTGGCTACAAGCTGGTCATGGGGAAACTTGGTGCCCTACGGAAGCCTTGTATACATGACGCGGAAAAGATGGACGCGATAGTGCGAGAACTCTTCCCCGCCCATCCCGTCCGTGTTAACGCTGTCCGTGGTGAAACAGCGGTCGAGTGCCCACTCTTCACACAGCTGGAACTGGAGGAGGCAGTCCTCTCCCTTAAAGCGAGGAAGGCTCCAGGCCCAGATGGTGTTCCAGCTGAGGTTTTGCAGCTCGTCTATCACCATTGTTCTGACTTGCTGCTCAGCACATTCAACGCTTGCCTACGGGACGGGGTTTTCCCGGTACGATGGAAGGTGGCGAGGCTCGTGCCGGTCAGCAAGGGGAAGGGAAATCCCGAATCGCCGTCTGCATACCGCCCGTTATGCATGCTAGACGCGGCTGGGAAATTGCTAGAGAAACTCATCAAGGGAAGACACACTGACGCGATTCATGCTGCTGGGGACCTATCTCCTCGACATTACGGCTTTAGAGCAGGACGTTCTACCATTGATGCGATTGCAGAGGTGATGAACGTGGTCCAAAAGGCAGAGGCATATAGTCGCACCAAGCGATGGATCGTCCTGTTGGTGACAATCGACGTCAGGAATGCCTTCAACTCCGCTAGATGGGTGGATATTCTGGACACGCTGGAAAACTCTTTCAAGTTCCAGAATATCTAATGCGGCTTTTGAAGAACTACCTAAAGGACCGAAGCCTGCTCTACGACACGACACAGGGCCAACGAAGGATGGAAATTACATCGGGTGTTGCCCAGGGATCTATCCTTGGTCCTGACCTGTGGAACGTGTCTTACGACGGGCTACTGAGACTTGAGATGCCAGATGAGTCGCGCTTGGTCGACTATGCGGATGATGTTGCGGCTCTGGTCACCGGACGCACCGTTGAACAAGCGCAACTTAGGGTAGGGATGCTAATGCGCCGAGTGAGGGACTGGATGACTACTCACGGGCTCAGTTTAGCACTGGAGAAAACCGAAGTGGTCATCTTGACAAAAAAGAGAATCCCTAGAGTAAGGATGATCAGTATTGGAGACATACAAATCGAATCGAAGCCAGCGGTGAAGTACCTGGGGCTACTGATCGACTCGAAGATGAGTTTCTCTGAGCAAATCAGGGCAACGGCTGAAAAGGCTGCTTCGGGAATATCGGCCCTGAGTCGACTTATGGCCAACGTAGGGGGACCCAGCCCATCAAGAATACCTGTCGCCCCCCTTGCTAGAGAGCGCCGCGCTATTTACCTGCGCCGAAACGAGGATGCGAGGGAGATGGTTGTCCGCGAGGGGAGACAACGCTCGCTCAACGATTGGCAGCAGTCTTGGGTGAATTGCACGAAGGGAAGGTGGACTGCGCGCCTCATCCCGGATGTGAGAGCGTGGCTAAATTGAAGGCATGGTGAGACTGACTTCTATCTGACCCAGTTTTTAAGCGGGCACGGGTGTTTTCAGTTTCACATGCACAAGATCGGTAAGTCACGGTCTCCCGATTGTCAGTTTTGCCCAGGAGAGGAGGACAATGCCTGTCACACATTTTTTGCGTGTACCAAATGGGCCAGGCTGCGAAGGGAACTCTACAGGGAGACGGGAGAGCTCACCTCGGATAATATAGTTGCGGTGATGCTCGAATCGGTTGACAAATGGAACCAGGTGGCACATTATCCTCGGGCAGTCCTAAAAGATAAAAGGGACTCACAGCAGCCGGAGGTGCTGGGGCTGGGGGATCGCTCTTCTGGCATTTCCTCTTCCCCTCTCCCCTCCCGCTAGGAAAGGGACTCCCCAGCTTGAAGGCGCCCCACGGCGTAACAAAACGAGACCTGGCCCGAAGTAACGTGTCAAACGGTTCCAGGCTAGGTTCTCAGATTGACAGGGGAGGTGTTTATTGGGTAGTCCAAGGGTATCCTCCATGGGAGTCCCACACTCCCAGACTCAGCGGGCGTAAATGCCTTCACCTCCCTACCACAAAAAAATGATGCAGATTCAGGACAACCTGTGTAACAAGATGTGTGAGTGTTCGGAACAGATACTTTTGCAAAAGACTTATCCTCAAGAAACTTACCCTCAAATGGTGTAGTGGGTTTTAGTTAGCTCGAGAGGAAATGTCACAAGCTGGAAAAAATTTCTACGGATATGCTACTCTATTCGCAAAAATATCCTTTTTGGACTTTCACTAGGCAACCCTGGTGCAGATCTTTGTAATTTTTTTTTTGGCTATTTGACTCAATTTTACAGAATTGAGTTGCGAATAGGTCCTTCTATATGCAACTACAACTCTTGTATCCCTTTACACTACGTACCTCTAGTGCAAAGAATGAATCAGGATAACATAAACGTCTCCTTAGGTTGCCTAAGAAGACGAGTCGAAATAACATAATTGGGCTGCAAATAAGTCTCTCTATGTGTAACAACAGTTCTTGTATCCTTTTACGCTTTGTACATCTTGCGCCAAAGGAGAATACAAGTAAGGATAAATAAAAACGTCTCTAAAGAGGACAATTGAAAATAACAGCGTTGGGCTGCAAATAGGTTTCTGTATGTGCGACCACAATTCTTGTATCCTTTTGATCAAGGAGAATAATGATAAAATACCCGTCTCCTTAGGTTACGTAAGATGACGGATCAATATGTAACTTACCAAATATTAAAATTCACTTCACTTGGTTTGTAGACAAACGGATCATATTTTAATGTAAGCTTTTCCAATTCATAGCAAAATATTGTCTATGTTAACTAAATTACATTCATGGTAGCTTGCATCTTACTTCAGTAAAGTCAAGGTACCATGAATGCTTACAACAGCCAAATTTTTGATCGATAACTGAACTATTAATTGAAAATGCATGCTTGGTACCTTTCATACGCATATAGAACGGTGTAAGTACCAAGCATGTTTACATACAAGAATATTACTCAATTGCAATTATGATACCTCACAACTTTTCTCGAGTAAGCTCAAGATATCATAATTGCTTACAAATTTTAAATGTTCGGGTAGGGCATTGACTCATTTGTATTTATTTGTTTTGCTGAAAGTATCAAACATGCTTACATAAAAGAACATTAATCAATTGGAATTATGATACCTTGCAACTTTTCCTCAGTAAGCTCAAGGTTTCATAATTCCTGGCGTATTTTAATTGCTCGCGTAGAGTATTGACGCGTTTGTATGTCTTTATTTTGCACTAGTCAATGTTCTACGCGGCAAAACATTAACACTCGTCGATTCTTATGCAACTCTTCCGCGGAAACGATATGTTGCAGAATGCAATCCTCGACTTGACCTACGGCAAATGTGCACATGGAATCAAGGTCGAATGAATGTAGATAATAATTTTATTGATGAAGAATACGATTTTCTATTGAGTAATTAAATAATACTGGAGTGGACAGCCATGTGACCATGTGGTCGCAACTAACCTTGCGCCCACTTTTCTTATTGCTATGGTTTTGTTGACAACCCAGCAGAGAGCCAAATTGTACAAGTAAACATGGCTGCTGCTCAATGAAAATTCAGATCGCGAACACTTTCCACAGTTTTAATATCGGACGAAACTTGCAATTTGGCCAATTTGGCGTCCAACTAGGATCGGTCAACTTGACAAAAAGATCCTATCCAGTTAGCTTCTGGAACAAGAAAGTGAGCGGCAAGAGGCAGACGGAGAGGAAATGACAGACAGATCCCTTGGTAGAGAGCAGAAGCCGGTAGCATGCTCTCTTATGCCTTTTATATGAGTTTAGCCCATCCAGTTCTTATTCATCTAAGCGATTTTCATTATGTTGTCTTAGATTCGACAAGCAATTTTTTGGTATTCTTATTGTTTAAACACAATAATTGAACGGGTTCCGTTTACAATGTGATAACAAATTATTATTACGCTAAATATACTAGCAAGGTTTACAATTTTTTTTATTGTTTAATCGTACTGGATTCTATACTGTTTAAACATACTTGAAGTTACACAAATTCAAAATCAAATTCTTGCACCCCGGAATTGATCCATTTTCATGTTCTTATATGCCAAAAATAGTATGTGATCATGAATAATATAAATGAGTGTAAATGTTGAGACTGAATATCGGCTAAGCTAATGCTGGCGTTTATCCTTTTTAGTGCGTTGCTTACATTTTTCAGTTGATCGAGGTGCTGAGTAATATGTGCTGGGTTAAATTTTAACATATCTGGAGTAATTGCATTGTAAAAAAGAGTAATTTCTGGATAAAATGATTTTGTGTTAACTTTCAATGTTAGTCCTTGTGGGAGTAACGTCATGTTGGCATTTCTCATACTGCAGCGTCCATCCATGATAAGCAAGCCGGAAACCTTAAGATTTTTCCGAATAATATTTCCGTTGCGTAAGAATTCAAAGTCATTTTCCTGCTTTATCGCAAAAATCCACGTGTATGTAGTTGAGTCCACATTCTATTTGCGTTAGTAATTTCTTTCGAGCAGGAAAGTGTTACTCGGCTTTCAGTGAATAGGTGAAGCTCCCAGATATGATTTGTGGGATTAAAGTTTATTATTGGATGATGTTGATGGCATATCTTATGTGATTCAGTTATCCGCTTGCAATTATTGAATTCTAGTTCTGTTACCAAGTAGAAATGACCCCGATATTCATTCGACATTATAAAGGGACTCCTGGGTACGATATTAACCAGATTTTTACCTTCTACATGAGGCACTGGAATGATTTGGAAAAGATCGATAATGTAGTCATTGAGCCTAGAGGCATGTATATTCAGGGATTTGTATATTAACAAACGGTCGATAGTCCCATTAGTAGATGGTAAGGATTTTGTTGCAGGTAGGTGATTTTCGACCAGGTGAGCTTGCTTCTGAAGTTGGTTGATTGATATTATCAGTGGATTTATTTTACCGTGCTGGGAGTCGGTTATTGAAGCTGCGACTGCATCTTATACGTATTGATGCTACAAATACAGCTATGTTGTTAAAAGTTTGCACTGCCTTTTGTTGTTTTAATTCTGCATTCAGATTTTAGATTTTTCAAAAGCTTCGAGGAACGAATTGTTGACTACTTGCGTTTGATTGCGCAGCTGCTCTTCATCCTTTTAGGTAAATTTCTCGAGAGAAATTTACCTATTGCGGAGAGCATCATATATATATATATATATATATATATATATATATATATATATATATATATATATATATATATATATATATATATATATATATATATATATATATATATATGGGATATAACGAAATTTGTGACCACGCTAGAGGTTGCAATTTTGCTTCGATTTTCACCAAATTTTCAGGAAAGGTGTATTGGGTAATTATCTCGATTAAGTTCGTGAACCAGCTATATCGGCCGGGCAAAAACAAAATGGCGGCCATTTTAGACGAAAAATCGTGATTTCTGTTCTGACCAAAGTATAGCTCCGATTTGGATGAAATTTGGTACAAAGGTTCATTGCTGTATGTGATGAATCTCACAATAAAAAATCCAAAGTCGGTACGGCAGAAACAAAATGGCGGCCGCTCAAAGGTCGAAAAACGTGCAAAATTTTGTTGTTGTAATAGTGGTCAAAGCTTTCAACAGATTTTCATGAAATTTGATAACTTGATAGAAATTATAAATATCTAAAGAATTACGTGAAAAAATTGGAGGTCAGGTTGCAAAAAACAAAATGGCGGCCAGTTAAAGGGCAAAATTTCAAAGGCTTTTTAAAGTCGCAATTTTAATCCGACATATACGAAATTCGGTTTCAAGATAGACATTATTTAGGCCTACAGTCTTTGATATTTTGGTGATCATGCATGAGCAAATTTCAAAATGGCGGCCGTTTAAATATGCGTTTTTTTCAGGTTTTTGTGGCCCTCTAGCGGTCACATTTTCCAGCGGATTTTGATGAAACTTGAGATTATGGATCTCTGTACTATGTTCTTGTATTATGCAGGAAATTATTAAAATTGAATGAAAAATAAAAAAGTCGAAAATTTAAAGCCTAATATTTTTAGCTGCCATTTTCTTTAAAAATTGAATTATTTTGCCCTGTCTAGAGTGAAACTCCTATTTGAACGAGAAAGTACATTGATTGGTGAGGTCCTAGCATACAAAGATTTAAAATAATCCAAAATCAAATGCATGCATTCAAAATGGCGGCCCCCAAAGGTCTGAAGGCAAGCGCAATTCGCTATTTTAGTGCCAACTGAAATAATGAATATTTTTCATGATAACGTTTTAAATGACTTTACTTGATAGAATTTATAAACCAGACCATTTTTAAGATATTGTAAAATCTTTTTAACAATCCCCTAAAAAAATTATAAAATCGCGACTTGTCTGTCCGTCCGTCCGTTTGTTCGTGCGTCAAAACAAGTTTTCTCGCAAACCACATGAGCTAGAATGAGGAAATTTTCTACGTAGGTCAAAAGTGGTGCCTCTTGAAATTTGCAGTGCAAGAAAATATTTTAAGGTATTTTAAGGGGGGTCTCCCCATACAGGGGGTGGCATACAATTTTTTTTATTTCTGTAGCAGCCAAGATTCTCAACAGATTCCGTTGAAACTTGAAATTATAAGTTATTAACACAAGTTAATTTAATTTAATTATGCAAATCGAATGACAAATGAAAAAGTCAAAAATTTACAGCTTAATATTTTTAGCAGCCGATTTCAATAAAAATTGAAATGACGGCCCTCATAGTCCAGAAAAAAATTGAATATGTATATATTAATGGCAACGCAAGTGCTGATTAAACTTTCATGGAAATCTTTTGAAATTAACTATTCGAGCTATTTAAGCCTTTGTGTGGTTACCACTGTGAACTGTGTAAACAGCAAATGCGAGAAGGGCGAAACCGGTATTTATATGTTTACAACAATTTATGATCCGCCGATTTTCAATATGTAATCCATACGTATGCAACTCAATTTAATTAGCAAAATATTCGCGCCCCGATAAAAGGTCTCTAAGAACGAACGTGGCCGAATTTTTTTAATGTTAATAAATACCCATGTGGTACTACGAAAATTGCAGAAAGAAGTTGAGTAGTAGGCAAGCCAAATTTTTTTTTGGAAGCTTTATGCTATATACGAGAAATTTACCTTTCCGGCTGGTGCTGCCAACGGGGATTTTTTTATGTTGGCAGTGGTTTTGATAACAGATGTTTGCGATTTGATTAATCCTAAAATGTGTTCCTCATTATCTTTCACTTTGGTGATAGTATCGGGCATGTGCTCTTCGTATGAGCTATCGAGCACGTCAAAAAGTTTATTCGCAATGTTTCCGATGATATCGAAAGGATACCTTTTCCTTCATTGGGGTGGTGAATGAGTGTTGTTGGCGACAAGAAAGTTTTTGCCTTGTATTCGATCAAGCTGGTGCAGCTATTGATCAATTATTTGGTTATAGTGATCATTGTAGTCAATTACACTGGATGCCGTTACGAGCTACCTTAACAGTGGACCAGTAAGATTTTAGATCATAGTAGGCCCGAATATGCCAACTGTTTAATGTAAGGCTTGCTTGTCCAAGATTTTCAGTGTACGCCTGAATTGTGTCTGAATTTTTCAATCTGCACAAGCTTAGTTGCATTTAAGGGTGGAGAAGGCACGGGCATCACTAGTAATGATAATAACATCACCTTTAACGACCATGCAGTAGTATCGGTGCCTTTTCTTTTCTGGGAAACATACGCAGAGATGGAGACAGTATCGTGGAGAGCTTTTTTTTTTGATAACCGTCATTTACGATATTGACATCTGTGGCAGCTTTTGCTTGCTTTGTTGCTGGTCATTCATCCTTGGGGTTATCCACTTCAACGGGTAATGGAGCAAGTGTGCGAATAACATGAAGAAGAACTCCGGTCGCAGTTTACACCCAAGCTCCGATGACTAGCTCAACGATTCTTCCTATTAACCATTACTAACATCCCTTCCTTAACATTTGGATGCGTCGTAGTCCATTTTACCCTTTTTTGCAGTACTGTGAGAAACTCAAGATTCCATCTTGACTTGACTCACAAGGGCCAATCTCGGTTGTAATCATATGTTTGCGTTTGCATTTGTTATAATGCCGTTTGTGATTGATTCTCCAGTTAGAAATGCGCAGGTGCTAGGAGTGTAAGATCATTAGGGGCAAACGATAATGGTACAAGTAGTCTAGTGTTTAATATGACATGAGATTGTACACAATTCTTCGCATGTCGGTCCAAATGAAATAAATGCTTTACGGAGAAGATGTTTTGTCCTTTTGACTGCGGCTATCCAAAGGCTTTCAAAGTGTGATGACCATGGCGGAATAAAATGAAACCGGATTCTGTTTTCTGTGCAAACCTTGACTATTTCTTCAGAGGACAATGTATTGCTAAGAAGGTGTACAACTTCTTTTAGCTACCCTTCAGCACGAATAAAATTTCAAGCGCTTTCGCAATAAATATTTTCGCAGGTTCCCCGCCTTGCAATGAACCTTTTCAGAACTCCTGGAAAGCCTTCTGTGGTTAGATCAGAAACCACTTCAAGGTGTATACCTTGGTCACGAAACAGTACAACATGGCAAGATAGGTTTTTTTCTTTCGTTTTCCTCGAAGCTTGAAATGGCTGTAGAATGGACAGCAAAAATCCTCGCCATAATTGAGGAAAAGTCGGGCTTCTCGTATGCGATTAGCTGGTAGTCCACTCATTCGCTAAACGCAATGTCGTAACTTAAGATGTGTAAAAATTACGCAGCTTAAGACCATTGAACGAGCTAAGTCTCTGCCTTTAAGTATCCAGTACCTTTGTCGCGCAATTGCAAGATGCGCTGATGATCTTGCATGAAGATTGGCCGTAAGTATGTACGTTATAAGGAATCCTGCTGTGGGGTTGTCTCCAGGAACTAGAAATGAATGTTTTGTATCGTAACTCACGACAGCATTTTGAAGTCTTCCACTTATTCGTATGAGACCATCATCTAAAAATGGGCAAGTTCACTTCAAGCAGCAATGATATTGTTCTTTACTAACTCCTTCAAATTACTTTTGAAGCTTTGGTATTGCAGCTCCTTAAAAATCATGAGGTCTGCACCATTCAATTCTTCTATAGTTAGAAACAATTGGTGCGTGGAACAACTTTGTTTTCAAAACGTATGCCAAGACTCATCTTAGCTTCCCGAAGGAGTTACCTTGATTTATTGCGTACAATGGGTGTTCATATGTTATAGTTGCTTTTAATATGATTTTCGATGTTTCCTTTTCTTCTATCAAACAACAGTTCAGTTCTTTGAATTATGGCCATTTGGATTTGCCTTGTTATAGAAAACTGGGGCATCAAACCAAAGCTCGTTATTGATCAATTGTTCCGGATAAGATCCCCTTGAGACAATGTCCGCTGGGTTTTCGGTTAAGCTTACATGTCTCCAATTTTCTGGCTTTGATGTTTCTATTATGGAGCTCACGCAATTCACCAAATATGTATTCAGGTTGGAGGGACCCTTTTTTAGCCATGATAAGACGATTTATGAGATGGTCTAAAACCATATCTCGTTGAACTTGATGTTAATATTATGAACAACGTGCTTCACGGGTTGACAGGCTAGCTTTGCTGCACAAAGTTCAAGTCTTAGTAGGGTTACTGTCTTTACAGGAACAACTCGAGATCTTGCGCACATCAATCTGACAATAATTTTTCCATTATTATCTCGTGATCTGATATATATCGCTGTACCGTATGCTCTGCATGAAGTTGCAAGAGACTACTGCATTCTCTGCCACGCACGTGCCTTGGGATTTGAAGTGTTGAAAGCTTGTACAGTTCTTCTCAATATGTTAGCCAGCTGTCCTGTAGGTCATAAGAAAGTTTTTCGTCCCACCCCAAAGCCATCTTCCACAACTGCTGCATAAATATGTTTCCTTTGACCATAATGGGATCTATTAGTCCAAGAGGATCCAAAATTTGGGATACTTCAGACAAAATGCTTCTCTTTGTGATGGTCCTGTGGATTTTGTCTGCTGTATTTATCGCAAAAATATCATTGATTGGATGCCAAACTAAGCCCAATGTTTTAATATGGTGCTCCTCTTTTTCAGCAAAAATTGAGCTGGATTTCTCAGTCTCCTAAGGGAATATGCTCAACCAATTCACGATGGTTTGCATACGATTTCACCAACGGCATGCCAGCTTCTTATAAAAATTGCTCGACTTGTATTTGTGTTCCCACTACTTCCTGCAAATTATCTCCACTAGTCATTATGACATCTACATAAAAATCTATTATGGACTTGGTAGCCAACGATATCGACCTGCTTCATTTTTTGCTTACTGTTGAAGCCATTTGGTCGCAAAATATTATGCACACTTCGTACTTTAAGTCATTGTACACAGCTGATAGTACTTAATGGCCTCATCCAATTTATAACATCACATGATTAGTTGCATATTGCGGCTAGTAATATCTGTGTATACATTTTCACGATGTCAGCTTTGAACGTAGCGATGTGTTCTGAAGCGTAATAGAATGGAAAACAAATCATCTTGGATTTTCGGGTCTTTCAGCAGAAGACCGTTCGGGGACACATTATTTGACGTTTTTGGCGAGGCGTTGAAAACAACTCGTAATTTGGGGATACTGCTGGACGGCTTTAGTACGAAATGAGGTGGAAGAAAACAGCAAGGTTGCGTTATTTCTTCGGCGCCAATTTCACGTATATCTCCCAAGTCAACGTTTTCTTGAATGGACGCTCGATATTGTTCGTAAATATTAGCATCCTTTTGTAATTTTTTCTCGATGCTGCAAAATTTTTGGAAGACAATATCCTTTGATTTTCCCAACAGCCGAGCATCACTTAATATGGATAAACTCGCAGTGAACCGTCCCGTTGCATCACGAACCGTTGTGCCCTCGAAAACTCGTCACATTTTTGATATATTGTGGAAAGCGTTGGTTTCTTTTGCCCCATTCCCCAAGCTACTAAAACTTTTGGAGCTGATTTTTTAATCATCATCTGGTGTTGCTACTTTTCCAATAACGATCCAGCCAAGAGTGGTGTTTTATAGGGATGATGCCCATACCAAATTAGTTCACCATACAGTTCCGCTTCCAACAAAATATCAACTCTTTTAGGTTTATTAAAATCTTGGATCAACTAGAGTTACGTTTCCGGAATCTCTCAATGATCTGTTTTAATGTAGTACTACGGTGGATGAGCAGCGATTTCTTTGATGACGTAGACTTCTACTTCTGATGTAAAATTGTTGCCAGTAAGCGATTCTCGCTTGATTTGGACTCTATCTGTTACTTTTAGCCGAGCGTTTGCTATTTCCAAAATAGTCAAATTAACTTCAAAATCCTCTAGTCTGAGCCTTCTGCGCAGCCGTTCCGTCATGAAATTCAATTAAGAACCAGAATCCAGAAGTATCCGACAAATAGTGGGATTTAAAAAACATTTACCATCGTGGTCCCAAGAAAACATATCCACCCTGCAGTTCCTTTGCTTGCGCGTCCAAATTTGTAACTGATGTCATAGGTTTAGTATCGTTATCGCTGGAACTTGGGGCTGACTTGTCTATTGGTTTGGAGAAAAGTTACAAGGTATTATGTCGCTTGTTGCACTTAATGCATACTCTAGCTGTCTTCAGGCAGTTTATATAAATGATTAACAGTCTTGTCTTGGCATTCCTCTCAAAAGTTCCTAATTTCAAAAATCGCTCGCAAAAATATATTGGGTGCTTGTTATCACAAATTATGCATTTTAATTTGCCATCTGGCTCACTGGTAGTCAACACCGTTGGTTCATTCGCTCGACCTTTGGCTTTAATTTGGGGGTTGCTGAGCGTCTCCAGAGCTTGAAATCGTTTTTGAACAAAATTCAGTAACCTCTCCACAAACTCGAGATCTTTTGGCGATGACAACGAGTGTTCATATAATGCATACGAGCTTACGTCGACTTTCTTCAAAAAATGTTCATTATGATGGGATCCCAATGATCTTGAACCGATACGCCTAAGTTTTCTAGACCCTCAATACATTACTTGATGCTATCATGGTAATAACTCAAGGCAGTCGATGAATTTATTTTCCACGATGGGTTGCGAGATCAATTTATTTATCACAGCATTCACCCAGATTCTCTTATTATCAAAGCGACGATTTAGCGTGCTCCACGCAATTTCATAATTATCGTTGGTCAACGGCAGATGTCAAATAATCTTCTCAGTATCACCAACAAGGTGAGCTTTCAGGTATCATATTTTCTGTGAGTCGGCAACGGATTGGTTATGTGCCACTTGCATGTAAAAGTCCTTGAATTGTTGCCATTTTAAATAGTCACCGTCAAACTTTGGCTGCTCAATTTTCGGCAACTCGACGAAAGCCTGGCCTTTTGGCTGGATTTCAACTTTTTTATTTGCTCTCGTCTCCTTAAATTTGTCACACGTTTCGCTTAAGAAAATTAGAGTTTTCTGACCCTTTTCTTCGATTTTAAAATAAAACCCCAGAAACACTGTCAAAGTGAACATCACAGGTTAAATCATCGGAGACAGACCACAGACGGACTAACGAACGAAAGAAGGCAGAGTGCGTTGTGCAACCTGGCATCATTGCGGCCTTTGGGCGCAGTAGAAGGACTATGCGCACCCCGGAGCGCCCAGTGCAAGACGTACACAATCCGGATCAAGCTGCGACACCAACGGAGGCCAGTGTAAGACTGGGGGAGGGAGAAGTTTTGCCGTTGGCCAACGCCACTTCAAACGCGACCCAAGCGATAGAAGCAAAAGGGCTAGGAAACGGGGGCCTCTCCCAAGAGGTGGCGCCAAACAACACAATCGCCCTTGACCGCGCCGAAGAGGAGCGGCTTACTCGGAAAGCGGGGAATATCGTCAAACAACTGAGGGCTGCCTGCGAAGTGCAGAAAAACATAGGCAAGAGTGTCAAGAATGGCATTCTTGAACTGGAGGAGCTTTTTGGCCACATAACGCACTACAGGCGGAGGTGGCTTGCAACCGAAAAGCACCAAAAAGACACGCTCTCCCTCGAGGCATCAGTGGGTCCTAGTAGCAGCAAAAGAATGGCCGGTAGCCCAATTGAAGGCGACTGTGAGAAAAAGAGGAAGGACGAGACCATAAACGAAGTTGACACTCCAGGCGAGGAGTTTCATGTGGTGCGAAACAAGGCAGCGAAAAAGCGGCCAAAAAGCTACTCCTAGAAAAAACAGACAAAGAGCTCAACCACGAAAAGAACAAAGAACCCCCCGATATACCGCAGAAAACAAAAAGCAAACCGCGGCGCAAACCCTTGCGAGAGGCACTGCTTATTAAACCCACTAAGGGCTGAACCTACGCAGATGTCCTCCGTGAAATTAAAGAAGCGGTCAAGCCAGACGACACCAAAACTGCCATCAAAGCAGTTCGACCAACCCGGACCGGTGGCTTGCTGGTGGAATTCGGGCCAGAGGCCACAAACAAAGATGCATTCCGTGACGCGGTTCAAAAGGTTCTTGGAGATGCGGCAACGGTTGCCTCGCTCGAACCAATGGCCACCCTGGAAATCAGGGACCTCGACTGTGTCACGGACAAAGCTGAAGTAGAGGATGCCATTAGGAGGGAGTTCCCCAGCTTAAGTGAAGTCAAGGCAAGATTGACACGTGAAAACACAAGGAGGCAACGCATGGCTATTGTCGAACTAGCTGATTAAGACGCCCAGCAAATCCTGGCGAAGGACAAAATTAAGATAGGTTGGGTGATCTGCAGGATACGGAGAAGAGCGATCCCTATCCGCTGCTTCAGATGCCTCGAATACGGACACACCGCGTATAGCTGTAGGGGACCCAACAGGAGATCTCTGTGCTACAAATGTGGTGAAACGAGGCACACAAGGAAGGAGTGCACGAACGAGGCAAAATGCATTCTTTGCAAGGATGCTAAGCTAGCACCCGGCGACCTCAAACATGAGCCGGGGACAGGGAGATGCCGGGTTTTCAAGGAGGCCCTAACTAAAGCCAAATCGATACTCAAATGATCCGTATTCTGCAGGTCAATTTGCACCGAAGCACAAACGCCCAGGACCTACTTGAGCAGTTTGCGAGGGATAAGAAAGCTGACCTCCTGTTGCTGAGCGAGCAACATCATAACAAGGAGTCGCAAGCGTGGTACCCTGACAAAACTGGTACCTCGGCCATCTGGGTTCGAGACAGCGCCCGCCTTCATGTGCAGGGCCATGGACGCGGGGATGGTTTTGTGTGGGTGCGGTGTTCAGGGATAACATATTTCAGTGTTTATCTGACGCCTAACGAGGCAATGCGATCCTTTCGAACCAAACTCGATGCCCTGGAGGACGCTGTCTCGAACACAGAGGGCCATATGCTGGTCGCGGGAGACTTCAACGCTAGAGCCATCGAATGGGGTATGCCACAATCCGACCCAAGGGGAAAGCAAATCTTGGACATGGCGGCCAGAACAGCGCTTTTTGTCCTAAATACTGGTAACACCCCTACTTTCCGCCGCTGGGGTTGCGTAGGAACCATACTCGATGTGACACTCGCTTCGGAGTCCCTGGTACCTAGAGTACACAACTGGCGAGTACTAGAGGACTACTCGGCTAGTGATCACCAGTATATAGCTGTTGAGATTCACGACGGTGCCACTCTGCGTGCATATGCCCAAACTTCAATCCTCGGATGGAGCACTAGGAGGATGGACGTCGAGAAGTTCACTGACGCGCTTACGGCAGGCGCACCGTTGCTGGGAGCTCCGCCAGGGAGTGGAGGGCCTACAGCCAAGGACTTGGTGAACTCAACTATGAGTACCATCATAGCTGCTTGCGAGTCTTCCATGCCCCGTCGGAGACCCCGACACGGTAAGCCTCCAGTATACTGGGGGTCAAACGAGATCGCCGAACAAAGAAGCGAGTGTCACAAACTTCGGCGAGAGGCCCAGCGGGCGCGAACACGGGAGGAGGCAGACACTAGGCTAGCAGCATACAGGTCCGGCAGGAAATATCTTCGCAGGCTTATTAACAAGAGCAAGGTCCGATGCTGGCAAGACCTCGTGGACGATGTAAATAGGGATCCGTAGGGCCTTGGCTACAAGCTGGTCATGGGGAAACTTGGTGCCCTACGGAAGCCTTGTACACATGACGCGGAAAAGGTGGACGCGATAGTGCGGGGACTCTTCCCCGCCCATCCCGTCCGTGTTGACGCTGTCCATGGTGAAACAGCAGTCGAGTGCCCACTCTTCACACAGCTGGAACTGGAGGAGGCAGTCCTCTCCCTGAAAGCGAGGAAGGCTCCAGGTCCAGATGGTGTTCCAGCTGAGGTTTTGCAGCTCGTCTATCACCATTGTTCTGACTTGCTGCTCAGCACATTCAACGCTTGCCTACGGGACGGGGTTTTCCCGGTACGATGGAAGGTGGCGAGGCTCGTGCTGGTCAGCAAGGGGAAGGTAGATCCCGAATCGCCGTCTGCATACCGCCCGTTATGCATGCTAGACACGGCTGGGAAAGTGCTAGAGAAACTCATCAAGGGAAGACTCACTGACGCGATTCGTGCTGCTGGGGACCTATCTCCTCGGCAGTACGGCTTTAGAGCAGGACGTTCTACCATCGATGCGATTGCAGAGGTGGTGAACGCGGTCCAAAAGGCAGAGGCATATAGTCGCACCAAGCGACGGATCGTCCTGTTGGTGACACTCGACGTCACGAATGCCTTCAACTCCGCTAGATGGATGGATATTCTGGATACGCTGGAAAACTCTTTTCAAGTTCCAGAATATCTAATGCGGCTTTTGAGGAACTACCTTAAGGACCGAAGCCTGCTCTACGACACGACACAGGGCCAACGAAGGATGGAAATTACATCGGGTGTTGCCCAGGGATCTATCCTTGGTCCGGACCTGTGGAACGTGTCTTACGACGGGCTACTGAGACTTGAGATGCCAGATGAGTCGCGCTTGGTCGGCTATGCGGATGATGTTGCGGCTCTGGTCACCGGACGCACCGTTGAACAAGCGCAACTTAGGCTAGGTATGCTAATGCGCCGAGTGAGGGACTGGATGACTGCTCGCGGGCTCAGTTTAGCACTGGAGAAAACCGAAGTGGTCATCTTGACAAAAAAGAGAATCCCTAGAGTAAGGATGATCAGTATTGGAGATATACAGATCGAATCGAAGCCAGCGGTGAAGTACCTGGGGCTACTGATCGACTCAAAGATGAGTTTCTCTGAGCAAATCAGGGCAACGGCTGAGAAGGCTGCTTCGGGAATATCGGCCCTGAGTCGACTTATGGCCAACGTAGGGGGACCCAGCCCATCAAGAAGACGCCTCTTGATGAGTGCTGTAGGGTCAGTGCTAATGTACGGAGCAGAGGTATGGGGCGACGCTCTCAGCAAGGAGGTATACCGAAAACGATTGGGACAGGTACAGAGAAGAGGAGCACTGAGAATTGCATCTTCGTATCCAACAGTCTCCCACTCGGCGGTGAGAGTGATTGCAGGCGTGATACCTGTCGCCCTCCTTGCTAGAGAGTGCCGCGCTATTTACCTGTGCCTAAACGAGGATGCGAGGGAGATCGTTGTCCGCGAGGAGAGACAACGCTCGCTCAACGATTGGCAGCAGTCTTGGGTCAATTGCACGAAGGGAAGGTGGACTGCACGCCTCATCTCGGATGTGAGACCGTGGCTTAATCGAAGGCATGGTGAGACTGACTTCTATCTGACCCAGCTTTTGAGCGGGCATGGGTGTTTTCAGTCTTACCTGCACAAGATCGGCAAGTCACGGTCTCCCGATTGTCGGTTTTGCCCAGGAGAGGAGGACAATGCCTGTCACACATTTTTTGCGTGTACCAAATGGGCCAGGCTGCGAAGGGAACTCTACAGGGAGACGGGAGAGCTCACCCCGGATAATATAGTTGCGGTGATGCTCGAATTGGTTGACAAATGGAACCAGGTGGCACATTATGCTCGGGCAGTCCTGAAATATAAAAGGGACTCACAGCAGCCGGAGGCACTGGGGCTGGGGGATCGCTCTTCTGGCAATTCCTCTTCCCCCCTCCCCTCCCGCTAGGAAAGGGACTCCCCAGCTTGAAGGCGCCCCACGGCGTAACAAAACGAGACCTGGCCCGAAGTAATGTGTCAAACGGTTCCAGGCTAGGTTCTCAGATTGACAGGGGAGGTGTTTAGTGGGTAGTCCAAAGGTATCCTCAATGGGAGTCCCACACTGCCAGACTCGGCGGGCATAAATGCCTTCACCTCCCTACCACAAAAAAAAAAAAATATTTCAGCAGGTCGTAACCATATAAATCAGATTCGTCCACTGCTTCTATTATCGACGTGTTATCATCATGAAGGTGGTTCCACAATGGTTTGATGTATTTAATTTTCATGTCATAATATTTTATTGGCTGATCTGTGATATCAATACCTTCTACCATCTTCTCCAATGAAGTGATCATCAAATTTTGTCTTCTGATGGCTCGATGAAGTTTTTCATTCGGAGCTTCATCTTTCACAATTACCGACTTGGATGGCCTTTCGCCGCCATCGCCAGCTTTATCTGTTGTACTTTCTTTAGACATGCTTTCCTCGTTCACATAAGAAATAAGATCCTTAACGCCTAGATCAGTTTTTTCATATGCCGTGCTCGCTTTACCATAATAAGTATTTGCAAAATAAGAATGGCCTTGTTGCCATTGGCAACAATGACCTTATCCTTTCGTCAGTGGTGCAAACTTTCGACCCTGGTTTTCAAATATTGTAACGTACGTTTCTCTGAGCGTTTTGATACTGCTCAATAAATTTCTCAATTTCCTTACCGATAGCACTTTGCAACGCAATCAGTCTTTCAATCAACTCTGCTATCTTGACTGCGTTAATTTTCTACAAAGATAATGAATCCTGAATACTTTCTTAATTTTTTTGTTTTTTTTTTGATTCTCGTATCTTGTCTGCCGTGATCTCCAATATCACGTCGGAGTCACCAAAATGTTTGTATTTACAGTGGACGGACCATTGAAAATAAATTTAAAACAAGTTGAGTAAGCAGGAGAGTGCTCCTACTAGAAGGTCTTTGTAACCATCCTAGGGTTAAGAGCAAGTTTTCTAATAGCGTGAATCGATAACTTGAATTATTCATCCAATACTTGGATATGAAATCGTTCAAATTTATGCAAAAGATGCAGTTTCTTTCATAAGCACAGTGCAGCCGCTATTTTGATCTAGTTTTTATACCTTATTTTTCTGAATGCTCGGCCGATTGAACATATTCAAGCTAAAAACTATTCCTCAAATTTTTATGAAAATTGAAAGAAAATAAAAGTCCCTAGGTCAATTTGAAATATGTATCAACCATAAACACGTGTTATGGTTGTTGTGATTCCATACAATTGAAATGACTATTACTCACTTGATTTTGATTTTGATTTAATCTCGATTAAATTTTGTAAATGTAAATATCTTATATTAATTTAAATAATTGCAAAATTTCAAGAAGTTTAAGGGTAATGTTTGGATTTTATGGGTGAAAATGTAAAATCTACAAATTATACTATTATTAACAAAGTTGAGTGAATTTTGGTTTCTGAAGTATTTGTTGCCCTTGTACTCATAAAGGCGCACATTCCTGATAATTTTCAGATTTTTCGGCTCAAAGGTGTCCAATCGCGAGGGGGGACACAAATTTTTGGTACATTTTGCCACCCCCTGGACCCCCTAATTCATAAAATGATCTCTATATTTCAGATTCTAAAAGTTCTAATCAAGATCTTTCATTTGATACACCACTCGACTACCTTTGGTTAAAAAAAAATTTGTTAAGGGCTCATTCGTTATTAGGGTGACCCCCCTCTAAAAATTTTCAAATTTTTGATAAGACCTTAACTTTTGAGAGACCATCACTTCTGACCTTTTCACAAAGTTTGAGCATTCTAGTTTGTATAGTTCTGAGGAAACTAGCTGTGACGCACAGACAGACGGACAGACAGGTCGCGAAACTAGTAGATCTTTGTAAAAAATTTTTTACAAAGACCTTAAAAGGAATAAATTTCTACGGATGGTTTACTCTTTCGCAAAAATATACTTTTTGGGCTGTTACTAGGTCACTCTAGTGCAGATCTGAGTAATTGTTTTTTACGGCAATTCGAACCAATTAAACCGAACTGGTTTGCAAAAAGGTCCTTCTATGTGCAACTACAACTCTTGTATCCCTTTACACTAGGTACCTCTAGTGCAAAGGATAAATCAGGTGGCCTAAGAAGACGAGTCAAAATAACAGAATTGGGCTGCAAATAGGTTTCTTTATGTGCAACCAAAATTATTGTATCCTTTTACACTAGTTACGTCTACTGCCAAAGGAAAATAAGGATAAAAAAAACGTCTCTTAAGAGGACGATTAAAAAAAAACAGCGTTGGGCTGCAAATACGTTTCTCTATGTGCAGCCACAATTCTTGTATCCTTTTGCACTACGTAGCTCTAATGAACAAGGAGAATAATGATAAAATAACCGTCTCCTTAGGTTTTCTAAGAAGACGGATCAGTACGTGACTTACCAAATATTAATATTCACTTCACTTGGTTTGTAGACAAACAGATCATATTTTATTGTAAGCCATTCCAATTTATAGCAAAATATTGTCTATGTTAACTAAATTACATTCATGGAACCTTGCACCTTGCTTGAATAAAGTGAAGGTACCATGACTGCTTACAACAGGCAAATTTTCGGTCGATAATTGAACTAAATAATTATTAATTGAAAATGCATGCTTGGTACTTTTCATACGCATATGGAGCGGTGAAAGTAGCGAACATGTTTACATACACGAAGAATAGTCAATTACAATTATGATACTTTGCAACTTTTCTCGAGTAAGCTCAAGATATTATGATTGCTTACAAATTTTAATTGTTCACATTAATCAATTGCAATTATGATACCTTGCAACTTTTCCTGAGTAAGCTCTAGGTATCATAATACGCAGATTCTAGACTAGATTCAAATGAGCACGACTATCCGTAGAATGGCACATTCAATTGATGCGAATACGGTGAACTGTTGACTACACTTGCATAAGAGGCACGGCTCATGTAATATAGTGCGTATTGATGGCATTAACCGTAACCTCCGTGGTTTTTTGATTTTGATTTTGACTGGTCCCATGCGACTTGATCGGGGCAAACTTATTCGAGACCTTTATGTGCATATTGCAGCCTAGATTACTGAAATATTGAAAAGGTAGACGAATCTGTTCCAGTGGACGATTATATTGCGGGATTGATGCAGCCAGTAGAACAAGAAGAGATTCTTCCGGGTAGAATAGTGTTGAAGAGGAACGAACTATTTAATGGTTGCGAATAGTATTCATCTTCAGTTGTCCTTTTCATGACGGCTCCTCGAGCAATTTAGGCGGGCTGCTCGATTACTACAAAACATCACGACTAAGCCCAAAACCTGCCATTTTCACGCTTTTGTTTTCACAATCTGGAACAATTCTGGCTGAAAAATCGCGATGAACAACTTTATTTTTGCATAAAAATTCTATTCCTAGGGCTATCTGTTTGCCATTCAGAATGAATCTCCACTTGTAAAGGGATCACATTGCAGGAAAGATATTGTCTGATGGTTTGGACTAATTAATTTATGTTATTCATGTTATTCAATAGCAGTCGACGATCCATTTTCGCTAATTGATAATGGTCATGCTCTACTTTGGCAGCGTATAACTTCTATTTATTTATATTTATTATTAGTATCAAAGTCGTTTATTTTCCAGCACTCATTTTAAGGCATAATTTCAACTTGAAATTTACATGGGTTTGTGAATGGTCCATCTGATTCGTATGTATTATTAACAACAATGTTTGCTGTATGATTATTGTTGTGCTGTTGCTTTTTATCGTCAACAGGCGAAGGAGATTTTGTGAGATCGGGTGATTCTATCTTGTCGCATAATTGTTGTTGATATTTTTATAGCTTATACGAGTAGATATCTTATCGGTAAACTGTATATCCGAATTTGAAGTTGAACCTGGTTGTGTGTCATCCACTTAAACTCTGTTGTCGACTTTGATGATACTGAATTTTTTGTCTATTGTTATAAACATTCCTAACACACATTCTATGCAACAAATAATTTCAACCGCTAAGAAAAGTTGCGCATTGACGTGGAACCAAAAGGTTTTGATCTCGTTGACGGTAGATTTTATGAATATTCAGCAAAAGCTGCGACGAAAGTTACCTCGAAAACCCTTATAACTGAGCACTGATCATCACTGTCATGCACAACGTCCGTATTTGTTTTGCTTATCGCTGCTTGACATGCAAAACCAAATGTTCCTTATAAATCATGCAGAATGGTTTTCCACAGTCTTCAATTTTTTTTCTAATTTGCATTTCGACGTTCATGGCATGGTACGACAATGAGCATTTTACGCGAAACAATGCAAAAAATGGATCATCTAATCAAACTGTTTTTTTTGTGGTAGGGAGGTGAATGCTATTTATGCACAGAGTGTGGGACTCCCATGCGCGACTGGACTACCCACTAAACACCTCCCTGTCAACCTGAGAACCCAGCTTGGAACCGTTTGACACATTACTTCGGGCCAGGTCTCGTTTTGTTACGCCGTGGGGTGCCTTCAAGCTGGGGAGTCCCTTTCCTAGCGGGAGGGGAGAGGGGAAGAGGAAATGCCAGCAAAGCGCTCCCCCATTCCCAGCGCCCCTTTTAAATTTAGGAGTCCCTTTTATATTTTAGGACTGCCCGAGCATAATGTGCCACCTGGTTCCATTTGTCAACCGATCCGAGCATCACCGCAACTATATTATCCGGGGTGAGCTCTCCCGTCTCCCTGTAGCGTTCCCTTCGCAGCTTGACCCATTTTGTACACGCAAGAAATGTGTGACAGGCATTGTCCTCCCCTCCTCGGCAAAACCGACAATCGGAGGACCTTGACTTACCAATCTTATGCAGGTAAGACTGAAAACACCCATGCCCGCTCAAAAGCTGGGTCAGATAGAAGTCAGTCTCACCATGCCTTCGATTTAGCCACAGTCTCACATCCGGGATGGGGCACGCATTCCACCTTCCTTTCGTGCAATTCACCCAAGACTGCTGCCAATCGTTGAGCGAGCGCTGTTTCTCCTCGTGGACAACTATCTCCCTCGCATCTTCGTTCCAGCGCAGGTAAATGGCGCGGCGCTCTCTAGCAAGGAGGGCGACAGGTATCACGCCTGCGATCACTCTCACCGCCGAGTCAGAGACTGTTGGATACGAAGATGCAATTCTCAGTGCTCCTCTTCTCTGTACCTGTGCCAATCGTTTTCGGTATACCTCCTTGCTGAGAGCGTCGCCCCATACCTCTGCTCCGTACAGTAGCACTGACCTTACAGCGCTCATCAAGATGCGTCTTCTTGATGGGCTGGGTCCCCCTACGTTGGCCATAAGTCGACTCAGAGCCGATATTCCCGAAGAAGCCTTCTCAGCCGTCGTCCTGATTTGCTCAGAAAAACTCATCTTTGAGTCAATCAGTAGCACCAGGTACTTCACGGCTGGCTTCAATTCGATTCGTAAGTCGCCAATACTGAACATTCTTAGTCTAGGGATTCTCTTTTTTGTCAAGATGACCACTTCGGTTTTCTCCAGTGCTAAACTGAGCCCGCGAGCAGTCATCCAGTACCTCACTCGGCGCATTAGCATACCTAGCCTAAGTTGCGCTTGTTCAACGGTGCATCCAGCGACCAGAGCCGCAACATCATCCGCATAGCCGACCAAGCGCGACGCATTTGGCATCTCAAGTCTCAGAAGCCCGTCGTAATACACGTTCCACAGGTCCGGACCAAGGATAGATCCCTGGGCAACACCCGATGTAATTTCCATCCTTCGTTGGCCCTGCGTCATGCCGTAGAGCAGGCTTCGGTCCTTAAGGTAGTTCCTCAAAAGCCGCATTAGATATTCTTGAACTTGAAAAGAGTTTTCCAGCGTATTAAGAATATCCACCCATCTAGCGGAGTTGAAGGCATTCGTGACGTCGAGTGTCACCAACAGGACGATCCGTCGCTTGGTGCGACTATATGCCTCTGCCTTTTGAACCGCGTTCACCACCTCTGCAATCGCATCAATGGTAGAGCGTCCTGCTCTAAAGCCGTACTGCCGAGGAGATAGGTCCCCAGCAGCACGAATCGCGTCAGTGAGTCTTCCCTTGATGAGTTTCTCCAGCGCTTTCCCAGCCGTGTCTAGCATACTGACGGGCGGTATGCAGACGGCGATTCGGGATTTACCTTCCCCTTGCTGATCGGCACGAGCCTCGCCACCTTCCATCGTACCGGGAAAACCCCGTCCCGTAGGCAAGCGTTGAATGTGCTGAGCAGCAAGTCAGAACAATGGTGATAGACGAGCTGCAAAACCTCAGCTGGAACACCATCTGGACCTGGAGCCTTCCTCGGTTTCAATGAGAGGACTGCCTTCTCTAGTTCCAGCTGTGTGAAGAGTGGGCACTCTACTGCCGTTTCACCATGAACAGCGTCAACATGGACGGGAAGGGCGGGAAAGAGTCCTCGCACTATCGCGTCCATCTTTTTCGTGTTATGTATACAAGGCTTTCGTAGCGCACCAAGTTTCCCCATGACCAGCTTGTAGCCAAGGCCCCACGTATCCTTGTTCACATTGTCCACTCGGTCTTGCCAGCAGCGAGCCTTGCTACTGTTGATCAGTTTGCGAAGGCATTTCCCGGCCGACTTATATGCTGCTACCCAGTTGCATGCCTCGTCACGGCTCCGCGCCCGTTGAGCCTCACGTTAGAGCTTGTGACACTTCCTTCGCTTTTCAGCGATTTCAGTTGACCACCAGTACACTTGGGGCTTGCCGTGCCGGGGCCTTCGACGGGGCATAGAAGCGCAGCAAGCAGTCGTGATTATGCTCATAGTAGAGTTCACCACGTCTTGAGCTGCCAGTACTTCCGTCCCCTCCAAAGCTTCCTGCAGCGGCTCACCTGCTGTGAGCACCTCGACGAACCTCTCGACGTCCATCCTTCCGATGTTCTATCCAGTTGTAGATGGCTGAGAGCACGGACGTCGGGAGACAGCATCACTTATCTCAAGCTGAATGCACTGATGATCACTGGCTAAGTAGTCCTCTAATACTTTCCAGTTGTGTATCCTCCGTACTAAGGACTCCGAGGCAAATGTCACGTCCGGTTTGGTTTCCTCATAGCCAATACGGCGGAAAGTCGGCATATTTCCGGGGTTTCATACGACGCGGTCCGTCCTGGCCGCCATTTCCAGGATCCGTTTTTCCCGCGGATCCATCTGAGGCATGCCCCATACGACTGCTTTAGCGCTGAAGTCGCCCCCAACGTGCACGTTGCCTGACAGCGCCCTCCAAAGCATTAAGCTTGGCTTGGAAAGATGATATCGATTCGTTAGGCGAAGGTGGTCCCTGCGCACTGAACCCACACGAAACCATCTCCCAGTCCTCAACTCTCCGCTTGAAAGTCACTGTTCCGAACCCAGATGGCGGCAGTACCAGTTTCATCAGAATACCTCAATGTTGGACTTTTTTTATGGTGTTGCTCACTCAGCAGCAAGAAGTCGGCTTTCATGTCCCTCGCAAATCGCTCAAGCAGATTTTGGGCGGTTGAACTGCGGTGTAGGTTTAGCTGCAGGATGCGGGTCATCGGAGCTCTGATTTTGCCTTGGCTAGGGCTTCCTGGAACACCCGGCATTTTCCTGATCCTAAGACGTGTCTAAAATCAGGTTTCGCAATGAATACAGTGTGCCTCCTTCGTACACTCTTTTCTTTTATGTCCCATTTCACCGCATTTGTAACATAGGGAACTCCTATCGGGTTCTTTGCATACCTGTGTGGTCTGACCATAACCAAGGCATTTGAAACATTGAAGAGGCGCTGCTCTTCGCCGTATCCTACAGACAACCCACCCTATTCGTACTTTGCCCTTGTTCAGGAATTGTTCGGCGTCCTTTTTGGTCAAGTCAACTATGGCCATGCGTTGTCCCTGTTGTTTTCTGGTGTCAGTCTCGCTTTGATCCTTCCCACGCTAGGGAACTCCTTTTTGATGGCCTCTTCTACCTCGGCCAGATCCGTCACGCAGTCTTTGTCTCGTGTTTCGATCGTTGCCATCGGCTCGAGTGGGGCTATAGTTGCGCTTTTGCCGAAAACTTTCTTTACTGCGTCAAAGAATGCTTCTTTTTTGCCGGCCTCTGCTCCGAATTCGACCAGTATGTGGCCTGACCGCGTTGGTCGTACTACTTTAATGGTTGTATTGGTGTCTTCGGGCCTTACGTTTCCCCTGATGTCTCGCATTCGTTGGGGCTTCTGCCTGTCCTGTTTTGCACCAGGTCCTTTTTCTAATTGGGCGTCCATGCGAACTTTACTTTCTGGCTTCTTTTGAAGGAGTTTCTTTGCGGCTTTCTTCGCTCCTGCTGTAAGCACTGTCTGGAACCCGTGATCTGGTGCTCCATGCCCATTGAGTGCTTCTTCCTTCCTTCTTTTATCTCGATCTCCTTCGTTTGGGCTAGGCGCCATTCTTTTATTGACTTTTAATGGTGGAGCTATCTGCATGTCACCTTTAGATTTCGCCGCAAAAGCCTCTGTAGCCTTCTGTTCGTCTTCGGCCCTTAACCAGCTCCTCTGATAATGCCCTATACGATCTAGGAGCTCCTCTAGTTCAAGGAGCCCTTCCTTTGCTGCGGCACTCCCCCTGCGGGCATTTGCTCGGGTACGCGGGGGTGGAACTCCCCAAAGAATGCTAGCCTCCAAGAGTGCCCTTGTCGACCGACATCCCCCTGCGGGATAATCGAACTGATATAGGTCACAGTTAGACTCGCACGATGTTTGCCACGCCAGATAATTCCTACGAATCTAGAGATAATGAAAACACTGTGAGAGTAGCGGCACATTGACTTTCCGGAAAACCTTACCTCGTATTGGGTATTGACCAGCGTAAAATAAACAAAAATGGAAGTCACTACCTTCGTTAGAAACTGGTAGTACTTACTATATCAACACTTCACGCGAGTGGAATAACGGCGGATCCTGGGCAGAGATCTGTTCCTCAGTTATCTGTCGATTCCGAGTGCCGAGTACCAGGTTCTTCTCCGAGATCAAGCTGCAAGTTATGACATAGCTTAGACTTTTCATGGAATTGTTTTGAATTCAAGCGAGTGTGTGCATCCACAATGGCTCGGTATTTAAAAGTCCACAGTCGATCATGAACTCCAGTGTACTCTACGTTTTCCATTACTGTATATCTGGCTAATTTATTGAAATGTTCATAACAAATTTATTTAGATGCGTTTACTGTTTGCAGAATATTTCGGCACAATAAACTAAAGTCCATCGGGACCGACACTCAAGAATACATAAAAAAGCTCTAGTATGCATGAGATCTGGTATGAGTTGCAGAAAAGCGTCTAAGGCATTCGGCATAGTTTTCACTACTTTGCGATGTTATTACACTAAATCAACTAATTGCGAGAATACTTGCATTCATTCAATGTGATTAGTTTCAAACTATGAAATTTACAAAATTTCTAATGAGGAACAAGGAAAAGATTTTAGCATTTTAAATTGCAATAATAAATGATTTAAAAATATCCGATAGCTGAAAATAATCAAATAGCTAGAAAAATATGATTCAGAAGTTTTAGATGACGACGCAACGATTTCAGCCTATGCGGACCCAAACCGTGCTATTTGGTCAGAGCTATGGCCTTCAATAAGACTAGAATAGAATTATTTTACAAAAATTTAGAAGAGGTAGTGCAAAGAAAGCCAGTTTTTGAAGATGGGATGTGAATTTCTAATTTGGACGAAATCTGAATCACCAAAGTACAGTTATTGCATCAAAAGGCCAGCAAAATGTAGGTAAAGTGACGAGTGGTGAGCGGTTGCCACCAATTATGCTGTTTTGCCGCAAAAATTTCATGATCACAAATACACCCACTGTCACTTTGAGCTTAGCTACTCCAAGTGGATGGATGAACAGGAAAATTTTTCCGGAGGTTTCAAATACTTCATAAAATATACAGATTTGGCGCCTGAAAATTCATCAATTTCAATGATAATAACCACGAATCCCACCTATCAATAGCAGCATTCGATTTAGTCCAAGCTGCTGATGTCCATATATTGACCCCACTCATTAGGGAAACTTCAGCTTCCTTAAGTTGGTATCTATATATGCATCCTTGAAGCCCTACTACAACTTAGTGCTGGACTCTTGTCTATTTAGAAATCCAGGAAGATCAGTTTCCATTTACGATATTGGTGACATCGTTGGAAAAGCATTTATGAAAGCAATGATACCTACCAACACTGTCATTTCATTCAAAAAGCGTGGTATATTTCCTTTCAATTGAAATTTATTCAGTGATGAAGACTCCATAACGAGTTTAGTGACTAATCGGATGCATACTGTAGCTCAAGTATAACCACGCAGCGCCTTAAAAGACACACTGAACAGAAGGAACTACTCCAGCTACGATGTAGCTAAATGCCAAAGCATTTATTTAAAGTTCCTCTGTAAGTTTTTCCACAAAATATCACCCCAAGTCTAATTGAGGTGAGAACGCCATAAAACTAAATATCAATAACATTTGAAAAAGGCTTCATCGGTGCATTTAAACATTTTGAGCGACCACCAAACTATTTATCTAACATTCATTCAATATATACGTTATCATTAAGGGGATTCCAGGTTGACAGGGGAGGTGTTTAGTGGGTAGTCCAGTCGCCTTCTTGCGAACATGGGACTCCCATACTCTGTGCGTAAATGGGCATTCCCCTCCCTACCACAAAAAAAGAAGGCGGATTCCAACTCAAATTACACTCGCCCACTATGTATAGATGTACACATTTTGCTATTGTTTTGGTTGAACTTGTTAGTGCATCAAGTCACCAGAGACTCTTTCCATACGATGAGTGATGGGATACCTGAGACGTATCGTCGGTTTGTTCCTCATGTATTTTGCCCTTTAAGAAACTTGCAAATGAATTCTAATAGAGAATCACGGTGAAGAAGATGTTAACAGACAAATAAATTGTTTCGAAAAGTGTCTGGTTGATCTTGGAGTTGTATATGAATTTTCTTACAGAATTACGGGAAAAAAAATCTTCACACCGTTTTTTAGGAATAGTTTATTAGGGAAGTCATATTTTGAGTGGATTTAGATAGTAAGAAATTATTAAATTTATGCAAACGTGAGCGCGAAAATTAGTATTAATAGTACTGATAGTTGTAAGAAAAGGGGAAGTTCTTTGTTTTACTTTAGCGGATACGCCACTAACATAGATCTGTCTATTCCGGCGTTAACTGCCTCCCCCACATGCGGACCTGGCCGCTCTACAGTTAATCCTGGGTAACCCTCCAACTATTTATTCCGGCGTCAATCGCCTAACACATATGCGTACCTAGCCGCTTTAATACTAACTCTAGGACTTCGAACTAAACTCTTTTCCAGCGTTAGCCACCTAAATAATATGCGAGTCTAGCCACTCTATAATTAAACTAGACAACCCCTAACAAACTATTATTTTTATAATGGCAGATTTGCACCCCCCGAAGAATGGACGGTTTCGAGGAGACGTGGGAGGCCCCCAAGTCTAGGACTACCCCACCTGAAGCAAACGTGCCCGGTCCCGCTCCCGCCAATGTTCCGGAATATAGAGCAGCAAGGCAACCAACCACCAAACCCGAGGAGACAAAAAGAAATACCGAAGCTAAGCCCCAATACCTACCTGGACCACGTACTCTAACAATAGTAGAGTATCAGCGTCGGCAACGGAAGCGGCCCTGCACTCCGCCACCTCAGCCTACACGACCGAAGAAACAGCGTGGATGGAAAGCTTTTAAGTGGCACCTGACCCTAGCCATACGTTACCAGGAGTACCACACGACTGGCGACATTCAACGAAAGAAGGAGCTTTGGGACCAGATTTCGAAATCGAAGGAAGACGGCAAAATTATCTCCACCGTCCGGAAACCATGGTACTCTTTATATAAAATGTCATTTTAAATATATTTAATAAATAATGAAATTCTTAAATCCCCAAGTTATTTTTACTGGAGTAAAGGTAAAGGTAGAGGTACAGGTTATAGGTAAGTGGAAGGACGACACAAGTTATTGCATACAACCCATGCATAGCATCGCAGGGTCGTAACAACCAGTTCCTTAGTGTATTGTTATATCTTCTGCTTAATCTTCTTGTAGTAGCGGTTTGAGCTAAGATATAAAGGATCACAACCAAATCCCAGCAGTTCACGTAGTGTATGGTTAAAGGGCTCGCTGCGTAAGGTTTGAGCCCCGTTAGTGACAACGAGGTCCGTTTTGAGTGATTCTTTGGACAGACTATACGCCTATTCAGCTATGATACGCACTGGTTTAAAATCAGAAGTATCACAGCTGCATCGACGGACATATAGCCAAAGTGTGGTAGTGACCATAAAACCTTCTCAAGTGCCGATACTTTCGATCAAAATTATGAGATACTGTAGTGCTAAAGCAAGGAAAAAACATCACAGATCAAAGTACGTCTTTGGATTTGTTTAGTAGCACCTCATTGAGCAGTAGAGAGCAACGCTCTTCTGACAATTGTAATATTAAAGCTTATCTAGAAGCCCTAAAGAATGCACAAGTCAATTCAATCGAACGCTTTTCCTGAAATTGTCCTTTCACCTGCAGCAGCATTTACATCGAATCAGGCAACTGGATCTACAACTAAAAGTTGTATTCCGTTACAGTCTACTGATAAAAAATCCATTTTATCTCTCCATTTGAAGTCAGGAAAAGTCAGTCCAAGTGACATCGAATCAAAACCCATGGAAATTAGGCAGCAGTATGAATGTCCTGCATACCCTAGAAAATAATCAAATCGAAATTACCAAAGCTTCATACAAAACAAGATGGTTAGATAGAACTACCTCATATCGTAAGGGTTTTATTCTCAACATAAAATATGCAGATACCAATTATGAATAAACCCATAGGAAACCTGAACGACATCTGCAACAAATGCATACTCGCTTTAAAAGAAAACCATTGCTACTCCATTTTAACCTGCCGCCATTTTGTTGTAAAATTATTGCAAGCATTCATGATGATGAAGTGATGACTTATGGTGCGATCGCCCAAACCGGGCCTAGGCCTCTTGGACTAATCTCCTCCAATTATCACGATTCCATGACCTTGTCCGCCAGTTGTTTGCTTCCAACACGGATCGACTGTAAGCTTCTTTTCATTAAGTCCTCGGTCTTCCCACTTCCCCTTTACCCTCCAAGGTACACAAAGTTATTCACACTTTCAAGTTTTTACTCTCTTATTGTCCAATTTCGTCGAACTAAACTTTTCTTCCTCGTTTGAGTCATGAGTTTAATTTGACTTTCATTAACTCGTATGCCAATTCTGTTTGCTTCAGATTCCAAGTTCAACAATGCTCCTTTGGCATCTAACATTGAACAGGGCTAGTCATCCTCTTGTTTTAAGTCTGATTCCATTATAAAGCTGTCCGTTAGTGCACCGTTTACCTTGACCGGGGACTCTGTGTTTAGCATTGTAACCTTGACCATCGGGACTGGTTTTGTTGGGACGCCAAAGTCAAGCATTATTTTGTACAGCGCATTTCTGGCGACACTACCGTACACTTGCTTAATGTCTACAAAGAGCTGGTGCACATCGATTTTATATTCCCAGCAGTTTTTGAGCGTCTGCTTTGCTGAGAATATTTGGTCTTTTGTAGACCATCCACTTCGAAAGCCACTCTGATACTTTTCTATAATACTTTCATAGCACAGCTTAAGTTTTCTTTCTATGATCTTGGAGAGCACTTCATGAGACGTGCATAGTAGAGTGATGTCTCTGTAGCTTTCATACTTTAGCTTGTCCCCCTTTTTGTGTACAGGACATATTATAGTTTTCTACCTATCTTTCAGCAATTGCTCCTCTGACCGTATTCTGTACTTCGTCCCTGGTTGATGTTTGGACAAGGGCCTCTTGCTCTGCTCCTGGTATGGTTACAGCTTCAGCCTTTATTGAAGATGCTGCGAATAGCATCTGGAAATATTCCAGCCATCTATGTAAAATTTCGACTGGGTTGCCTATGATTGCTCTTTGTACATTTTTGCAAAGACTTGTTTGTGGATTGGAGCCCTCTTTTAGTTGTTTAATAGAATCATACGCCGATCTGACTTCCATTAGGGTCATGTTTTTGTTAATCTCTTGGATCTTAATATTGATGGTACACCATTTCTCTCTTCAGCAGGTTTTTTTTACGTCAAAGGGTTCTATATTGTTTTTCTTTGGCCTGAGTTGGTCGCTGGATGTATTCTTTATGTGCCTGGTTCCTTTTTTTAATCACTTCCTTGCATTCTTCGTCATACTTGTGGTTCCTACTTTTCTTTGGTTAGTGCCTCTAGACCTCCTCGGCTGCTTCTGTTTCTGTATCTCTTACTGCCTTCCACATGGTTTTGGTGTCATCATTACATTCTCTCACTTGCGAGGATATTCTGTTGCCATTTTCCAGCTCTGATATGTATATGGAGTAACTGATGCTCATTGTTTACAGCTTTTGGAGAAGCTGTATCGTAACTTAACCCTTATACGGTAGTAGTCCAATTCGCAGACAGCGCCGCAAAATGAATTTGATTCGAGCCTTGTTAAAAAATAAGAGAATTTTCTACCGGAAACCACAATCTTTATTATTCAACGTCTTAACTTAATCAATGTAAGCCAACAACTGACTTCTTACACTTTCTTAATGTACAAAAGTTAACATTTGATTCAGCAACAATTACGTCTGTTGCAATATCGCAATTGGCGGATGACTTGTATTCACCTTCTCTTCTACCTTCATTCTTTACAAACATTTCTTTCACAATATCAGACTTTGCAATATTACTATGAGGTAACTGGACTGTATTGGGCTCAATATTATATGTTACTCCTCCCCGGCTTAAATAACTGAATCTAAATCACATAGAACAAGACGACCACAAAAATTATAAATATAGCTAGATCGAAATTTAGTCCATAAGAAATATTCTTATGCAGTTTCAATTCTTTTATGGCGTTAATACTCTTAAATGTTGTCATAAAATATTTCCTAACCTATCTTCATTGTACAATTGAAAAATTTCATCAAGTAATTATTTTTTAGGAAAATTTTCCTGTTATCACAATTCTGTTCGAGTTCTTCCCCTTTTGCATTTTTAACAATAATCATTTCATCAGCAATGACCCTAATTTTGTTGCATTATCATATTTCAAAAAGTAAGAATTTTTTATTACACAATGCTGACTTAATTTTAACTCTCGCAAACTCAATTCTGGGTCATACACATATGCCATGTCATTAATTTATACAATGAATTCCTCTTCGCTACTAATTTCATGATTGCTTTTGTCAAGTAATGGAGTAATCAGCTTTAGGTCAAAGGACCCATAGATTTCAGGTATTTTGATTGCAATAATTATATATTTGCTCTTGTACCCAAGAACTCAAATTTTAGACAATTAAAATTTATAAAAGTCAATATGATACTCATGGATTTCGTCGGCTGTGAGAATACTTGTTTCCAAAATACTTTCTGGATTGGTCATGTGCAGTATTGTGTTAGTTTGATTAATTATTTGCATTTGTTTTACTTTGATCTTAACATACCCATTTTGTTCCTTAATTGGTGTCCCCTGTAAGACCCCTAGTGCTGTTTGGGTCAGCATCAATATTACAATCATTATTGCCAGTAAAATTATACGGTCGTTTAACATTAGTTTTATGAACACTATCCAATCTTTTAATTTTATATCTAGTTTCTTCTTTGTGCCTAACATGCTTATAATTTTTATAGGACCGTCCTGTCTGTTTTCTGTATAACCCTCTCTTTTGTCATTGATTTTGGTAATTTTCTTCTTCTTGATTGTTTCTGTTAATTTCTTTGCATCTACCTCATCCCTAGCTTTCCTGGGTGCAGTCCTAATGGTCGAAGAAACCTATCATTGTAGTTTCCTTTTACTAATTGAATTTTTGCCTCTACACACACAGACTTTTATCTGTAATACCTGTTACTTTTTCCAGGATTGTAGAGTGCAACCTCTTAACATCCGAACTACCAGTATGGTTGTTAGGTTTGGTCCAACAAATGTTCTACTAAAACTGATTCTTTTGTTAGCCAACTTTTGTCATTAATAATTTAGGCTACCGCAGACTTTGTCAATTTACGACTATCTATTACTGTGACAAATGCTTTCTTCTGTAAATAGAAAATATGTAAATGGATAATTTCATTTTTTTCTGTGGGTGTTTCTTTTATGTGAAATACAGAATTTCTGCCGAACTTTATCTCTTTACATTTATCGCAGTTGTTTACCACTAATTGGATATGCTCCTGAAGCTTTGGGAAAAATATTTTTGACTTCAACGTATAATATGTTTCATTCATTTCTTGAGTGTGTCACAGTGAAATTTGTTTATGGACCTCCTCTTCTGCTTCTATCTCCCTTGCTCTATTCGAGCATCTTACGAATTTCATTCCTGTATCATGCGAAAATAGTTCTATATTTATGTGTTGGACCTGCTTCTAGTCGTGAACTGTAACTTCCGAGAATATTCCCGTTTTTCCCTTCTTAATAAACATTATTAAAACATCCTTGATTTTGTCGACTCCCTCGAGTGGATTCAAATAATAAGTATATATAGTTTTTTTCCATGTAAAACCTCTATTTCTTTACTAACGCTGTATGTTAATATGAGCTGCGTTCGATATTTATTTACAATTTCCTCCTTGATTCCAATGTGATCCAACTGTTGCTTATCAACTGAATGAGCTGTATCTGTTGAAGCGAGGTTTGAATCACTATCATTATCCTCCCTAATTTTTGGCGAAGTCTCCAGTCTGCTTAGAAAACCTGCGACCACATTCTCCTTTCCCTTCACATGCTCAATTTCAAAATTGTATTCGTGAAGCCTTAAAATTGGTCTCGTTGTGAAAATTTCTTCCCTTCAAATATTTGATTGGCATATTATCCGTAACGATTTTAAACCTATTTGGGCGAAAATACGTCAATGAATAAACGATTGGTAAAAATTCTTTATCCGTGACACTATAATTTTTTTCGTGTTTATTAAGGCGCAGCCCCCAGTGAAACTGCAAATTTGGGTAAACTTTACAGCCGTTCACCTCAGAAACGTTACGAAAATTTGCAAAAAATTTTTAGCAAGAAGGCAGAATGAACTTTTAGCTATCGAATCAAATCATTACATTTTGCAAAATGTTTAAGGCAAAAGTTATTAAATTCAAACAAAAAAGCATGTTTTTGTTAAAAACTGTAATAGATCTCGGAAACTACTTAACGTACCGAGTTGATTTAAGCTACGGTTGTTAGATCTAAATTATTTACATTGAATTACCTCATCAAAAAGTTAAAAAGGTTTTTGCAAAAAATTTCCTAGAGCAAAATGTGGAAATTTGATACAAATCAATGTGCATGCATGATATTCGTTCAGTGTGTGCCAATTACACATATTGTCCTAGAAAATTTTTTGCAAAAAACTTTTTTAAATTTTTGATGAGGTAACCCAATGTAAATAATTTAAATCTAACAACCGTAGCTTAAATCAATTCGGTACGTTAAGTAGTTTCCGAGATCTACTACATTTCTTAACGAAAATATGCTTTTTTGTTTGAATTTAATAACTTTTGCCATAAACTTTTTGCAAAATGTAACGAGTTGATCCGATAGCCAAAGGTTCATTTTGACTTCTTGCCAAAAAATTTTTGCAAATATTCGTAACGTTTCTGATGTGAACGGCTGTAAAGTTTACAGTTATATCATAGTTACTTGCATCCGTTGTTTAAAAAAATAGCATATCAATCTCCGGATATTTTAAAATTGGAGGAGCCGTTATTAAACTCTACAAATGCAGAAATATAGTACATTGAGGTTCCCGTATATTAATTGTTTCTTATTTCTTTAAGTATCTTATTATTGGATATGCTATGTTTGCATAGTCCTTAATAAACTTTCTTTAAAACCCTGTCATCCCTAAGAACCGTCTCAACTGTTTTTCAGTTTTAGGGAAGGATAATTTTTCATTTTCCTTGATCTTATTCGAGTTTGGACTTGTTCCTTCTTTGCTGAAAACATGCCCCAAAAAATCGGTATATCATTTCATGAAACTGCACTTATCTCCTTGAATCCTTAAATTGTGCTGCTGTAATACTTTGAAAATAACCTCTAAAGATGTGAAATGTTCCTGCAAGCTAGTAGTGTTGCGAGCGAACAAATACCACCTATATATAGGTTCTGTTTGATTCAATCGTTAATTGATATAATCATATTTTAATACTTCGTTTGGTACCATATGTTAATGCTAATCAATATGTATTACATGTCAATGTTGCATTCATAAATTACTAAAGTTATAAATAACTAAGTTAAGGTTTGATTTTATGCAATTATATATCATATTTTAATATTTTGTTTGGTACCATAAGCTAGTGTTAATTAAAATGTGTTACATGTAAATGCTGCATTCATAAACTACTGCAATTATAAATTAATAAGTTGAAGTTTGATTTTATACAATTTTTGTTTGATTCAACCATAAGTTATTGTAATAATACTTTAGTATTTCTTTGGATGCAATGAGCTAAGATCTAGTTTGGTTCTATATAATCGTGGATTAATATTTTGTTTGCTTCAATAATTAATCAGTCTAATTATTCACTATTGTTTTTGTTTGAAAACATTTTAAGTCAACAAGTTCGTGTTTGGTTTGATTCTGTACAGTAAATAATCTGTATTTCATTTGATACAGTTATAAATTAAGATGTTAATATTTCATTTGGTTCTATACAATAATGGAATAGAGTTACGTTTGGTTCTGCCGTGAACTACAGGATTATAAATTATTTCGTTTTACTACAATGTTGAAGAATATACTGAACATATTTTTCACTCCTAAATCGTTTTTTCTTGAGAATAAACTGTACGTTTTTTTTTTTTAATTTAAAAGATGCTGGAAGTCAATTTTACTTTTAATCGGCTTTACTTTACGTTAACACTCAATGCCGTTTTTTTTTATCATAATCATATATATTTTTTTTTCATATACAAGTATATTTTTTTTTTACAAATACTGTAATTGTAATTATTAACTGTAATTGCCAAAAATAGAATTTGACGTTTTTTAAGTTAGTGGTCATTATTAGTGTGTTACTGTTTGATTAGTGCAGGTTTTAGTGAAGTATGAACAGTTAGTGTTAGTGAGGATTTAATGTGGACGACGTTCAAAATAGTTTAAATGTACAAACAAAACTTCTTTTCTTTATACCATTCATGGTTTATTAATATTCTATTAAATTACTTTCTTTAATGCTATAACAAAAGCTCTTTATGTAAGCTCTTGCTACCATTTTGTTAAATTATTGTGCTAATAGGTAAGTAGAGAAGCTTATTGATAAATTTTGTTAAAGCTTTAGCGGTTATTTATTGGGAACGAGTTAATATGTAAATGGGGAATGAATATTTCACACGATCGTTACGTTCAGGAATTGATTCGCTTCGGAAGAAGTTTTGCCGAGAGAATAGCTTTCCATTGATGTAGCTTGGGAGTCGTTGTTGTTGTATTCCCAAGACTTTAGTATAAGCTATCATGGCTTTGTAGGGTGTGAGATAATGAGTGTGATAAGTGTAGAGCTAACGACCTTTGAAGATATGATTAGCATTGCTTCTGCAATGACGCATAAGAAAATTGAATGAAGCGATAAATTATAGCTTTCACATGCGCTGATTGCTAGGAAGTATATGAAGTATATGATATGTATGTACTAATTCGTGGTTGGCTGGTAATTGCCTTGGAGAGCATATGTTCTTAATTAAGTCGGCTCATTGCATTTCGTAGTGGGCAGGGCTTTTAATCCATCTATGCTGTGAGATTGTGCAGAAGGAAGAGCTTTTAACGTATATGCATTTAATTGTCGTTTAATTGGCTTAAGTTGCCTATTACATAATTTTTTATCCATTTGTGGTGGTAAAAAGGGAAGGTTATTATAAATGCATTCAGCAGTATGTGTTAATAGCTGTGGATTATTTATAATCGGAATCTACAATTTATTATTAAGGTTTTACATTAAGTACATAAATATTTTATAAGTTAATATAAATGTAGCCAATCTTTTTCTAAATTGTAGTAAGAAGGATCGTTTCAAAGCTTAAAAATTCTGGTATATACTTTTACTGATTTTGGTGAATTGCTAAATAGAAATACTTCGGTGAAAATGTCTTGCGGGAAGAATTATTGTAAAAGACGGTCGAAGCGACACTATCACTATATGTTGGGCTTGGGAACATATAGTTTCGGCCTTCATTCAAGTCATATGTAAAGTAAAAGGGTATTCTTTGGGAGAACTGAAGGCTGGCGGCCAGTGGGGAAACCGATTAAACGCTGGTCTGATTCGGTCGACGGAGACAGTTCATCGCTGCTCGGATTTCGGAATTGGATGACGCGGTCAATGGACCGAGACAGTTGGAGGCGCTGTTTACAGGAAGCGAAGGCCCGAAAGGGGCTGTAGTGCTAAGAAGAAGAAGATAGTAAAAGGGTGGGAAATGGGTGGATTTTGAATTGTCTTGCGTTTTTCACAAGAGTTTTAGTGGTGACTTTTTTTTAAGTAGTTAGCAGTCATAATGTATTTATTGTGCAAGGAAGCGTAGTGGCTTGTTTAAAGGGTGCATGGTTGATAGCGTGTTGCAAACCCTTTTGGATCAACAGCCCAGAGGCTACGACTGGATGGTAAATTGATGTCTCTTTTGCATATAACTTAATGCGTAATGAAGCGTGTCTGCCGAAAGTTGAAATGGGGCAGCTCAGAGGCTATTATTTGTTACTTTAGGGACTTATAAACTAAAATAGCGTGTCAGTTGACAGCTTTTTTCAACGGCTTAGAGGCTGATGTTAAATCTGCTGGTTTTCATTCCAGTGACATAGAAATAGCGTGTCTGCTGATGGTTTTGGTTTGGAGTTTTACCGGGGCTTACCAACTTGACTGCCACTTTTTCCGTTTCCTTAACATTATGAAATGCCACATTTGGTGCTAAATGTAAATTTGGTGATTTGAGAGCGAATTGCAGTGGAACTTGAAAGAGATAATTGGTTTTGGGGTAAAATTGTTTGCATTGTTGTATTGTTCTAATAACTGAAATTCTAATGTTTCATAGTTCACATACTTAAATTATTTCCGTGACACTTGAAATTAACTTAGTTTCATGTTTATTTGCGTTGGGAAATTGCCGTTCTCATGTAAATTATTTATTATTTATGTTTAGCGCAGTTTATTTATTCCGTTTGTTCTTTAATGTTACTGCATTTGTAAATTATTGCCCAGATGTCTATGTATTCAATTTGTACTTAAATGTTTGTTTTTGATTGCTCTTTTAATTGCATCTCGGGCAATTCGAATGCTCATTCAATTCGAAAGATAAGACTTCTTTATGCATGTGGGTACGCGTACTGTTTAAGTAGTTGGAGTGATAAATGATATCGTATTTCGATAACAATGGGCACGCGTTTGCTTGCTCGATATTAAGTTTTCGTTTTGCTTATTTATGTTTAATGATTACTTGTAATGATTAATGTTTTGCATGTTAGCTGACATGAAATTTCATATCTTCTATAAATTTTACGTTGGGTTTGAATGAGTTAGGAGTTAGCTTGAATTACCTACAGACAAGTAAGATGAGATTGAATATATTATTTAATGAGTGAAGAATTAAATGTTCAATATGACTATTTGATTTAAGGACTGATCTTATTTGATGGACATTATGAGTAGAAAAAATACTATATTTGAATGTTGATATTATGTTTTAGTTATTAAAATGATCAATATAATTATCTATTTCTTTTAAAGGCTAATCTGGGTAGATGATCAGTATGAGTAGCGTTTGTATTTGTTAATTGAACGATTAATATGACTATTTTATTTTTATGTTGTAGAGAAAATTGATTCAATTTCAGGCACAGTATGTGTAACATCAATATTATATTTGGATATTAATATAATTTTTTTTTTTAAATTTAAATAATTAAAATTATTGTTTGAATTTTTTTTAGAAGGTTGATCTAGATTGATGGATGGTATGAGTAGCAGTGGTGTCATACAGTCCATTTAAATTTGCTATACAATAAGCTACATTGTGGTCTCTGCAAAACTGATATCCTACTAGCTGCTCCGGTTTTGTTACATAACCAGTATACCCTATGTATACAGGTATGAACTGGGAGCTCATTTGAGGTGTATCCTATATATATCATCAAGGCTCCCGGGGAGAGAGATCTTCCTGTAAGGCACTTACCTGCTACTCTATCCATCTTAACCAAATCAACAAAGACGAGAATTCATTTTAAAGGATCTAACTTTAACAACTGAATTGATTAGTTACATTTTCACTTATTTAATTATTTTAAACTTCTTTCAATTTTGAGTGGAGCGCTTTCCATCTGACTTGTCACGCTTCACAGGCGAGAGTCAGCCTTTAGAAGGAATAAACGACGTGCTAATGGTTCGGGGTGGCCACACGGCGATTAAGGTTTGCGGCGTAAGCCAACACCTCTCTCCTCACCATTTTGCTGGGCACTATACAATATCTCCGTCTAAAACTTGAGCCGTGTATACTTTAAACGATGTAGACAATAATTGGGCAGCAGCATGCTTCCTACTGGACTTGAACACACACTGCTCTTCAGTACTCCATAAACTGTTTATATATGGTCGCGAAAGGAGCTTTTGTTCCATATTTCGCCGAATATGCAACATGTGAGCTCCCATTCCACGGAAGCTCTTACTTTCCATCTCTTTTGTAAACTTTTACGACAAAATTGGGGAAATTGATCGAGGGAGAGCTTTTGTTTCATCTTTTGGCTCTCTCTCTCTCTCCCTCTCTCTTCGGCTTCACTTCGCTGGAAGCATACCCCAAAGCTTATGTGCTTGATCATAGTGAAGCTTATCATGTACGTATGAAGTGAATTGCAAATTGATCTTTGCGTATACCCATTGGACGACAAGTATATACGTTGATAACAATGAGCGTATGTTTTACTGCTTGTATGTGAGTATATAGGTGGTATTTGTTCGCTTGCAACAGTAGAAAACATTAAAATATCGTCAAGATAAACGATACAAATTACATTTATCTGTTCTCTCAATACTTCAAACATCATCCTCTGAAAAGCCCGAGGGTATTTTTTAAACCAAACGACATCCTTACATATTCAAAAAGACCCATTGGTGTTACAAATGCCGTTTTTTCAATGTCTTCCTCAGCAATAAGGATTTGATGAATCCTTTGCCAGATCTAACGTACTGAAATACTGCGTTTTTCCCATTTATCCGATATACCCTCAATATTTCGGTAATCCACTACTATCCTGTACTTTTAAATCCCCGAATTGTTTTGTTTTTTCGGAACCACTATTATTGGAGAACTAAATCGACTATTACTCTTACGGATTATTCCTTGACTTTCCATTTCCCCAATCTGTCTTCATATTTCAGCTTCATGTTTGGGTGGATACCTATACAACTTTGAATTAATAGACTGATCAGCAGTTGTCTTAATATAATGCACCACTGAATCGGTGATTTTCAGTTGATCGCCCTTCTCAAATATTAACCCCTCATACTTTTGGAGCAACTTTTCGATGCCCCTATTTTCCTCATCGTTTAAATGTTCTAAGTTAATTTGCTTCTAGAACATTTATTTCTGCCACTAACTTTGAAATGAAAGGAATTTTTTCACGATTTATTAAAATAATTCCCTAATTGCCTATATCTATTGATTTAACACTCGTTCCAATCCAATCCATACCAATGAGAAAACCATATCCCGTATTAAGTGCAAACTTTACCCATCTCATTCGAGCATTAATTGGTTGTTTAAATTGCAACGGACACTTTGTTTTCACTTGTTCTGTAAACTTTTCTACAACACCTTTAAAAGTATTAATAAACTTCGTTCACGTTAAGAAATATTTTCTTTTCTTTTGCTAATTTGGGCACGTGCCAAACATAACCATGATTGGTTATGGTCTTAAAAAGTGGGCGAAGAGAGTTGATGATGAACGAGTGAATGAATTTGCAGACAGTCATTGCGTGACGTTAACTTTCTATGATCTGCAATTATCTTGAAGCAATTGTAAATTCATTTTAGAAAATTCTTCAAATGTGATGAGGACGACGAAACTCCAAACCAATTAAATTTGGAAAAATTTCTTCCTTTTACCAAACGCGCCCTGATGCACTCTTTTGTAAACTATCTTGGGCATAATTTGTTAATGCTTTATAAATGAGTAAGTTTTAATACAACTGTTGAATATATATAAGGGAGTTTTGAAGTGCTTGACGTAAAAGTTTTACAACTTATTTCACCGCATCCATCAGGTGCGTGAAAGAATAGCTTAAAAAGTATGAAAAAAGCCGAGAGATACGAGTATAATCTTTCGATATTTGCTTGCAAAATATGAAATATTCAACACCTTGTTTTTCATTGTTTTTAGGATTTGTACCAATCAAGTTCTTGTAACGTGCAAGGAACATTCTCAAAAAAAAATATTATAAGTTGCCTAATTTATGCTTTGCATAAAATATTTACTCTGTGTGGTCTAGTGGATAGAGCCTAAACGCATAAGCCGAAGGTCCCAGGTTCAAATCTCGTTGGGGGCAACGCGATTTAGTTCAGGGGATTTTTCGGGCAGACTATCAGTGTTCACTCAGTGGTGATATGTACTGATTTAATCAGATCATATCATAGCTGAGCGGGCACATGGGAGTATGGTACTGACCAAAAAACCTCGCGAAAAAATCAATATGGTCATGAAAATGAGATACTCTAACTATCTCTAAGCAAAGGCCCAAGAGGGGCTGTAGTGCTACAGAGAAGAAGATAAAATATTTATAAATTAATTGTTATTTGTTCAATGATATGGAAGCGTAAGGATTTAAAAATTTACAAATAGTAGAACAAACATAATGAAAAAGTCGAGGAATCGGGGATTCCCCGTTGATAGCCTAAACTGTTAACTATCCAGCCACCGACGCTGTTCAGACGGTAGACATCGATTCCATATAAAACCTGTGCTTAGGAGATTTGACAAGAATCGATTCTAAAACTATTGATAAGTTCGTGAAATTGCTTGAAGGATGCAATCCTGTTGAGGGAAACGATCTTCTCTCCATATTTTATCTGAATTGGCGGCCCACACATCGCAACTTCTAAGATTTGGACTTTAAACGTTTAAGAATTTCTACAGAAATCAAAACACTTGGTGTTTTGATGCAAAACACTTCCAACATATTGATATTTGGAATAATAATCAGCCTGCTAAGCCAAACAATTTTACTACATTAGGGTCAAAAATTAATTTCAAAAACAAATTAAATCAATGGTTTTTTATCTTCTGCCTTACATTTCAGAAAGCTTTTGCGAAACTGGAACACATTATAAATATTTAAAGCTTAAATTACAAATTATTGATTTAGCAATAAATTTATTAATCCCTTACAAAAATATACTTTTATAATCAAGCTTCAAATAAAATTTCACCCGAATATAGCTATGACATTGCTCATCACAAATATTGAAGCTATAGCATACATATATGGTTAGAGGAGGTAGCGTTTGAAGTTAATAGAATCTGCAACGTGTTAGCTCGTTAATAAAGACATGCCTCATGCAATCATTCTGAAAAGCCTAAAGTGTATTGAGCATTACAATTCATATGTTTGGAGAGGTGTGGTTTGTACACTTTGCAGGGACATTGTCTGAATGCAAAATCCAATCCATTCTGCAATTCAAATGGGGTCGTTTGGCAGTTTCGACGTTGCATAGAGTTAATTGACTGTTGTAATTTCAGCTCCCTATAATCTGAAATGAAACCCAACGCTATATAGAAGCTTTTGTTAGGTACACTCTTAAATACGAGTATGTACTCTGAATTTCGTAATTAATTTTGCCTTTATGTAATTATTTAGCTAATACTCGTGCATTAGTCTTCTTACAGTTTTTCGTAATTATTATATTCTCGATTAACACTTTAGAATTTTCATTAGCGTTGATGACGATGAAACAAAAAGATTAGACAATCTAAACGCCTTATTAGGTAAATTTCTCGAGAGAAATTTACCTATTGCGGAGAGCATCATATATATATATATATATATATATATATATATATATATATATATATATATATATATATATATATATATATATATATATATATATATATGGGATATAACGAAATTTGTGACCACGCTAGAGGTTGCAATTTTGCTTCGATTTTCACCAAATTTTCAGGAATGGTGTATTGGGTAATTATCTCGGTTAAATTCGTGAACCAGCTATATCGGCCATGCAAAAACAAAATGGCGGCCATTTTAGACGAAAAATCGTGATTTCTGTTCTGACCAAAGTATAGCTCCGATTCGGATGAAATTTGGTACAAAGGTTCATTGCTGTATGTGATGAATCTCACAATAAAAAATCCAAAGTCGGTACGGCAGAAACAAAATGGCGGCCGCTCAAAGGTCGAAAAACGTTCAAAATTTTGTTGTTGTAATAGTGGTCAAAGGTTTCAACAGATTTTCATGAAACTCGGCAGTTGGATAGAAATTATAAGTATCTAAAGAATTACGTAAAAAAACTGGAGGTCAGGTTGCAAAAAACAAAATGGCGGCCAGTTGAAACTCAAAACTTCAAAGGCTTCTAAAAGTCGCAGTTTTGATCCGACATATATGAAACTTGGTTTCAAGATAGACATTACTTACACCTACAGTCTTTGATATTTTGGTGATCATACATGTGCAAATTTCAAAATGGCGGCCGTTTAAATATGCGTTTTTTTCATGTTTTTGTGGCCCTCTAGCGGTCACATTTTCCAACAGATTTTGATGTAACTTGAGATTATGAATCTCTGTGCCATGTTCTTGTATTTTGCAGGAAATTATTAAAATTGAATGAAAAATAAAAAAGTCGAAAATTTTTTCTTTAAAAATTGAATTATTTTGCCCTGTCTAGAGTGAAACTCCTATTTGAACGAGATGGTACATTGATTGATGAGGTCCTAGCATACACAGATTTAAAATAATCCAAAATCAAATGCATGCATTCAAAATGGCGGCCCCCAAAGGTCTGAAGGCAAGCGCAATTCGCTATTTTAATACCAACTGAAATAATGAACATTTTTCATGGAAACGCTTTAAATGACTTTACTTGAAAGAATTTATAAACCAGATCATTTGTAAGATATTGTAAAATATTTTTAACAATACCCTTAAAAAATTATAAAATCGCGACTTGTCTGTCTGTCCGTCCGTCCGCCCGTTTGTTCGTGCGTCATAACAAGTCTTCTCGCAAACCACATGAGCTAGAATGAGGAAATTTTCTACGTAGGTCAAAAGTGGTGCCTCTTGAAATTTGCAGTGCAAGAAAAATTTTTTAGGGATTTAAGGGGGGTCTCCCCATACAGGCGGGTCTCCCCATACAAGGCGGTGGCATACAATTTTTTTTATTTCTGTAGCCCTCTAGCAGCCAAGATTCTCAACAGATTCCGTTGAAACTTGAAATTATAAGTTATTAAGGCAAGTTAATTTAATTTAATCATGCAAATCGAATGACAAATAAAACAGTCGAAAATTTACAGCTTAATATTTTAAGCAGCCGATTTCAATAAAAATTGAAATGACGGCCCTCACAGTTCAGAAAAAAATTGAAAATGTATATATTAAGTGCAACGCAAGTGCTGATTAAACTTTTATGGAAATCTTTTGAAATTAACTATTCGAGCTATTTAAACCTTTGTGTGGTTACCACTGTGAACTGTGTAAACAGCAAATGCGAGAAGGGCGAAACCGGTATTTATATGTTTACAACAATTTATGATCCGCCGATTTTCAATATGTAATCCATACGCGTGCAACTCAATTTAATTAGCAAAATATTTGCGCCTCGATAAAAGGTCTCTGAAAACGAACGTGACCAGATTTTTTTTAATGTTAATAAATACCCATGTGGTACTCCGAAAATTGCAGAAAGAAGTTTAGTAGTGCAAGCCAAATTCTTTTTCGAAACTTTACGCTACATACGAGAAATTTACCTTTCCGGCTGGTGCTGCCAACGGGGATTTTTCTTGAAATGCAAAAGTTTGCATCCAATTGTAAAAGGCTTTTACTTTTCATTTCACAGCGCATTCAAATGTTTTGTTTCAGACCACTGTAAGTCTTTTATTCTCTTAACACATTTTGTAGACATTAAATACCTGACATATTTTATTAATCTGAAATCCTCATGACTAATGAGATAATTAATATGCATGATAGATAAAGTGTGATTGCGGCTCGCCAAAGCTCTAAATAAGTTTTGAAGAAGTGTTCAATACAAACCAGTTGGTTAGATAGAACTTCCGCGTATCAGAAGAATTCTGTATTCCACCTACGACATGCAGACACCAATAATGAACAAACTCAAGATAAACGTTAAAGACTTCTACCACAAATACATACTCGCTTGAAAAGAAAAACCATTGTTATTCCATTTTAACCTTCCACCATTTTGTTGCAATATTACTAGCGACTAATTAACGAATTCTTAAAGATGTTTTTATTAATCATTTTGTCTGGAAATCCGGAGAATATCCAATTTAAAGTATAATGCCTGGTTTGATGGAAAGCCCGAATAGTGGAAAAACTGTACAATGTTTTTGGTGTTTTTATTTAGAGGCTATTACTTTCGTAAATGCGACTTAACTTTATTGAAATTTCCATAGTATAAAGAACTTTCCTTGACTGCCTAAATTCAAATTGCAATTACCCATATGAACTCACTGGGAAAATTTTTATATTTACAAATTCTACTATTATTAACGAAATTGAGTGAAATCCAGCTTCTAAGGTATTTCTTATTGTTGCATTTCTACTGCTATGATCTTGTTACCTTTAAAATTTACATTTTTATCCAATAAAAATAGGTTTGTCACTATGGAGTAATAGGGAACTTATAATTGTAAAAATTGTTAAATAGATTGCTTTGGGGGACCCAGTCTAAAAAAAATGGCGATGTATTCATTGTAGGTTCAATACAAGTGTAAGGAGTAGAGAAAAACGCGAGTTATAATGATTACTCTTTGATTGCTTGATAAATCAGTGGTGAAATTGTGAAGTCATCAGTGATCTTAGATGTGGTCGGTAGTAACAGCCGAGTTGAGCATCTGTGGATTTTAACATAACGACCACATAATGTCATTGAGCTTGGTTCTTTTAATTAGACCTATATTGTTCTTAAATGTAGATTAAAAAGTTTATTATTCAACAGGCCTGAGGTTATTTGCTATACTTTGTTCTTTAACTTCCGGTTTTTTAGGGCTTTGTAAAATAACATTAAAACCTTGCTGAATTGCGACCATCTGTCTGTCCGCCTGTACGTGCATCACAGAAAGTTTTCTCGCAAACCACATAAGTTAGAAACATGAAATTTGTGGGTAGGTCAAAACGGTGCCCTCTTCAAGGTCTCACTACAGAAAATATTGATAAGGTATTTAAGGGGGGTCTATAAATATAGGGGTGACATCCCTAAAGAAATTTTTTTTCCAAAGCTATTCACTATCGGAGTCAAGTAAAAGGTCCTGACGATAATTTTTCAAAACAAGTTGTTACAGATACGTTTTCATTATTTGCCAATGGCAAAGTGAGTCGTCCTCAAACACTTTCTGGCACGAGCATTTATTGGAAGGAATGTAGCACAAGATAATTTTTCCGAGCTGGGCTATACTGAAATGTTGCAAGGCAAGTCATTAAAATGAACTTCACCGTGGTCAGTCCCAAGCCCGTTTGAGAAAGGAGCAGGTGACCTCTTGTTTCCCCAACCCACAGCTTCCATGATTCCGCATTACAAACCCCCAATCAAATGGTCCCAAATGTTCTCGGGATCGCACATTGGGCTTACTGGTTCCCCAAAAATGGGACATTAAATGCCGAAAAATGCTAATAACTGTAAATATATCTACAGCTCTACTACTAAATTCTACTTACACCTCCTTTGTGGGAACGTAAGAGGGTGAAGACAAACCATCCGTGCCTGATACCGGAATCGAAGTAATAACCATGCCAACGGAATTGAGGTTGGGCGACGGGCTAACTCCTCGTCCCTGAAAACCCCTGAAATGTTTCAAAACCTGCAGACGGGCCTTGGAACAGGATTAGATTCACGGCAATGACCTCGTAAACAGAAAAACGACGATGGCATTGAATCCTGGAATGTCAGATCATTCAATTTCTCTGGCGCCGTCAAGGACCTTTTACAACAGGCCAGTCAATATAGGTTAAAAATACTGGCAATTCAGGAAACAAACTGGACTGGAAATGATATTCAAAACATGAGATCGCACACAATATTCAAAAGTGGAGAGCCTACTGGAAAACGAAAGTTCGAAGTGGCCTTCATTGTGAATAGGGAGTTCAAATCGCACGTTATTGATTCAAGGTAATAAAGAAACGGTTGTGTGCGATCCGTATAAAAGCAAAATTCTTCAAAACCTGCTTGATCAATGCTCACGCCCTGACCGAAGAAAAAGACGAAGAAACGAAGGAAACGTTCTCCAATCATCTGCATAGACTAGTCAACTCATTGCCTGGAAACGACACAAAAATAATTCTGGGTGATTTCAACACTAAAGTTGGCAATAAGATATTTCATTGGGGAATGACTGGAAGGAAAAGTTTCCACGATGAAACAAATGACAACGGCCAGCACCTGATCGACTTTGAATGTAGCAGAAATCTAGTCCTACGTTCAACTTGCTTCTCACATTGACGCATTCATAAAATGACCTGGTTATCATCGGATGGCAACACACAAAACCAGATTGATCATGTTCTGATCCAATAACAAGAAGGCAATTGTAACTCAGCTCATTATTTGATCAAATTAACCAATCAATGTCGTATGTCAAAGGCATATTCGGCAAAGACCAGCTCGCTACGCAAATCTGACATTGAAAGGCTCCAAACGCCAACTGTGGTCAAAAATTTCACATAGACCCTCGACAACCAACTGGCTCCAATCTTATCAGACGCATCGTTAAAAACAAACAACGAGCTCTGGATGGAAGTGAAAGCGGCTTTTAAGACCGTGGCAGAACAGATGATCGAATATCAAGCCCGGCACAAGAGAAATAATTAGTTCGATGATGAGTGCCAGAATGCCTTAGATGAAAAGAATCGGTTCCTACCTACGTAACTAGGATGAAATAACAGCACCATGAAAATCTCAGAAGAGTAGTGAAATAGATAATTTGAACCAAGAAAAGAAAATACTATGATGACCGATTGAGAAGTATACATGTAAATTTAGCGAGCAATAACACCAGACAAGCATACAAAGTAGTGGAAAGTCTGAAACTTGGTTATCAGCCCAAAACCATGCTCTGTCGTAATGACATCGGCAATATCATCGCTGATGAAACCAAGATTAAAGAAAGATGGGCATCATGTTTGTAAAACCTCCTTAATCCTCCACACCGTTCCAGCACATTGGAGCCTATAGATGTTTGCAGAGAGCTTCCATTGGCTCCACCAACTCTGATGAGGTTTGTTCCATCAGCGAAGCCCAAAAGAATAATAAAGCACCGGGCACCGATGGGATTCCAGTGGAGCTCATCAAATATAGTGGCAACAATGTTCATAAAGCTATTCACAAAGTCATCCAGCACACTTGGCAATAAAAATATGTGCAAAAGGGTGGTGCCAATCAATTATATTTCCTATCCACAAAAAAAGGTGGCAAGTAACAGTGCTAACATTATAGAGGCATATCACTACCTTCTACGGCATACCAAACATTTTCAATAATCTTAGAATATAAAATTGGATCATATGCCGGAAGTAGTATCGGGAAATGTTAAGGTGGTTTTAGAGCAGATAGATCTACAATAGACCAATTGTTCCCAGTCAAGCAGGTACTTGAAATATACTGGGAGTCTGACATAAATGTGCACCACATTTTCGTTCACTTCAAGGCAAGCATACGACAGTATTCATCATAACTTACTGTACGAAATAATGCTTTGATTTGGCATCCCAGCTAAACAAGTCCGTTTTACCAAACGACAATGACTTCGATGACCTCCCAAGTCCGCATCAATAACCAACTCACCCATGCCTTGACACAAATATCGGACTAAAGTAGGGAGATGGGCTGGCCCGATTGCTATTCAATTTGGCTCTGGAGTACGTCATAAGGAAGCTACCCGTCGATACGCGAGGTATATTACTATACAAGTCGAGAAAAGTAGTAGCCTATGCAGATGACATCAACATTTTATCGCGGTCATTAAAAATTGCCAAATAACTTTTCCTGAAACTCGACAGCAAAGCAAAACTAATAGGGCTATAAATCAACGAAAATAAAACAAAGCTCATTACGCAGTGAAGGAAAAATGCCTCAAATACATAAAATATTACACTTGGTGAGTGTAGTATCGTAAATATGGGCTAGTTTGTGTATTGAGGTGTCAAAATAACGAAAACTAGTAATGAAAAAGATGAAATACGCCGAAAAATACAGCCCGCAAATAAAATATTTTATTCAGTTTTGACGATCTTGAAGACCACATGCATGCACAAGAAAATAAAGCTCCAAGTATACAAATCTGTGATAAGACCTGCATTATACTATGGGTGTGAAACATGCACCCTAACCCAAACATCCAAAAATATATTGAACAACTTTGAGCGACGGATCCTGAGACGAATAATCGGAGTGAAGCTAGACGGGGACCAATGGTGAATTCGATGCAACCATGAGTTGTATGAAATTTTCGATGAGCCGGAGGTATCAACAATTGTAAGACTACGGAAGCTGCAATTAGCTGGACAGATGAATTGTATGAACGAACAACGGATACCCAAAAAGTATTTGTTGGATGAACTGAAGGCCAGTGACCAGTGGGGAAACCGAGGAAACACTGGTCTGACTCTGTCGATGAAGAGATCAGAGGAAGCGGTCAATGGACTCAGATGGTTGGAGGCGCTATTTGCAAGAAGAAAAAGCCGGAGGGGGGCTGTGTTACTATGAAGAAGAAGTTATTAAAGTGAACTTGATTATTTAAATAAAATTTATTTAAATAAAATTGGTTACTAAAATAGTGTAAAATATTTACTAAGCTAGTCAAGCTTAATGCCACTATACGAGTATATTACAATTCTACATTTACAGCAGCTGCTAGTTTTAATTCGTACTGCAACCTCAACCCCGTACTAATATCATAGTTGTCACAAACTTGCATCTGAACAACCGGGAGGACCTAATGGTGTATATGCTGAGCTCATCAGCAGGAGCTAAATGATTCAATTTGGCTCTGGAGTACGTCATAAGGAAGTTACTTGTCGATACACGATGTACGATACTATACAAGTCGAGCCAAGTAGTAGCCTATGCAGACGACATCAATATTTTGTCACGGTCATTAACAATTGCCAAAGAACTCTTCCTCAAACTCGACAGCGAAGCAAAACTAGAGGGGTTATAAATCAAAGAAAATAAAACAAAGCTCATGACGAAGTCAAGAAAAAAAATCTAAACCACATCTATAGGGAACGTAAGCTGAGACTCAAAACTAGTGCGACGACCAATGGATTGGAGTAGAGGCTTGGCTCTGTTCAGAGAGATGAATGGACGAACCTTAATATCAGTCCTTCGCTCCATGAAATGCTGGATTTGCTTCTCCCAAGATTATTGTGGGGTTTCACCTACACGATCCACCTCTGTGAGGGTTTCTTTTCCACTATGTGTACTATTTGAACTGAAAACTAAGTATCTTACCGGTAACCACTCTACGAGCAATTGCAAAGCTATTTGAAATCAAACGATACAATCTAAATAACAAACGGCTATTTCGATTATTGATATTGGTACATAATTTGGTATCTAAATTTATTGCACCAGTTTACAATTTTTAAATTGCCTTAAGAAATCTATGGTGGTGAGCCCTCCACAAAACGCCAATGTGTTTGCCACTTTCAACCACTTAAGCAACCGCCATTGAAAATTTCTCCTCAGCCAGCTATGTATTTGCCACACCGACGTTTTTTTTTTTTTGATCACCAATTCCAATTTATCATCCAAATATGATGCTGCTTCAACTCGCTGAACGTGATGATTTAAATAGTCCATAAAAGACGCTCTGACCGTTATTGACCCTTTCATCACTTCTGCTGGCAAGGGCTCGTCTCATGGGTGAAGAACCGTTCAACGTCACTGTATTTACTACGGCTGCTCCACCTCGCAGCGTTCTCCAATACATAAACCAACTCTTTGGTGGCCACCTTTATTTTGCACAGATCATCTGAAAAAAAGTTAACTTTGTGTTGGCTGTAAATGTCATTAGTTCTGATTATAGATGGTGAAGTGTTTAGTTTTCGTTTGGTTGCTGGTTCGAGATTCGTAGAATAGCACTGAGGCAACGGCACCCATCAAAAGGTGTCTTTTTGATGGGTTGGGTCCCCCACGTTGGCCATAAGTCAATTTAGAGCCGATAAGCTCGAGCAGCCTTCTCAGCCATTGCTCAGATATGTTCAGAGAAACTCATCTTCGAGTTGATCAGTAGCTCCCGGTAATTCACCACTGGTTTTAATTTGATTATTATGTCTGCAACACTGATGGGGCTGACTCTAGGGACTTTCTTTTTTATCAAGATGACGACTTTGGCTTTCTCTAGTGCTAGACTGAATCCAGTCTCTCATTTGGTCCTCCAGTCTCTCATTTGGCGCATTACCATACCCACCCTTGGTTGCACTTGTTCAACGGTGCGTCCAGCAACATCATTCGTATAGCCGATCAAGCATAACCCACCTGACATCTTCAGTCTCAGTAGCTTGTCGTAAAGCATGTTCCACAGGTACCGAGAAGAGGAGCAGCGAGAATTGCATCTTCGTATCCAACAGCCTCTGACTCGGCGGTGAGAGTTATTGCAGGCGTAAAACCTGTCGCCCCCCTTGCTAGAGAGCGCCGCGCTATTTACCTGTGCCGAAACGAGGATGCGAGGGAGATGGTTGTCCGCGAGGAGCGCTTACTCAACGATTGTCAGCAGTCTTGGGTCAATTGCATGAAGGGAAGGTGGACTGCGCGCCTCATCCCGGATGTGAGACCGTGGCTAAATCAAAGGCATGGTGAGACTGACTTCTATCTGACCCAGCTTTTGAGCGGGCATGGGTGTTTTCAGTCTTACCTGCACAAGATTGGTAAGTCACGGTCTCCCGGGTGTCGATTTTGCCCAGGAGAGGAGGACAATGCCTGTCACACATTTTTTGCGTGTACAAAATGGGTCAGGCTTCAAAGGGAACTCTACAGGGAGACGGGAGAGCTCACCCCGGATAATATAGTTACGGTGATGCTCGAACGGTTGACAAATAGAACCAGGTGGCACATTATGCTCGGGCAGTCCTAAAATATAAAAGGGACTCACAGAAGCCGGGGGCACTGGGGCTGGGGATCGCTCTTCTGGCATTTCCTCTTCCCCTCTCCCCTCCCGCTAGGAAAGGGACTCCCCAGCTTGAAGGCGCCCCCCCCGGCGTAACAAAACATGATCTGGCCCGAAGTAATGTGTCAACCGGTTCCAGGCTGGGTTCTCAAATTGACAGGGGAGGTGTTTAGTGGGTAGTCCAGTTGCGCATGGGAGTCCCACACTCTGTGCATAAGTAGCATTCACCTCCCAACCACAAAAAAGTATGTTCCACAGGTCTCTACTAGCTGAGAAATCAATAAGCAGTGAATCTAGATTATACGTTTAATTTTTAAAAAGCTTTCTTTGTTGTTGTTGACGATATTTTTGTTACTCAGTTGCTTTTCTGTCTTAACAAAATTCATGTATGTATTTTGCGCCTATTACTTGTGAAATGTTCGATTAATAAAGGAGTGAATATGGTGGGCAAAAAATGGTATTATCGTAAAAGAGCTGGACATATTCTTACGAAGATCGTGCTTCTCCACATTTATCGGATTTGCGTATTTTTTGGAGAGTTTATTACTTGGCTGATAGTGTATTTTTATTGCTTAAAAATTTATATCCAAAAGTATAAGCTTTTGAATATGGATTTCCTGAATGAGGCACAACTTGGGCAGTATTTTGTTTCTGGTAGCCAACGTCATAGTATAAATTTGGATTGTTTTATCTATGCACTTCTTTGTGATAGCCACCCTCATCGTCACCAGGAGATCTTCTGGAATCTTCGGCATCTGGAAGGATTTTAAACGGTCCTTAAATATTCAATGCAACTCTACCGTATATAGTCCCAAGCCTGGCTCAGAAAGGAGGTGGATTCCACACAATATTCAAAAATGGAATTAAACACAATATTCAAAAATGGGATTCCACACAATATTCAAAAATGGGAAGCCTACTAAAAAGCGAGAATTCGGGGTGATTGATTTTAAGGCAATCAATGAACGGTTGTGTGTGATCCATATATAAGGGACATTCTTCAAAATTTGGCTTTTAAGGTATATGCTCTGAATGAAGAATGGGACGAAGAAACAAAGGAAATATTCTATAATCACCTGGAAAAGCTAGTCGACTCATTGCCTACAAGCGACAAAAAAATCATTCTGGGTGATTTCAACGTTTACGTTGGCAATGATCGATCTCATTAGGCATGACTGGAGGAAAAAGCTTCCATGATGAAACAAATGACAACGGCCAGCGCCTGATTGATTTTGCATGTGGCCGAAATCTAGTCATACGTTTGACTTGCTTCGCACGTCGACACATTCAAAAAATGACCTGGGTATCACCGGATAGCAACACACAAAACCAGATCGACCATGTTTTAATCCAACAACGTTGGGCCTCGAGCATACTCGACGTCCGTACATACCCAGGAGCCAATTGTAACTCAGATCGTTACTTTAGCAAATTAATCTATCGACGTCGTATGTCAAAACTGTATTCGGTGAAGGCCAGCCCGCTACAGAAGTTTGATATCGAATGGCTCCGAATGGGTTCCGTGGACATAAATTTCATGGAGACCCTCGACAACCAGCTGGCTTCCATCTTACCGGATGCATTGTTAAAGACAGGCAACGAGTTATGGGTGGTAGTGAAAGTGGCAATGAAGACCGCAGCAGAGCAAACGATCGATCAGGGGTACAAAAAATATATACGTAGGAAAACAAGGACGAAGAGAGAACATTCTGCAAATCTCAAAAGAGTAGCCACTAAGATAATTAGAATTAAGTAAAGAAAATACTACGACAACTAATTGAGAAGCATGGATGTAGGTCTAGCGAGCAACAAACAACACAAGAGAAGCATACAAAGTAGTGGATAGCCTGAAACGAGGTTATTAGCCCAGGACCATATTTTTCGTGAATATCGGAGCTTATAGATATTCCCAGCTAGCTTTCATTGGCCTTACCTACTCTGAATAATGTTTTTTTCCACCATTGAAACTCAAAGAATAATCAAGTGCCTGGCATCGATGAAAATCCAGTGGAGCTCATTAAATATGATTAGTACCAAGAACATATAAAAAACGAGTGGAGCCAATCAATTATATTATATATCCACGCAAAAGGTGACAAGTTACAGTGCGAAAACTATAGAGGCATACCAACTTCTTTCATGGCGTATAAAATATTTACAAAAATTTTTGAAAATAATATCAGATGATTCGCCAAAACTGTTATTGGGGAGCATCAAGGTGGTTTTAAAGCAGGTAGATCGATGGAAGACCAATTCTTTACAGTCAACAAGGTACGACAAGGCATACGGCAGTATTGATCGTAATGTATTGTACCAAATAATGCTTTGCTTTGGTATTCCAACCAAGTTAGTCCATCTTACTAAAATGACAATGACGTCGACAAAGTCCCAAGTCCACTCAATAACCAACTCACTGACGCCTTTGACACAAATATCGGATTAAAGCAGGGAGATGGGCTGCCCCTATGCTATCAATTTAGCTCCGGAGTACCTCTTCAGAAACCTACCTGTCGATACTCAGGGTACGTTGCTACAAAAGTCGAGCTTATGCGGACGACATCAACATTTTGTCACGGTTGTAAATAACTGCGAAAGAACTTCTCATGAACCTCGACAGTGAAGCAAAAATAGTAGGGCTACAAATCAATGAAAATAAAAAGAAGCTCATCACGCAGTCAAGGAGCAATATCTCAAATGCCTTAAATATCACACTTGTTGAATACAGTATCAAAAATTCGGGCTACTTTGTATATTTGGGCGCCAAAATAACAAAAACTGATAGTAAAAGTGACAAAATACACCGTAAAATACAGGTCGCAGATGAAATATTTTATTCAGTTTTGACGATCTTGAAGACCAGCTGCATATACAGGGAAACAAAGCTTGAAGTATATAAATCTCTGATAAGACCTGAACTTTGCTACATAAGCCCTAACTCATTTATCCAGAAACATACTGTAAGCTTAAGAAAGACGGGTTCGGAGGCAAATAATTGGAGTGAAGCTAGACGGAGACCAATGGCGAGTTCGATACAACCATGAGCTTTATGAAATTTTTAACGAGGTGGATGTCTCAACGATAAGACTGATGAAGCTGCAATGGGCTGGCCACATGAATTGTATGGACGAACAACGGATACACAATAAGGTGTTCGTTGGGAGAACTGAAGGTTGTAGACCAGCGGGATAAACCGAGAAAATTCTGGTCTGAGTTGATAGGTGAAGACAATTCATCGCTGCTCTGGTTTCAAAATAGGAGGACACGGTCAGTGGACCTAGGTAGTTGGAGGTGCTATTCGCAGGAAGCAAAGCCCCGAGTGGTGCTGTATACAAGCCAGTCTGGAAAGAGGAGGACCAAAGGGAAGTATTTATAGATGCCTTAAGATTAGGTTGATGAATGAGAAGCAATTTCTCGACTGAATAAAACACTTTAAGGAACACACAGCATCAACTCTAGAAAATTCCATGTTACTGATTCTTGATAATCTTTGCAGCTTTATTTGCCTCAATTTGTTTAACTATTGTCATGAGTATGGCATACATAGGATAACATTGCCGCTACATCCTTTGCATCAAACACCGCCCCTGGATTTAACTGTGTTTGAACCACTGAAAAATAGGTTGCATAAAAGATGTTATAACTGCGTGAATATGCATAATTACGAAACGCTAACACCTCTGCACCTCATTCCTCTTTTTACAAAGCTTACCTCAAAATTGCCAATGCAGAAAAGGCTTTTTATGGCTTTAAAACTACCGGTATCTGGCCTTTTGACCCAAATATTTTTGATCAACTACTTGAAAAAGGAAATAATGAGCCATTACATGAATTTATTTCTCCCAGAGTAAATTTAGAGTCTGAGAAAGAAGGAGTATTAGTGAATGATTCAGATCACCTACAATCTAGCTTATCAGGCACGAATCTTCTTCTTTGTAGCACTACAGGCCTCTCTTGGGCCTTCGCTTCTTGCAAGTGGCACCTAAAACTGTCTTGGTTCATTGGCCGCATTGACAATTTTGAAATCCGAGCAGCAATGAACTGTCTTCACCGTTCGAGTCAGACCAGCGTTTTCTTGGTTTCCCCATTGGTTCTCCCAACGAATACCTTTTTGGGTATCCGTTGTTCGTCCCCACGATTTATATGGCTAGCCCGTTGTAGCTTTCGCAATCTCACAATCGTTGAGACCTCCAGCTCGTATATATACAGGGGGCGTACAGGATTTGAGGACATGCATAAATGTGACTATAACTTCGCGAATTTTTTTTATATTTTTTTTCCTTTTCAGATAAGAAATGGCGGACTACAACATCACTCATGAAATGAAGAGACACGCTGTCATCGTCACTATATGTGTGAACCATACAGATTTAGAGATCTCTCATTTTCTTAATTGCGCCCGTTCATTCGTGCATAAGGTTCGCCGTGAATTGGAAGCGTCAGGAGACGTTACAGAGTCGGTTGCAAGACGCAAAAAGCACGAACAACGTTCTGACACTGTCCGATCAGCAGAATTTTTAAGAGCAATTGCAAGCAATCATAGACGAGGACCCTTCAAAACCAATGAGGGTCCTTGAGAGTGAGCTTCATATTTCTGAGCGCCTTATTCGTAGGGTTGTCCGCGAAGACCTTCGGTATAAGTCTCACGTGATGGGCAGAGGACAGTTCATGTCAGAACAAACACGGAAACAGAGAGTTCTCTGATCAAAACGCCTTTTAAACAAAATCAAACACCCTGAGGCGCCCAAAATGTTATGGTTTTTTTCCGACGAAAAAAAATATATACAAAATATATATATATATATATATATATATATATATATATATATATATATATATATATATATAAATATATATATATCTATATATATATATATATATATATATATATATATATATATATATATCTATATATATATATATATATATATATATGGCGTAACTTGTTTTTTATTCCAGTGATTCACTTTTCCAAATATGTATTGGGAAGCTACTGTCATATTGTGTCAGAATCAGTATGTGTCATTTAGCTGAAGCGTAGACAACAATACTTTTTTTTTACTCTGAAAATGTCGACCTTACAGCACTCATCAAGAGGCATCTTCTTGATGGGCTGGATCCTCCGACGTTGGCCATAAGTCAACTCAGAGCCTATACTCCCGAAGCAGCTTTTTCAGCCATTGCCCTGATTTGCTCAGAGAAACTCATCTTTGAGTCATCAGTAGCCCATGTGTGTGCATGTGTCTATTGTCCCTGCAGCAATCTTTTAATGGCTGGTTCAGTGCGGATTACTAGTGGTCCTAGGCCTGCTACGATAGAAGTTTCTCCAACGAATAGAAAATAAAATCCAAACACTATTGATCTAAACTGTTCGAATATTACAGTGATAAGTGCAAACACTATTGATCCAGTACAACAAACTTGCATAAGCTTTAAACTGTTCGAATAGAAAATATAACAGTGGAAACAACAAGCACGTACGAGTTTTAAATATCTAAAGAATAGGGAATATAACAGCGGAAACAACAACCCCGTATAAACTCTATACTGTCCCAATACAACAAACTTATATAGAAACATTGATCGCAAATATTCGAGACATCTACCGGAACCAAAATAAGATGGATGAACATCAAGAATAAATGTCACTGGCAATGGCGAAGAGATTTTAAAATTAAATTTTTTCTCACGCTTTTGGGAAAGACAATTTAGCTGAGCAAGCAAAAATATAATAAACAAACAGCAGAGCAGGTAAGGAAAATTCAAGCGACTACTAATCGTTCCTTCTTGCTGGTTGGCCTTGCCTAGCAATTTTTTGAAAACCAATTGGCCATGCGCCTGGTTAATTCTAGTTCGCTTAAGTGCCTAGATGTATTTTATTTTTACATTTCCGCTGGTTGGCTCTACCCAGCTGGAGGAAGTCAATTGACCCTGCGCCTGGTTAGGTCTAGTTGGTTTAAGTGTCTAGACGTATTTCATTTAATCTTTCTGCTGGTTGGCTTTGCCCACCGGATTGTCTGGAGGAAACGAATTGGCCTTGTGCCTGGTTCGGTCTAGTTGGCTTAAGTGCATAGAGCTGTTTCTACTTACCTCTTTCTGGTTAGCCTGTTGACTCAGGAAGCAAAGCGCTTTTCTGGTTTGGCCTTTTGGCCCCAGAACCCGAACCAAGCTGGCCCAAAACTCATCAGCTTCGCTGAATACCGGGCCCGGCAGAAGAAGCCACTCGACGCAAAGATGGTAGACGCAAAACTACCGGCATTGTATGGTGGCTGACAGGTGCGGTTACAGCAGCGCACCTGCAAAGTAAAACGGCTGGCCAAGGTTGCATAGACTGCAGCAGAGTGGGAGGAATTTTGGCACCTGATCAGGGAAATGCAGAGGCAGTACCGGTGTCACTAAAAGGAGCTTTAGCGACAGGCCAGGAAAATGAAGGCATCTTGACAATGACATACCGAACAGGTGGTCTCGACCAACGAGGCAACAACCCAAGGCAACCAGAGCGGCAACAGATACCTCCAACCCCGCAGCCCAAATCTAAGATCTGCAGCAGATTAGGGCCCTTGGTTCCTAAGCGTTTTGAAGGTTGTGGCTCTAGTATGTGATAGCTGGGTCCCTTACAAAAAGTGTTTCACGCGCGTGCTACGACTATGAGTGGAAGTCAAGTGCCGACCGTCGTTGCGCAACGTATTGTGATTCGTTTTTTAGTGTGGGAAGGCGTTAAAAACACGGAAATTATTCTGCGTTTGCGAAACCAGTTCGGAAGTGGTAGTCGCAAGGTGATAGATCTGGACTGTAGGTGGGTATTTCAGCACCTCCCAGCCCAATTTTGATATTGCATCGAGCGTGAGACGCGAGGTATGAGAGCGCGCATTATCCTGGAGAAGAATTGCAGAGTAACGATTGTGATTGCCTCTTTGTCGCACTCGACTGATAATTTATCAACAAAATCTGCATTGTCTATTTGGACGATATTTTAATATTTGCATCCTCCCTACAAGAAATGGAGGATAATATCAAAGAGATCTTCAAAGAATTTCGAAATATCAATTAAAAATTAGTTTGATAAATTTATGTTTTTCTCTAAAAAACCGACTATTCGGGTGATATGTTATCAACAAATGGTATAAAACCAATCCCGGACAAAATAAGTGTAATTAAAAATCTTAATATTCAAGATACTAATAAAAGAATCAAATCGTACCTTGGTTTCACCATATATCATAGAAAATTCATCAATAATTATGCTAGAACAGCTTTACGTATCACTGACATCCTAAAGAAAAATAAAGTTATCGACACTGACAATTCATTGCAGCTTCTGAAAAATTAAAAGAACTCATAACCAACTATCCAATTTCACACTACCCAGATTTTAAACAAAAATTCACCCTGAATACAAATGCTTCCGACCATGCAGTGGAGGCCGCATTATCCCAAAGTAGATCTCCCATATCCCTGGCCAGCAGGGCATTAAATGCAGCGGAGAGAAACGATTCAACAATTGAAAAGGAATTGTTGACCATCGTGTGGGCAACACAATACTTCCGACCTTATCTCTTTAGCGTAAAGTTCACCACAAAATCTAAAAGAGCCGAATAACAAGCTTCAGCGTTGATTAATTAAGCTCAATGAATACAATTTTACAGTAGAATATGTAAAAGGAAAAGAAAACAAACTTGCAGACTACTTAAGCATCATAAACGTAGATAACGACCAAATAAATGTATTCACCGATAAAATGAAAATTGAAAAAAAAACATAAATAACAACAATAATGACGCAACAAGCGGCTGCAGCCACGATTGTCACCAGCACATTAGGAGCGGTACTAACGGTGATAAAGACGGCGATGAATATAATGCCATTGAAGTCAGACGAACAACGGAGATTAACAGACAGTCTTGTCCAGACTGAGATTACTGCGGCAGCACAAAATGGCGCGAACGCTAAGTGTCCTGAAAAAAAGCGGGAAGCTCTGCAAGACGCGCCAGATATTTGAGCGGTGGAGGAAAATATAAAGAACATCGAGAATTCGATAACCACTGCTGCGATTACAAACGATCGCGAAGCAAGGGTTATAAATCCCGAGATCTCTAAGTCCAGAAAGAGATTACGACAGGAAAAGACAGGAGTGACCAGACAAATAAAGCGCCATTGTATGATTTAATCGCCAGTGTCGAAAATGTGGAGGAAGGAATGTACATGGAAACGGAAGCTGATAATCTCTCCTAAGAAAGGTTTGTAGGATGCTGTGCAGAGAAGCACCTCTTCAATGTTTCCAATGCCTTGGCTATGGTTGCACCGCACAAGTATGCAAAGGACCCGATAGGGGCTCGCCATGATACAAATGCGTTGAAATGGGACATCAAAGGAAAGAGTGTACAAAGAAAGCACACTGTATTCTTTGCAAGGCTGCTAATCTAAGACCAGATTTTGGCTACACCTTGGGATCAAAAAAATACCAGCGTAAAATCAGAATTTCGATGACCGTCGTCCTGCAGCTAAACCTACTACGCAGTTCAACTGCCCAAAATCTGCTTGAGCAGTTTGCGAGGGACATGAAAGCCGACTTTATGCTGTTGAGTGATCAACATCATGATAAAAGTTCTGCATCATGGTATCCTGATGAAACTGGTACTGCCACTATCTGGGTTCAGAACAGTGATTTTTACATGGATAGCTCTGGATGGAGGGATGGTTTTGTGTGAGTTTGGTGCTCAGGCACCGCCTTCTTTAGTGTGCACCTAATGCCGACTGAATCGAAATCATCTTCCCAAGCTCAATGCTTTGAAGGGCACTGTATCGAATGCAGATGAAAACATGCGCATTGCGGGAGACTTCAACGCTAAAGCAATGGAATGGTGCATGCCTCAAACTGATCCGCGGGGTAAACGAGTCCTAGAAATGGCGGCCAGGGTGGTGCTCATCATACTAAACACCGAAAGTAACGTGAAATTTGCATCGGAGTCCTTAGTACGGAGGAAAAACTATTGGAGAGTATAAGAGGATTACTCAGCCAGTCATCATCAGTGCATTCAGCTTCAGATCAATGATATTGTCTCCCAACGTCCGTGCTCTCGGCTTTCTATAATTGGGTGGAACATCGGAAAGATGGATGTTACGAGGCTCGTCAGGGTGTTCACAGCAGGTACTCCACTGCACGTAGATATGCAGGGGACGGACAAATGGCAGCTCAAGACGTGGTGAACTTAACTATGAGCATCATCATGACTGCTTGCAAGCGTGTATGCCCCGTCAAAAATTACGGTATGGCATGCTCCTGGTGTGCTAGAAACGCTGAAAAGTGAAGGTATTATCACAAGCACCAGCGTGATGCTCAACGGGTGTGGAACCGTGACGAGGCAAGCGACCGGGTAGCAGCATATAAGTTGCCCAAAACATGGCTTCGCAAATTGATGACGACAGCAAATCTCACTTTTGGCAAGATCTCGTGGGCAATGTGAACAGGGGTCCGTATGGTCTTGGCTTGGTGCGCTAGGGAAACCTTGCATACATGATACCAAAAGATGGACGAGATAGTTCGGGCACTCTTCCCCGCCCATATCGTCCATGTTGACGTTGTCCATGGTGAAATAACAATCGAATATCCACTCCTCACATAGCTGGAACTGGAAGATGCAGTTCTTTCATTGAAAGCGAAGAAGGCTCCAGGTCCAGATGGTGTTCCAGCTGAGGTGTTGAAACTTGTTTATCACCATTGTCCTGACTTGCTGCTCAAAATATTCAACGCTTGCCTTGTGGAACGGCCTTTTCGCGGTACGATAGAAGGTAGCGAGGCTCGTGTTGATCAGCAAGGGGAAGGGAAATCCCTGATTTCCGTCTCCATACCACCCGTTATGCACGTTAGATGCTGCTGGGAAGGTGCGCGAGAAACTCATCAATGGAAGATTCATCGACAAGATTCGTGCTGCTGGGGACTTATCTCCTCGAAAATACGACTTCAGAGCTCGAGAGTTCAGTTGAGCACTAGAGAAAACAGAAGTGGTCATCTTGACAAAAAGAGTATCCCTACCGTAAAGATGATCAGGACTGGAGTCATAGTAATCAAATTGAAGCCAACGTTGAAGTACCTGGGGCTACTGATGACTCAAAGATGAGTTTCTCTGAGCAAATCAGGGCAATGGCTGAGAAAGCTGCTTCGGGAGTATCGGCTCTGAGTTGACTTATGGCCAACGTAGGAGGATCCAGCCCATCAAGAAGATGCCTCTTGATGAGTGCTGTAAGGTCGACATTTTCAGAGTAAAAAAAAAGTATTGTTGTTTACGCTTCAGCTAAATGACACATACTGATTCTGACACAATATGACAGTAGCTTCCCAATACATATTTGGAAAGGTGAATCACTGGAATAAAAAACAAGTTACGCCATATATATATATATATATATATATATATATATATATATATATATATATACATATATATATATATATATATATATATATATATATATATATATATATATATATATATACATATATATATATATATAGATATATATATATATATATATATATATATATATATATATATATATATATGGCGTAACTTGTTTTTTATTCCAGTGATTCACCTTTCCAAACATGTATTGGAAAACTACTGTCATATAGTGTCAGAATCAGTATGTGTCATTTAGCTGAAGCGTAAACAACAATACTTTTTTTTACTCTGAAAATGTCGACCTTACAGCACTCATCAAGAGGCATCTTCTTGATGGGCTGGATCCTCCTACGTTGGCCATAAGTCAACTCAGAGCCGATACTCCCGAAGCAGCTTTCTCAGCCATTGCCCTGATTTGCTCAGAGAAACTCATCTTTGAGTCATCAGTAGCCCCAGGTACTTCAACGTTGGCTTCAATTTGATTACTATGACTCCAGTCCTGATCATCTTTACGGTAGGGATACTCTTTTTGTCAAGATGACCACTTCGGTTTTCTCTAGTGCTCAACTGAACTCTCGAGCTCTGAAGTCGTATTTTCGAGGAGATAAGTCCCCAGCAGCACGAATCTTGTCGATGAATCTTCCATTGATGAGTTTCTCGCGCACCTTCCCAGCAGCATCTAACGTGCATAACGGGTGGTATGGAGACGGAAATCAGGGATTTCCCTTCCCCTTGCTGATCAACACGAGCCTCGCTACCTTCTATCGTACCGGGAAAAGGCCGTTCCACAAGGCAAGCGTTGAATATTTTGAGCAGCAAGTCAGGACAATGGTGATAAACAAGTTTCAGCACCTCAGCTGGAACACCATCTGGACCTGGAGCCTTCTTCGCTTTCAATGAAAGAACTGCATCTTCCAGTTCCAGCCATGTGAGGAGTGGATATTCGATTGTTATTTCACCATGGACAACGTCAACATGGACGATATGGGCGGGGAAGAGTGCCCGAACTATCTCGTCCATCTTTTGGTATCATGTATGCAAGGTTTCCCTAGCGCACCAAGCCAAGACCATACGGACCCCTGTTCACATTGCCCACGAGATCTTGCCAAAAGTGAGATTTGCTGTCGTCATCAATTTGCGAAGCCATGTTTTGGGCAACTTATATGCTGCTACCCGGTCGCTTGCCTCGTCATGGTTCCACACCCGTTGAGCCTCACGCTGGTGCTTGTGATAATACCTCCACTTTTCAGCGTTTCTAGCACACCAGGAGCATGCCATACCGTAATTTTTGACGGGGCATACACGCTTGCAAGCAGTCATGATGATGCTCATAGTTAAGTTCACCACGTCTTGAGCTGCCATTTGTCCGTCCCCTGCATATCTACGTGCAGTGGAGTACCTGCTGTGAACACCCTGACGAGCCTCGTAACATCCATCTTTCCGATGTTCCACCCAATTATAGAAAGCCGAGAGCACGGACGTTGGGAGACAATATCATTGATCTGAAGCTGAATGCACTGATGATGACTGGCTGAGTAATCCTCTTATACTCTCCAATAGTTTTTCCTCCGTACTAAGGACTCCGATGCAAATTTCACGTTACTTTCGGTGTTTAGTATGATGAGCACCACCCTGGCCGCCATTTCTAGGACTCGTTTACCCCGCGGATCAGTTTGAGGCATGCACCATTCCATTGCTTTAGCGTTGAAGTCTCCCGCAATGCGCATGTTTTCATCTGCATTCGATACAGTGCCCTTCAAAGCATTGAGCTTGGGAAGATGATTTCGATTCAGTCGGCATTAGGTGCACACTAAAGAAGGCGGTGCCTGAGCACCAAACTCACACAAAACCATCCCTCCATCCAGAGCTATCCATGTAAAAATCACTGTTCTGAACCCAGATAGTGGCAGTACCAGTTTCATCAGGATACCATGATGCAGAACTTTTATCATGATGTTGATCACTCAACAGCATAAAGTCGGCTTTCATGTCCCTCGCAAACTGCTCAAGCAGATTTTGGGCAGTTGAACTGCGTAGTAGGTTTAGCTGCAGGACGACGGTCATCGAAATTCTGATTTTACGCTGGTATTTTTTTGATCCCAAGGTGTAGCCAAAATCTGGTCTTAGATTAGCAGCCTTGCAAAGAATACAGTGTGCTTTCTTTGTACACTCTTTCCTTTGATGTCCCATTTCAACGCATTTGTATCATAGCGAGCCCCTATCGGGTCCTTTGCATACTTGTGCGGTGCAACCATAGCCAAGGCATTGGAAACATTGAAGAGGTGCTTCTCTGCACAGCATCCTACAAACCTTTCTTAGGAGAGATTATCAGCTTCCGTTTCCATGTACATTCCTTCCTCCACATTTTCGACACTGGCGATTAAATCATACAATGGCGCTTTATTTGTCTGGTCACTCCTGTCTTTTCCTGTCGTAATCTCTTTCTGGACTTAGAGATCTCGGGATTTATAACCCTTGCTTCGCGATCGTTTGTAATCGCAGCAGTGGTTATCGAATTCTCGATGTTCTTTATATTTTCCTCCACCGCTCAAATATCTGGCGCGTCTTGCAGAGCTTCCCGCTTTTTTTCAGGACACTTAGCGTTCGCGCCATTTTGTGCTGCCGCAGTAATCTCAGTCTGGACAAGACTGTCTGTTAATCTCCGTTGTTCGTCTGACTTCAATGGCATTATATTCATCGCCGTCTTTATCACCGTTAGTACCGCTCCTAATGTGCTGGTGACAATCGTGGCTGCAGCCGCTTGTTGCGTCATTATTGTTGTTATTTATGTTTTTTTTTCAATTTTCATTTTATCGGTGAATACATTTATTTGGTCGTTATCTACGTTTATGATGCTTAAGTAGTCTGCAAGTTTGTTTTCTTTTCCTTTTACATATTCTACTGTAAAATTGTATTCATTGAGCTTAATTAATCAACGCTGAAGCTTGTTATTCGGCTCTTTTAGATTTTGTGGTGAACTTTACGCTAAAGAGATAAGGTCGGAAGTATTGTGTTGCCCACACGATGGTCAACAATTCCTTTTCAATTGTTGAATCGTTTCTCTCCGCTGCATTTAATGCCCTGCTGGCCAGGGATATGGGAGATCTACTTTGGGATAATGCGGCCTCCACTGCATGGTCGGAAGCATTTGTATTCAGGGTGAATTTTTGTTTAAAATCTGGGTAGTGTGAAATTGGATAGTTGGTTATGAGTTCTTTTAATTTTTCAGAAGCTGCAATGAATTGTCAGTGTCGATAACTTTATTTTTCTTTAGGATGTCAGTGATACGTAAAGCTGTTCTAGCATAATTATTGATGAATTTTCTATGATATATGGTGAAACCAAGGTACGATTTGATTCTTTTATTAGTATCTTGAATATTAAGATTTTTAATTACACTTATTTTGTCCGGGATTGGTTTTATACCATTTGTTGATAACATATCACCCGAATAGTCGGTTTTTTAGAGAAAAACATAAATTTATCAAACTGATTTTTAATTGATATTTCGAAATTCTTTGAAGATCTCTTTGATATTATCCTCCATTTCTTGTAGGGAGGATGCAAATATTAAAATATCGTCCAAATAGACAATGCAGATTTTGTTGATAAATTATCAGTCGAGTGCGACAAAGAGGCAATCACAATCGTTACTCTGCAATTCTTCTCCAGGATAATGCGCGCTCTCATACCTCGCGTCTCACGCTCGATGCAATATCAAAATTGGGCTGGGAGGTGCTGAAATACCCACCTACAGTCCAGATCTATCACCTTGCGACTACCACTTCCGAACTGGTTTCGCAAACGCAGAATAATTTCCGTGTTTTTAACGCCTTCCCACACTAAAAAACGAATCACAATACGTTGCGCAACGACGGTCGGCACTTGACTTCCACTCATAGTCGTAGCACGCGCGTGAAACACTTTTTGTAAGGGACCCAGCTATCACATACTAGAGCCACAACCTTCAAAACGCTTAGGAACCAAGGGCCCTAATCTGCTGCAGATCTTAGATTTGGGCTGCGGGGTTGGAGGTATCTGTTGCCGCTCTGGTTGCCTTGGGTTGTTGCCTCGTTGGTCGAGACCACCTGTTCGGTATGTCATTGTCAAGATGCCTTCATTTTCCTGGCCTGTCGCTAAAGCTCCTTTTAGTGACACCGGTACTGCCTCTGCATTTCCCTGATCAGGTGCCAAAATTCCTCCCACTCTGCTGCAGTCTATGCAACCTTGGCCAGCCGTTTTACTTTGCAGGTGCGCTGCTGTAACCGCACCTGTCAGCCACCATACAATGCCGGTAGTTTTGCGTCTACCATCTTTGCGTCGAGTGGCTTCTTCTGCCGGGCCCGGTATTCAGCGAAGCTGATGAGTTTTGGGCCAGCTTGGTTCGGGTTCTGGGGCCAAAAGGCCAAACCAGAAAAGCGCTTTGCTTCCTGAGTCAACAGGCTAACCAGAAAGAGGTAAGTAGAAACAGCTCTATGCACTTAAGCCAACTAGACCGAACCAGGCACAAGGCCAATTCGTTTCCTCCAGACAATCCGGTGGGCAAAGCCAACCAGCAGAAAGATTAAATGAAATACGTCTAGACACTTAAACCAACTAGACCTAACCAGGCGCAGGGTCAATTGACTTCCTCCAGCTGGGTAGAGCCAACCAGCGGAAATGTAAAAATAAAATACATCTAGGCACTTAAGCGAACTAGAATTAACCAGGCGCATGGCCAATTGGTTTTCAAAAAATTGCTAGGCAAGGCCAACCAGCAAGAAGGAACGATTAGTAGTCGCTTGAATTTTCCTTACCTGCTCTGCTGTTCGTTTATTATATTTTTGCTTGCTCAGCTAAATTGTCTTTCCCAAAAGCGTGAGAAAAAATTTAATTTTAAAATCTCTTCGCCATTGCCAGTGACATTTATTCTTGATGTTCATCCATCTTATTTTGGTTCCGGTAGATGTCTCGAATATTTGCGATCAATGTTTCTATATAAGTTTGTTGTATTGGGACAGTATAGAGTTTATACGGGGTTGTTGTTTCCGATGTTATATTCCCAATTCTTTAGATATTTAAAACTCGTACGTGCTTGTTGTTTCCACTGTTATATTTTCTATTCGAACAGTTTAAAGCTTATGCAAGTTTGTTGTACTGGACCAATAGTGTTTGCACTTATCACTGTAATATTCGAACAGTTTAGATCAATAGTGTTTGGATTTTTTTTTCTATTCGTTGGAGAAACTTCTATCGTAGCAGGCCTAGGACCACTAGTAATCCGCACTGAACCAGCCATTAAAAGATTGCTGCAGGGACAATAGACACATGTAGAATACAATGCAGCAGATGTACTACAAAAACTATGCACTGGCATAACCAAAATTAATTTCCATGAAGGCCATAAACTATTAACACATGTTAAGATTAACGACGACCTATTGACAATGAAAAAGGCTGACAAAAGACATACAATGTTGATCTTCAATAATGGCAGAAATATTCTTACGGTCTCTGAAAGAAGCCTTTACACCTAAAATTTTCAAAAGATCCAACGCATTATTTTCAAAACGATATATGAATGAATGTTTCATCATTATTGATTCACAAGAAAACAAACAAGCCAAACTACTTACCTATATGAATGAAATACACCCAAATGTAAATTTCACGATAGAAAAAGGAACAAACAGACAACTGAATTATATGGACCAAATTATGATATGGGAACAAACAGTATTAGATATACAGAAGACCAACCATATACGTAGCATATAGCCACCATGTACAAAATAAACTAGCAGCATATAGACTAAAGGTGTAGAGACACCACTCCATCCCCATGACTCCTATTAACTACTCCAACGAACTGGACAACATTTAAAGAATTGCTAGTAATAATGGATAAAATCAACGTGAAAGTTATCAATTTACCTTAGGGTACAAACAAAAACAGGAACACCAACTGGCTGAAACGCACAAGAACGGCAAAAAGTGGATTTCGTAAACAAAGCAAGGAGACGTTCATACTATCAAGCTTCTTTAAGAAATCAAAACTGCAAACAACATTCAAAGCTAACAACAACATTGAAAACAAAACAAAACTATATGACAAATCAATATACCAGAACAGTGATTTATACAAACTGACATGCAAGGAATGTGGCATGGTATACAAAGGAAGGACCACGAAAACTAACTACATGATACGAAGAGCACTTACAATCTTTCTTACTCAACAATGCAGACTCCAACTATGCGACGCACTTACAAAATGATGCACACAAGTCTGATGCTATGATAAACTTCATGACATTATCGCAAGCAAAGTGACGAGACTCTACATCCTAGAAACACTTGAAATATATGTATAAACATAGAAGGACAAACAATAACATTATCACCGAAAAACATATAACAAATTCAGATGCAATTTCCATAGTTCTACGAAAAACCCCCTGGCAAATATGGAAGCGACACGAACCACTGCTAACCTACGGTCTACTTGCTAAATAGAGTAATTTCCCTTCACACGTCCCTAAGAAACTGAAGATGACTCTAAGGAATCAAAAATACGTATGTACGAGTATTATCTGATCTTAAGACAAGATTCGTTTCGAGACAAGTCGAAACGCGCCTGCTTATCAAAATGAGCAGAACCGAATATATAAATATATATACTATATATATATATATATATATATATATATATATATATATATATATATATATATATATATATATATATATATATATATATTTATATATATATATATATATATATATATATATATATATATATATATATATGTATATATATACACATACATGTATATATACAGGTATGTACACACATATATATACCAGTATATATATATATATATATATATATATATATATATACATATATATATATATATATATATATATATATATATATATATATATATAATTGCTGTGAAAAATTGGGACTTCGTTTTGGCGACGACCACATAAAGCAAATATATCGATCCAAACTACGAAACCGTGCGCAACGACCGGGAAAACTGTGCAACAATTAGTATAAGATATTGGATTGCAAGCTGCATTGACAACACTTATCCGGACACTACGTGATGCGGAACTTATATCTGTTCTGTTGGCAGATAAAAAAATCCCCGTTGGCAGCACCAGTCGGAAAGGTAAATTTCTCGTATGTAGCGTAAGGTTTCGAAAAAAAAGTTGGCTTGCCTACTACTAGACTTCTTTCTGCAATTTTTGTAGTACCACATGGGTATTTATTAACATTAAAAAAAATCTGCTCACGTTCGTCTTTAGAGACCCTTAATCGGGGCGCAAATGTTTTGCTAATTAAATTGAGTTGCACGCGTATGGATTACATATTGAAAATCGGCGGATCATAAATTGTTGTAAACATAGAAATACCGGTTTCGACCTTCTCACATTTGCTGTTTACACATTTCACAGTGGTAACTACACAAAGGCTTAAATAGCTCACATAGTTAATTTCAAAAGATTTACATAAAAGTTTAATCAGCACTTGCATTGCCATTAATATATACATTTTCCATTTTTTTCTGAACTGTGAAGGCCGTCATTTCGATTTTTATTGAAATCGGCTGCTAAAAATATTAGGCTGTAAATTTTCGACTGTTTTATTTTCATTCGATTTGCATAATTAAATTAAATTAACTTGCCTTAATAACTTATAATTTCAAGTTTCAACGGAATCTGTTGAGAATCTTGGCTGCTAGAGGGCTACAGAAATAAAAAAAATTGTATGCCACCCCCTTGTATGGGGTGACCCGCCTGTATGGGGAGACCCCCCTTAAAATACCTTAAAATATTTTCTTGCACTGCAAATTACAAGAGGCACCACTTTTGACCTACGTAGAAAATTTCCTCATTCTACCTCATGTGGTTTGCGAGAAAACTTGTTATGACGCACGAACAAACGGGCGGACGGACGGACAGACAGACAAGTCGCGATTTTATAATTTTTTAGGGTATTGTTAAAAATATTTTACAATATCTTAAAAATGATTTGGTTTATAAATACTTTCAAGTAGTCATTTAAAACGTTTCTATGAAAAATATTCATTATTTCAGTTGGCACTAAAATAGCGAATTGTGCTTGCCTTTAGACCTTTGGGGGCCGCCATTTTGAATAATGAATTTGATTTTGGATTGTTTTAAATCTTTGTATGCTAGGACCTCATCAATCAATGTACCATCTCGTTCAAATAGGAGTTTCACTCTAGACAAAGCAAAATAATTCAATTTTTAGTGAAAATGGCAGCTAAAAATAGTAGGCTTTAAATTTTCGACCGTTTTATTTTCATTCGATTTCAATAATTTCCTGTAAGATACAAGAACATAGTACAGAGATCCATAATCTCAAGTTTCATCAAAATGCGTTGGAAAATGTGACCGCAAGAGGGCCACAAAAACCTGAAAAAAAACGCATATTTACACCACCGCCATTTTGAAATTTGCCCATGCATGATCACTAAAATATCATGGACTGTAGATCTAAGTAATGTTTATCTGGGAACCAAGTTTCATATATGTCGAATCAAAATTGCGACTTTTAAAAGCCTTTGAAGTTTTGACCTTCAACTGGCCGCTATTTTGTTTTTTGTCACCCGACCTCCAGTTTTTTAACGTAATTCTTTAGATACTTATAATTTCTATCAAACTTCCGAATTTCATGAACATCTGTTGTAAGCTTTGACCACTATTACAACAAAAAAATTTTGCACGTTTTTCGACCTTTGAGCGGCCGCCATTTTGTTTGGATTTTTTATTGTGAGATTCATCACATACATAAATAAGCCTTTGTACCAAATTTCATCCAAATCCGAGCTATACTTTGGTCAGCACAGAAATCACGATTTTTCGCCTAAAATGGCCGCCATTTCGTTTTTGCCGGGCCGATATAGCTGGTTCACGAACTTAACCGCGATATTTGCCCAATACACCTTTCCTGAAAATTTGGTGAAAATCAGAGCGAAATTGCAACCTCTAGCGTGGTCACAAATTTCGTTATATCCTTTATATATATATATATATATATATACATATATATTTATATATATATATATATATATCTATATCTATATATATATATATATATATATATATATATATATATATATATATATATATATATATATATATATATATATATATATTTATATATATATATATTTTAATAAATATGGCCTTTGTAAAGCTACGGGTTGCACAGTACCAGTCCAAGTAGAAGTCTTTAGAATCATTCGGTTGTTGGTGATTGGGAATTTCAAGCTTCATTTCTTATTGCAGATATAACGGATGAATGTGTAATTGGCATGGATTTTCTAAACAACACAGGTTTACAATTTATTGGATGGAGATGGAGAAAATACAGATGGAGAAATACAGAGATAGTGTTGGGAGCTGACGATGTGAAATGCGATCAAGTAATAGTCAATAAGAATACTGAGGTAGTAAAATTGCCAGGAAACATCATATGTGCGAAGCTAAATTGTGACCACCAATTTTAACCTAGTTGAGCTAACAATACCAGGCGGGCGTCTTTTTTTGTGTTAGGAAGAAGAATGCTATTTATGCACAGAGTGTGGACTCCCATGCGCGACTGGACTACCCACTAAACACCTCCCCTGTCAACCTACGAACCCAGCCTGGAACCGTTTGACACAGTACTTCGGGCCAGGTCTCGTTTTGTTATGCCGTGGGGTGCCTTCAAGCTGGAGAGTCCCTTTCCTAGCAGGAGGGGAGAGGGGAAGAGGAAATGCTAGAAAAGCGATCCCCCAGCCCCAGCGCCCCTTGTCGCTGTGAGTCCCTTTCATATTTTAGGACCGCCCGGGCATAATGTGCCACCTGGTTCCATTTGTCAACCGATTCGAGCATCACCGCAACTATATTATCCGGAGTGAGCTCTCCCGTCTCCCTGTAGAGTTCTCTTTCCAGCCCGACCCATTTTGTACACGCAAAAAATGTGTGACAGGCATTGTCCTCCTCTCCTGCGTAATACTGACAATCGGGGGACCGTGACTTACCGATCTTATGCAGGTAAGACTGGAAACACCCATGACCGCTCAAAATCTGGGTCAGATAGAAGTCAGTCTCACCATGCCTTCGATTCAGCCTTGGTCTCTCTAGCAAGGAGGGAAACAGGTATCACGCCTGCAATCACTCTCACCGCCGAGTCGGAGACTGTTGGATACGAAGATGCAATTCTCAGTGCTTCTCTTCTCTGTACCTGTGCCAAACGTTTTCGGTATACCTCCTTGCTGAGAGCGTTGCCCCATACCTCTGCTCCGTACAGTAGCACTGACCCTACAGCACTCATCAAGAGGCGTCTTCTTGATGGGCCTGGTCCCCCTACGTTGGCCATAAGTCGACTCAGAGCCGATATTCCCGAAGCCTTCTCAGCCGTTGCCCTGATTTGCTCAGAGAAACTCATCTTCGAGTCGATCAGTAGCCTCGGGTACTTCACCGCTGGCTTCGATTCGATTTGTATGTCTCCAATACGGATCATCCTTACACTAGAGATTCTTTTTTTTGTCAAGATGACCACTTCGGTTTTCTCCAGTGCTAAACTGAGCCCACGAACAGTCTCACAGTCCCTCACTCAGCGCATTAGCATACCTAGCCTAAGTTGCGCCTGTTCAACGGTGCGTCCAGTGACCAGAGCCGCAACATCATCCGCATAGCCGACCAAACGCGACTCATCTGGCATCTCAAGTCTCAGTAGCCCGTCGTAAGACACGTTCCACGGGTCCCGATGTAATTTCCATCCTTCGTTGGCCCTGTGTCGTGTCGTAGAGCAGGCTTCGGTCCTTTGGGTAGTTCCTCAAAAGCCGCATTAGATATTCTGGAACTTGAAAAGAGTTTTCCAACGTGTCCAGAATATCCACCCATCTAGCGGAGTTGAAGGCATTCCTAACGTCAAGTGTCACCAACAGGATGATCCGTCGCTTGGTGCGACTTTATGCCTCTGTTTTTTGGACCGCGCTCACCACCTCTGCAATCGCATCAATGGTATACCGTCTTGCTCTAAAGCCGTACTGCCGAGGAGATAGGTTCCCAGCAGCACGAGTCGCGTCAGTGAGGCTTCCCTTGATGAGTTTCTCTAGCACTTTCCCAGCCATGTCTAGCATGCATAACGGGCGGTATGCAGACGGCGATCCGGGATTTCCCTTCCCCTTGCTGATCAGTACGAGCCTTGCCACCTTCCATCGTACCGGGAAAACCCCGTCCCGTAGGCAAGCGTTGAATGGGCTGAGCAGCAAGTCAGGTCAATGGTGAGAGACTCAGCCGCAACAACATCTGGACCTGGAGCGTTCCTCGCTTTCAATGAGAGGACTGCCTCCTCCAGTTCCAGCTGTGTGAAGAGTGGGCACTCTACTGCTGTTTCACCATGGACAGCGTCAACACGGACGGGATGGGCGGGGAAGAGTCCCCGGACTACCGCGTCCATCTTTTCCGCGTCATGTATACAAGGCTTCCGTAGGGCACCAAGCTTCCGCATGACCAGCTTGTAGCCAAGGCCCCACGGATCCTTGTTCACATTGTCCACTAGGACTTGCTAGCAGCGAACCTTGCTACTGTTGATCAGTTTGTGAAGGCATTTCCTGGCCGACTTATATGCTGCTACCCAGTTGCATGCCTTGTCACCATTCCGCGCCCGTTGAGCCTCACGCCGAAGCTTGTGACACTCCTTCCGCTTTTCAGCGATTTCAGTAGACCACCAGTACACTGGGGCTTGCCGTGCCGAGGTCTTCGACGGGGCATAGAAGCACAGCAAGCAGTCGTAATGATGCTCATAGTAGAGTTCACCATGTCTTGAGCTGCCAGTTCTTCCGTTCCCTCCGAAGCTCCCTGCAGCGACTCACCTGCTATGAGCACATCGACGAACCTCTTGACGTTCATCCTTCCGATGTTCCATCCAGTTGTAGAAGGCTGAGAGTACGGACGTCGGGAGACAGCCTCACTGATCTCAAGCAGAATGCACTGATGATCACTGGCTGAGTAGTCCTCTAATACTTTCCAGTAGTGTATCCTCCGTACTAAGGACTCCAAGGCGAATGTCATGTCCGGTATGGCGGTATGGTTCTCTCACAGCCAATACGGCGGAAAGTTGGCGTATTTCCGGGGTTTCGTACGACGAGCATCGTCCTGGCCGCCATTTTCAGGATTCGTTTTCCCCGCGGATCCATCTGAGGCATGCCCTTTTCGATTGCTTTAGCGTTGAAGTCGCCCCAACGAGCACTTTGCCCTCTGCATTCGAGACAGCGCCCTCCGAAGCATTAAGGTTGGCTTGGAAAGATGATATCGATTCGTCAGGCGTTAGGTATACACTAAAGAAGGTGATCCCTACGCACCGAACCCACACGAAACCGTCCCCCCATCCACAACTCTCCGCTTGAAAGTCACTGTTCCGAACCCAGATGGCAGCAATACCAGTTTCATCAGAATACCATAATGCAGGACTTTTACTATGGTGTTGCTCACTCAGCAGCAAGAAGTCGGCTTTCATGTACCTCGCAAACTGCTCAAGCAGATTTTGGGCGGTTGAACTGCGGTGTAGGTTTAGCTGCAGGATGCGGGTCATCGGAGTTCTGATTTTGCCTTGGCTAGGGCTTCCTGGAACACCCGGCATTTTCCTGATCCCAAGACGTGTCCAAAATCAGGTTTTGCAAAGAATACAGTGTGCCTCTTTCGTACACATTTTTCTTTTATGTCCCATTTCACCGCATTTGTAACATAGGGAACTCTTATAGGGCCCTTTGCATACTTGTGTGGTGTGACCATAATCAAGGCATTTGAAACATTGAAGAGGCGTTGCTCTTCGCCGTATCCTACAGACAACCCACCCAATTCGTACTTTGCCCTTGTTCAGGAATTGTTCGGCGTCCTTTTTGGTCAAGTCAACGATAGCCATGCATTGTCCCCTGTTGTTTTCTGGTGTCAGTCTCGCTTTGATCCTTCCCACGCTAGGGAATTCCTTTTTGATGGCTTCTTCTACCTCGGCCAGATCCGTCACGCAGTCTATGTCTCGTATTTCGATCGTTGCCATCGGCTCGAGTGGGGCTATAGTTGCGCTTTTGCCGAGGACTTTCTTTAATGCGTCACAGAATGCTTCTTTATTGCCGGCCTCTGCTCCAAATCGACCAGTATGTGGCCCGACCGCGTTAGTCGTACTACTTTAATGGTTGTATTGGTGTCTTCGGGCCTTACGTTTCCCCTGATATCCCGCAGGTACTCTGCGTAGGATCGGCCATCTTGGTGTTTTATGAGCAGTGCCTGCTAGCGAGGTCTTTGTTGGGGCTTCTGCCTCTCCTGTTTTGCACCAGGTCCTTTTTCCAATTGGGCGTTCGTGCGAATTTTATTTTCTGGCAATTTTTGAAGGAGTTTCTTAGCGACTTTCTTCGCTCCTTTTGTAAGCACTGTCTGGAACCCGTGATCTGGTGCTCCACGCCTATCAAGTGCCTCTTCCTTCCTTCTTTTATCCCGATCTCCTTCGATTAGGCTAGACGCCATTCTTTTATTGACTTTTAATGGTGGAGCTTTCTGCATGTCACCTTTAGATTTCACCGCAAGAGCCTCTATAGCCTTCTGTTCGTCTTCGGCCCTTAACCAGCTCCTCTGATAGTGCCCTTTTTGGTCCCATGGTTATCTTTGCAGAGCAGGGAGGCCATGCGAGGGTTGGCACAAGCCCTTATGGGGACAAATGCTCAGAGCCAGACCAGCGCTAATCGGGAGTCCGTCTCAACCGAACCTAGACCACCAACCCAATCGTGCGAACTTCGAACGTACTCCGAGGCCTGCCAAGGTTTTACCGGGTCAGAGACGGTATGAGGGTTGAATTGGAGCCGTTCACACACGAGTTTCACCTCGGCGCTACTGTGCAAAGCAATTAGGTCCAAACCATCACATCCGCCAGCCCAAAGCGTCATTTCCAGTTCGTTGTCCAAAGCGTAGTCCAGATCCAATCAGAGTCGTTACCTGTCATCCCAGGAGGGAACCTCACGGCGCCCCCCATATCCTCGGGCCCGTGGGGGTGGCGCTCCCCAAAGAATGCTAGCCTCCAAGAGTGCTCTTGTCGACCGGCATTCCCCCTCCGGGAATTTCCTCGGGTACGTGGGGGCGGAACTCCCCAAAGTATGCTACGCTCCAAGAGTGCTCTTGCGGACTGGCACTCCCCCTGCGGGCGGGCGTTACATTGTTGTAGGCAAAATTCTAGTAAGAGCAAAAGACGATAACTGAATTGCTGTTCGAATACTAAATGTGGCGAAACATGCAATTAGACTTAAGAGAGGAGCCATAAGAGGCAGTCCATTGGAAACGGAAAAAGTGCCATAAATCTATGCTCTGCAAACTGAAATAGTTATTGCTCTAAAACTAAAAAAAGTTCTGCCGAGCCGGCTGAAATTGAACAAAGACGAGCATTTAAGGGCGAAAGCTTTGATGAATGCCTTTGCTGATATACTCTCAACCGGAAAAATGAGCTTGGTTAGTCACCGAATGAATTCTCAGAATTCAAAACCGATTCGTTAAGCACCACAACGTTTTCCACTTACAAAACAAGCTGGAGTAAGCGTAAGTACTATGCAAAAGCAAGGTGTTATTGAGACCACAAGTGCTAGTGAAAAAAAAGTGTAGTAATCGAGCAGTTATACTAGCAAACTGCTCAAAACCCCTCCTATCTCCTATCCAAAATTGTTATGGCAGATTTAAAAAAAAATGTTATTTTTCCCTTGTCATTGTAAGTTGTAGAGTAATTTTTCTTCTTATGATTATTATTGAATGTAACTTCATATCAATTTTCCTCGGTCGTAAATTCAAATGCTTTCCTTCAATTATATTTCTCAAGAAATTTAATTTTTATTACTATTTGAAAATTTCATATTTTTACTTCATCTAAATTTCTTCACTACATTTAAATTTTCCTTACTTCATCTAAATTTCTTCACTTCATTTAACTTTCCTTACTTCATTTAAATTTCTTTAGTTCATTTAAAATATTCCTACTTCAGGTAAATTTTGGTTTATAAAAATTTAAATCTGCCTATTGAAATTTTGGAGGTGGAAACACCGATTTAGTGCAAAACAACGGTGCATTACATGATGGAATGCATTCGAGTTCAGCTGGGTGGACACCTAATGGGAATTCACCGTAGGCACGCGGTGACAGGGAGAAAATGGCGATGTGCTAGTTCACGTTTTGATTTGAAACCGGTGTTATTGAATGTGAAAGTTGCATAGTGTTAAGTAATTGTTCGTGACACTTTGCCAGGATAATCGATTGGCCGATGACCAAAAAATCATCGAAGATCTTGTGAACACGTACGTGGATTCTGCATTCGGGCCAGAGTTCGCAAGTCGGAAAAGAAGTGAAGGAGTTAATCCGCCGAAATTTAAAGCACGTCGGCCAGTTGCACTATACGAACAAAGTAATAATAACGGTCAAGACCTTGCAACACAATACGTTCAGTGTTAGAATTGATCCTAGCAAAACGATCAAAGAGCTGAAGCAGAAAATTGAGGCTGTCAATGCTTTCCGGGCCAAGGTAATCATTTTCCGAGTGATAATTTGCTAAATTAATAGTGGAATCTTAGCTACAAACAGAACACTAGCAGAAAGTAATCTCACCTTGGAACCGAAGTTATTAGAATTGCGTGGAAAGGTTGCAGAATTGTCGCGACAAGAGGAGGCTTTTACATAATTCGGCTGCAGACATGACTTGAGTAATTCATATTGTGGAAAATGTCACTGTCATAAGGTGTGCGCTGTTTCTTAAATCGTTCGGCACTAACAACCGGAAAATCATCGTCCATACGGAAAGTTGGAGTCGCAGTGGCTACTGCTAATAGGAGTTTTCGCCCCGTTGCCGTGCGAACTCTCCACTGGCAATGAACACCAGTAATACAGTTTGTGTAATTCAGGACTTTAACCTGTTAGAAACCGATAAGTTAGATTATGTATAGATGATCTAATGAATTGATTAAAAATTAGAAGAAATAAAAAATGATGAATTAAATTTGAACCGTCGGTCTTTCTATTCCGTCGAATCTGACCGTGTATAGGACCAGGCACGGTGGAAGGCTTATCTCACAAAAAATGAGCTAGCCATCGGGCGCGCTTCACTTGTCTTTTAGTTTCAGGACTCTTGCGGGTTGAGTGGCCTCTAGTCAAGGTGCCTTTTTATAGCATAAGGTTATGTGATCCGATTGCATAACTCTATGACATAAATTGGTCATCGGTATATTCCTTTTCTGATGGGAAGGCTCATGCAATGTTTGTATGAGTTTACCACTCAGAAGGTAAATATGATCCAGTTGGGCGGCTGCGAGGGGGCACCACCACCGTCCGGTTGCCCGACTCTTATTTGTGGGCCATGAGACTTGTCAGGTAACGACAAAGTTCCCCTAAGTCCGTCTGTTTTGGCTTGTTTCGACTTGTTCTTTGAATAAGCAATTCCTACCTTTTGTAGTTACCTACAATTTTTCAACTTCGGTCGACCGGATGTTGAGACCCGAATGCGAAATTCTTTTGTAGTGGCTCCTTGTGCTGGGGGAATAAACCTGCCCCACGACACCACTACGCTAGCCTGCCAGCGCATTCACGCGTCCCCAGACAAGGTCAATCTTGGCTGAAATTATCATCTTCTCTCGCCTAGGCAGCAGACCATCGCTGCAGTCCTTTATGGACATTGATACTTACCTATTCACTACAAAAGGACGGTAGTACTCACTTTTGTGTTGATTACAGAAAATTTAAATAGGACAGCTACGCACTTCCAAGGATCGGTAATACCATCAACACCTTATCTGGTTCCTGTTGGTTTTCCACGCTAGATTAGAAGAACGGATTCTGTAGGTAGGAATCGATAAGAACAATTTGCAAAAACGGCGTGTTCAATAGGCTCCGTTTTGTGGCAATTTACTGTAATACCATTCGCACTATGCAATGCTCCAGCCACGTTCAAGAGGTAAATGAAATGTATCTTACGGAGTCTCACATGGAAGACCTGTCTTGTGTACCTAGCCAACATAATTGTTTTAAGCAAAGTTTTTAGCCAACATACCGGAAACCTACGTTAAAATATTTCGAAGGCTCTGAATACGAAACTTATTGTTTGTCAAAAAAAGGCTACTACTTTGGACATGCTGTTTCTTCGGTTGGGGTTAAAACAGATCCTGGAAAAGTAGGAACAGTTAAAAAGTTGCCAGCGCACAAAGGTAAGATTAGCTTTGCAGCTTCCACAATTTAGCTACATAATGCCAGTGCTTGTCAAAGATTTTCCCAAGACCGCTAAACCATTGCATCAACTGACTGAAAAGTATCGAGCATTCGACTGGACTGAGAAATATGAGACATCCTTTGACCGAATGAAGAAGGAGCTATGTAAAGCTCCTTTGTTAGCTTACCTAGCTCTGGAAGGAACATTTTTGATGAATACGAAGGCAAGCAGTACTGGAATCAGAGCAGTTTTATCTCAGCATGGTGATAGAGAAGAGGTGTTCCTCGCGTACTATGTTAAAGCGGAGTGTTCTTCAAGGGCAAACAAAACGTTTGTGTGACGAGAAAGGAATTATTAGCCATAGTGAATACAACAAAGCATTTTCACCTGATGTAGCTATTGATGTAGAAGAGGCTCTTCGTGCTGTCGCTCCTCCACTCCATTTATTTGTTTCGAGGCTTGCATATAAAACTACTGTTGAAATGTTAATTAAACACGTGAAGCGTAAGCTTGGATCACCTTTTTCCATATTAGACTGTGTTAAGTTACCATAAGAAAATCTTCTTCATAGTCAGATAGCTTCCTTCAAAATTAGTGTTCCAGCAGAATGTAACGCTTTGTTTTTTTCCAGTGAGTTTTGTGACAACTTTCATCCCCCAGACTTAACCAAGCACGTACTTGTCAAAATCAATACTCTTTCCGCCCCCTTTGTTCATATTCTGCATCTATCTTCCCTGTAACTCTTCTTTTGACTTTTATGATTCACTATTTGACTCACTATCATCATATTGTCTTTCGCCTCATCCCACTTCACGTATTATTATTTGTGGTGACTTCAATCCTCCTTCCGTAGAATGGGACTTAGCATCATCTATTGATATCTTGTCTTCTAACCGACACTGTATTACTGTCGAATTTTCTTTCCCAATCTTCCCCTAACCAATTAAATTACGTTCTAAATATAAACAATCGGATGCTACATCTTGTAATGACGAACATTGATACTGGGCATATTCACGCACGTAGATGCTGCACCTCACTCCTATGTATCTCCTAACCCCCATCATCCCCTTCTGTTGTTAGACGTCAACATGAGCTTTTCAAAAATAACTAAATGCCATCAGTCGCTCAAGTTCAACTTCTGGAAAGCCAATACCAGCGCATTGTCGGAATCTTTGGATTCACTTGATTGGTTCTCGTTTTTTGATGGCCTTGATTGTGAAGAAGCTCTTACTAAATTTTATTCCCACCTCGACTAGCTTATCTGTCAATTCACACCCCTATGTAGGTCCAAAAAGAGCTCTGAGCCACCTTGGCTCAACCGTGACATCTTAGAAGCTCTGAATTTTAAGAACAAACTTCACCAAAAGTTTAGATTGACCGGTGATTCTGACTCTTATAATGAATTCGCTAGATCCCGTGCCTCCGCGAAATTATTAATCAAAAGCACAAGGAAAAATTACTTTACGTATATAGAGCAGTCACTTCATTCCAACCAGTCAAAACCATTCTGTTCATACATTAATCATCTAAAGTCCTGCCCGCACTTTCCTAGCACCATGTACTGGAATGATAAACAAAGTTCAACACTGAAATCCATTTCCAACTTGTTCGCGGACTTCTTCTCCACTATAACGTCCTCTTCAGCATCTGATTCTTCTTATGGTTTCCCTCTTGATTTTTCTCTGGCTGGTAGTGTTCTTGCAGTTAGCTCTGCAGATATCGAGTCCATAATTAATACTCTTGACACAAGCATTGGTTCTGGACGAGACGTAATTCCAAATGTGTTCGTCAAATCTCTGTCCTCTTCATTAAGTGTTCCTCTGAGTTTTATTTTTAACACCAGCTTGTCTTCCGGAGTTTTTGCTCCTTCTGGAAGACAGCCAACATCTTCCCAATTCATAAATCTGGTCCTCTTTCGTATGTCTCCAACTACCGTCCAATTTCACTTATATCTTGTTTCCCGAAGATCCTAGAACGTTTCGTTCATAATCACATTTATGAACTTATATGCTCCTCGATATCTCCTACTCAACATGGCTTTCTTCCAGGTCGGTAAACGACTACAAATCTACTTGAGTTTAGTCACATTGTTTGTGAAGCCCTTGATAAGCACTTTCAGGTTGACGTCGTTTATACTATTTTGCCAAGGCATTTGATAAAGTTAATCATAACGTACTGTGTAAAAAGCTAATAAAACATAGTATTTATAGTTGTTTGCTCTCTTGGCTTATCTCATACGTAAACAATCGGTCATGTAGAGTAAGTCTCTGTGGAGTGTTATCTCACTTCTTCTATCCACAGACTGGTGTTCCTCAAGGATCCATCCTGGGGCCGCTTTTGTTCCTAATATACATTGGCAACTTGCCCTCTTTAAAAGATGCTCCATGTCTTCTCTTTGCTGATGATCTTAAAGTTTTTAAAGTAATTAGATGTATTAATGATTGCATTTCCCTCCAAAATGACCTGAACGTTCTTTGCAATTGGAGTGTATCAAATTTTCTTTCCCTTAATTTGCGAAAATGTCATAAAAAGCCGAACCCAATCTCATTTCTATATAGCCTGCACAATGAGGCGCTATCTATAGTGAGCAAGTTCAAAGACTAAGGAGTGATCTTAGACCCGCGACTCAAGTTTGAAGAGCACATCCTCGACATCATGTCACGTGCTTCTCGGGTTTCCGGATTTGTTCTTCGTTACTCATGCATCTTTGAAAATATCATGTCTCCAGTACATCTTTATATAAGAACTGTTCGCTCTATCCTCGAGTATTGTTCCCAAATTCGGACACCACATTATAAGTACCAAGAATCACTGCTGGAATCTGTGCAACGGAAGTTCACCCGAATATTATTCTTTTAATTTAAAGTTCCGTACCAATCTTATGAAGAAAGACTTTCTTTTTTGCACCTCCCATCGTTGTCATCTCGTAGACACTTTCTTGATGAATGTCTTCTATATAAGCTTCACCATCATCAGTTGCATTCAAATGTAAGAGAGTTACTGACACTGCGGACATCTAATTATTCCTCTAGAAATGAAGGATCTTACCAAATTCCATTTGCAAGAACGGAAACATTTTATAATTCACCACTACTGCGCCTGCCAAGAAATCACAATGCTATGGAGTTTGGCCCGTACCCTCCATCTTTAGTAATTTATAAGCATAGACTTAAGAATTTAATTTTAAATACCTAGCCTAGTATATATATATATATATATATATATATATATATATATATATATATATATATATATATATATATATATATAAATATATATTATGTTGTACTTTTCATCTATATTGTTTGAACCAATCTTGTAATTGGACTTTAGTCTGTAAGTTGGTCGAAATAAATAAATACATGGGCAGAAAAGCCTTCTTCAAGCTAATCATGCCAAACTTAGATGGTTACTCAATTTCTAGGAGTCTGAAGGTTAAGTATTACGTTGGCTTGAGCGACTCCAGACATACGGCTGTAGGATAGTACATCGCAAAGGCACTACATGCAATAACGCTGATGCACTTTTTGTCGATCCTGTTTGCCTGGTTGCAAATATTGCTGCCGGGTGGAGCAAAATGTTAAAATTGCGGATGGTTAAGTTACAACAATAGCTACGGATAAGGATTCGATACTGACAGAGATCGTTGGTGCACAATCAGTCAATGAAGACCTCCAGCATCTCGCAAAATCAAAAAAATCAGGGTAGCAACCAGATTGGCAAATTATATCCAAATACAGCACTACTGTAAAAAGCTATTAGGTTCAATGGAACTTCTTGTACATTGATGATTGGAACCAATTTATAGGTCTCAACATCACATGCAAGTATTTCTAGAAAGGGGCAAAATAGAAGAAGTTCTTAAAAAGATGCATGATGGAACATCAGAGCGCCACTTAAGCTTGAGCAAGAGAATACGCGGGCATGGGTGTTTTCAGTCTTACCTGTACAAGATTGGTAAGTCACGGTCCCCCGATTGTCGGTTTTACCCAGGAGAGGAGGACAATGCCTGCCACACATTTTTTGCTTACACAAAATGGGTCAGGCTGTGAAAGGACCTCTACAGGCAGACGGGAGAGCTCACCCCGAATAATAAAGTCACGGTGATGTTCGAATCGGTTGACAATGGGAACCAGGTGGCACATTATGCTCGGGCAGTCCTAAAATATAAAAGGGACTCACAGCGACTGGGGGTGTTGGGGCTTGGGGACTGCTTTTCTCGCAGTTCCTCTTCCATTTCCCCTCCTGCTAGGAAAGGGATCCCTCAGCTTGAAGGCGCCCCACGGCGTAACGAAACGAGACCTGGCCCGAAGTAATGTGTCAAACGGTTCCAGGCTAGGTTTTCAGTATGACAGGGGAAGTGTTTAGTGGGTAGCTCAGTCGCTTTCTTGTGAGCATGGGAGTCCCACACTCTGTGCGTAAATGGGCATTCACCTCCCAAACATAAAAAAAAACTGCGGATACGTGAGGGATTGTATTGGTTACACGCTCGAGAGGATGTAGAAGACTGGTGTTGAAAACGATACAATGGTGAAGCTGTGAAAGGATCCAAAAACCAACTTGCGGGGACAAATGCGAATTTATAATATGGTCATTCCCTTTGAAAGGAAAGCTGTCGACGTTGCTAGACTTTTTCTGTACCAAACTGAGCTAAATCAGTTAGTATCGCAATTATTCAGTAAAATGTGTCGACTATTAGGTATTCACAAAACTAAAGCAACGCTTCTTTATCCCTAATCAGGTGAAATGGTCAAGTGGTTAAACTAGACATGAATCAAAGATATTCGATATTCTAGGAGGTAAGTGATAATCAGTTAGGTTGGTCGTAAAATGTTATTGTTTCTAATGGCACACTGGAGCACCATTTTACAAAACCAGCGGAGAAACACATTTCCCAATTCTTTTCGGTGACCATAACTCGGATTTTAGGAAGAATAATTTGCATTTTATCGGAAGTACGATCCATCGGTTCTTCCGTGCAGGACATCTAGTTGTCTCCTTCTTTAGCAGTAATGGCCTGATATCCTCATCAACTAGCCACCCGAATTTTCTCCGTTGATCAACTTTTGTGAAACTCAGTCATTGCAGCCCACACTTCTACTCTCGACACCTTTTCTTTGATGTGTAGGCAACTTTACAGTAAGCTGATCATGGGCAACTGGACAATGCACCGGCATTACCATGCACTCCATCCTTCTGATGAACTATTTTGAAGTTGTATGACTGCAGTCATTCAATCCTTCGAGCAACTTATTCTTTGGGGGCTTTGAAGTCAAGCAGTTATGTCAATGACGTACGGTCCGTTGAAAGAATGCATTTTTGCCGATAAAATCGCTTGTTAGATCACTTTGTGGCTTCTAAAACAGCCATTAATTCTTTCCAGGTCACTCAGTAAATCCTTTCACTATTTGAAAGAACTCAGTTGACGTACAAATAAATTTCAGAGAAGCATGGCACCAACTTGTCTTTCGCTCGGATTTATCCAATATGAATATTTTTTGGGATCGGCATATGCCAGCACGCGTTATTCACACATTTTTCCCTTCAAAGTCTTAAAAGCTTCCTGATGTTATTCGTTTCAGATGCAAAGAAGATACGTCTCAATTAGCTGATGGCGGCATTTAGTTATTTTGGCAAAGTACTTAAGACTAGTAGCTAAAGATAGTGGTTTGGTGCTGGCCAAACTTATATAGCTTCGGTTTGTTCAGGGTCCATTTTCACACCCTCTGTTGAAACGGTATGTGCCAGGTATTTTATTTCAGCTGCAAAAAAGACTCACTGATCGAGACCGTGCTTTAGATTCACCCATCACAATCTAAAGAATACCTCCTACAAATTCTGCATATGCTCTTAAATATTCTCCTTGCAATGACGGTGGCGTCCAGGCATAATACGTACTTCATCCGGTGCTCGAATGTTACTAGAGTGTTAAAAGTCCAAATGATATCACTATAAATCACCGTAATCTAGTACCAACTAAGAATGTGGTTTCCTCTTAGTCCTTTTTATCTATTTCTACCTACCAGTGGCAAGTCTTAAGATCAAATGTAGATAACCATTTCAGGTCAGCCAAGGTTTCCATAAGGTCCACTATACGTGCAAGCGGGTAACCAAATTTCTTTCTGACATGATTAAGCTGCCTATAGTTGACAAAAAGCGAGTGTTTCCATCCTTTTTCTTTACCAAACTACTGGTGTGGCATATGGACTGACAAAAGGTGCAATGACACCAAGTTTCTCCATACCTGAAATTTATGTGCTCAATTCTCCATGATTTGCTAAAGGAAATTTTTTTGTACTTGTCAGATCGGCTTGGCTCCCTACATGTCTGGAACTTGCGTCACTATACTTGTTTTCTCTTGATCCGTAAAGAATATACCACAATGCTTAGTCATCAAGCCGTAGGGCTGCTTGGAAAGCTCCAGTGGTAAATTGATTGGTTTGGGTATCGCTGACATCAACTAGTGGGCCTTGCTTATCGAACTTTTTCTATCTTAGTGATTGCCACCTCAGCATCTTATGATATTACGGCAGAAACAAGTTTGCAGATCTCAATAACATCCCCAGCTTTAAATTTTGTGCTGGAGTTTGGGGTGTCAAGGACTTCAACTGGCACGCACCCATTTCTGTTGGTTGTTACAAGGTTCTGTCCAACAATAAAATTGAATAGTACTTCCACTTGAGTTTTGTAGATACTCCAGATCAGTTGTGTATTAAAAATCAGTGCATTGGAGTTTTGACAGGATTGTTACGGGAACCGCAGTCCAAATATTGCTCGGTTCGTGTTCCGTCGTTCCTCTCTGTGTACTGTAAATGACAACATACATACGAAAAGCTGCGAATTGTAATCAATGCATCTGTGGGCACGGTGTCGTATCATGGATTAGCAGAAGTGGGTGTGTATCCATACTCGTATTAAGTATCAAACATATACACACAAGACTTCGCAATCGAACGTACCGCCCAGCGGAACGAATTGGTTACATGCATTGCAAATCGAGTGAAAGCTTTAGCTTTGTGGTTGCACCAGTCACAGAGAGATGGCACTAAATACGTTAAACTGTTTTGTTGTTGAACTTTGATCTTTTTTGAAATGGTTAATTTTCTTCATTATTTTAGTTGGTAAGCAATAAAGTCAGCATAATTATAGTATAAAAGAAACTTAAAGACACAAGACAATCGAGAAGTATTTCTCCATTCACTGGCTCAAGGCGTGCGCCCGAGCTTATTCTATCTCAAGGCACTTAGCCCGAGATAAGTGAAAAGTGGGATACGTTCAACTGCGTACTCAAGGCATCCGCCCGAGTATCAGCGCCCCAAGGCAGTTATGCCCGGGGCCTGCAGTTGAACTAGTAGTTGATTGATTTATCAATCTGACTGCGTACTCAAGGCATCAGCCCGAGTATTAGCGTCCCAAGGCTTTGTGCCCGGGGCTAGCAGTTGGATTGTAATCAATCGATTCGCTAATATAACTGCGTGCTCAAGGCGACAGCCCAAGCAACAGTTAAAGTCTTAATTAAATTGGTTTGTTTTTCTCTGGTAACAAAAATAATTAAAGAATATAATAATCGTGCGAATTAACTGCTCCATTAACACTCTAAATTCATAAATATGTAAATATAAAACCTCATTAACTAGTTCTTTAATAAGTTAATCACTTCAGAAAATTTCATTCATTGATCGCTCCATAAATGCCCAACTTTATACGTCTCTGCAATAAATTAATTATTGAAAGAATTCCCTAGTAAATATGTTAATAAAATTAATATAGCCAACTGAACTTGTTATTATATGACCAAACAAAGAATAAAATAAAACTTAAAACATTAAACAAAAACACTCTTTTACTGATCTAGTTGGCGAGTATAAAGTAGCAGATAAGTATCATACAGGAATATCTCTCTCTCCCCGGGAGCCTTGATGTGTATATAGGATACACATCATATCAAGCTCCCAGCGCATGCCAGTACACATAGGGTGTACGGGTATTGTGCAACAGGATCTACGGTTGGAAGTCACAATTCAAGCTGGTGTGCTGGATCGCATTATCTTTGCCCGTTACAGCTAAAGCTGTTCAATTGCTTGACCATCCGATTTGACCTATCTTTTGCTCAACTTGATTTTTGACCTAGCCAACTTTCCTTCGAGAAATTTTATTTGGTTGCCCAACTTTTGATGAAAGCTTCCTAGGCCTGCCTTTTGATCTTCTTTCGATCTTGTAATGATTTAACTTCTTTTGTCGTCGCCATCATTTCGAAATGAAAATTGAAACCAACGTCTCATTGGTCAAAGACGTGGAGTCTCGCTACGTTACAAAAGACTGTATCATCCTAGTTTACTCCCAGGTAGCTGCTCACAGACTAGCTGAAATATTTTTTGTGAGATTTAAAGTTGGCGGCGAAAAGCGTTGTTCTATATGGAAAAGTTCTATGGACGAAAATAGTTATAAATGTATATAAAGTATGATTTAGACATAAGTAGAAGGTTATAACGATACCGAACGATAGGAATTTAGTATCAAGGAAGAACCAAAGTGTGCAATAATGCACGGACAATTCTGACTTGCAATATTCCAGTAAGCGAGAAAATTAAGAGCTCCATGAACGATTCTTAGCGGTGTATCAAGGGTTCTAAACACATATCGAGTAGAAATCAGAACAGAATATTAGAGAATAAAATTTAATGAATTTGATGGGTGATTAGAAGTGGAACGAAAAAGTAAATTTAATGAAATATAAATGGAACATAAATAAGCCCAATAACTTAATAACGAGATGAACAAGAAAATTTGAAGCCCATTACATCGATCTTTAAATATGTGGATATGACATCACCGGAAGGACAGTAAATTTCTTGAACATTGTTGTTTGAAAAGAATATAAATCTAAGCTACACAAATCTAAGAAATAACACAGGACAGAATATACGAAATAACTGACTACTCTTTCTATACTAAGATCAACAATAATAAGAAAAAGTTAATTACTTACTCTCCGCGTGGAAATCAACATAGAAATACACACGTATTTATTTACTGTCTGCATCTCTCTGTTTCTGATTTCACTTTTTGCTTGATTTTTTGTTGTGTATGCTATTATCATGAATTATATATATTCAGTTCCCTCAACCTTAATTAGGGTTTTGTAAAATAATTTTACAAAACCCTTCTAAAATCGCGTCCTGTCTGTCCGTCTGTCTGTCTGTCCGTCCGTCCGTCCGTCCGTCCGTGTGACTAAAATGAAACAATTATATGCTCGTCTGACAAGTTCCTCATAGAGACTATATATTGTATAATTAATATCCAACATTGGTGGTTGGAAGCAAATGGAAGTGTACAAATTATAAAAATCAAACTATAGTATATAAGATTACGATTAATTACTATCTATAGATGACTTAAGTAACGGTATTATTTCTATGACGGCACGTTAAGCTTTAAATAATATTATGCTATTATTATTTGTATATATATGCTTGGCCGAGAAGATGAGAAATTGTCAATATTTTTTATTTACAACAATTTAATGAAGAATATCAACGGAAAATTAACTTCAAATAGGGAGGTGCATCCATTTTTGAGTATTGAAAGCATTAAGCAATTAAAAATTGATAACTTATATGGACTACTCATTCCCAATTAAATCAATTAAATATCGATTCTTGAAATAGGAATGAAAATTATAACCAATAATAATGAGAAATAATACAACCTATGTTAATAAATAGCTCATAACACAAATAATTATACAAAATAATACGAACACCATTAATATTCAACAAATAATACAAATAAGAATGAGAAATAATACTACAATTATAATAAGTAACCAATAATAATAAAACTTAATTCTAACCATATTAATGAATTAAAAAAAAAATACGACAAACAATAATAATTAAGACATAATAGATATCATTACAATTAATAATAACCAATGATACAAATAACAATAATAAGGATCATGAAAGCTGCTGCAATAGCTAAGACAGATTCAACCTTTTTTTTATAAAATTTTAATGTTTCCGACTAATTCGTTTTAAAGGAATTAGTTGAAAGACAAAACCAGGAAGAACCTTAGATTCAGTAACGTAAACCAAAGGACCCATATAAATCAGTTTCATTTATGGCAGCAATATGAAATTTGAGCCTTTTGTTTGCAACATTAGATTAATTGAATAGATATATGATCATTGATGATATGAAATACATGAGTACAACTTGATTTCCAAAAGAGACCGTAATTGAAATTTCAATTTCGCTAACATTCGCTCGTTCTAATTAAGAAGCAATATCAAATATCTAGAATTCTAGATTTATCCAAACGAAATAGGAAACGATTCTAATTGCATTTGGCTAACGTATTCTAATTGATCATCTATCGTTTGTTGAGGATATTACAAAAGAACTATTTATAAGTTTTAAACAATTCAGGTCATACTTGAATTTCCCTGCATTCATTCCATCATGTTATATATGAAGTGACCATCACAAATAACATATTATATAAAATGTGAGGAACTAATAACAAAAAAAAATATATTTACGATGAGAATGTAGTTTTTCATATAAATGTTGGAAGTGCGCAATTCCCACTATTCCTACGTAAATTTAGTCGCATTTTCTTTTATAAAAACAGAATAATTTATTGCAATACTGTGTCATTGCTTTCATACTTGTATATCAACAAATAAAACGGTTAATGAGATATCTTATATGTAAAAATAGTCAGTACCAGTTCTATCCGCTATTCTTTTTCTATAATAATATCAAACATTGAACAATATCAATCGCGATTAGTTTTCAACATACAAACATACGTAGTAACCGGAAAAATTGTCTAGAAAATCATGAGTCAATTATCATTTATTCATGCGTATATTGTACTTCATGAAAAATGTTCCGACATACCTTTGGTTTTTGTTTTATTGATAATATTTTTAAACATTTTCGCGATTTTTGCTGTTTGTAGATAGTAAATATTTTGTTCTTAGATTGAAACGAGTTTTCGTTTTCATACTGAATTTGTTCTTTAGTTTATACACATGATGAAGCCTAGAACATTAATTGAATCAATAAATAACATGAATTGCTGAAATAACAACGACTTTCCTTTCCAGTGGTCCTTCTTTTCCAGAGGCAGTGAGAGTGCAGGGTAAGTATGCCGGGGAGAGGGTAAGGTTTCAAAAAATTCGCTGAGGTCGGTTTAGCGTCACATGTGGTACCTTTGTTGGATTGCCTTTTTCTTTAGCGTAGCTTTCGTCGGTTTCAAGTTAACGTAGTGTATTTTTTGGTACCGCGTCGGTAAAATTCGGGAACGCGAAATGGAAATTAGATTTTTGTACTTGACTGGATTAATGAAGAAATACGGAGTAACGTAAAGTAGGTTTCTTCTCCGTATGATTGTGTTTTCGACGCGTTTGAAACGGGCGTTTAATGGTGGCTGAACTACGTAATTGAGCGTAATCTATTTTAAGACCCGTGACCGAAATCCTCTCCGATCTAGCTGGCCGACAAGCAGCCACCGATTGGCACCATCCGTTGACACGACTCAGGCTTCACGTCTAGAACCGATGAGAGGTCGGTTCCAACTTCGTTCGTGAGTTTAGACGGAAAAATCATTGCAATTGGCGCCCAAAGCTGGGCCCAAACATCCTAAGGGGATAAGAGATTCGTGTCTTCTGACGAGTTGGTCCTTTACGGAGGATGTAAAGTACCTTGGTACTCGAGCTTCACAAACAGGAGCAGTGGAGTTGTGTGATACACACTTGCAGTCGTTTCACGTGAGTTGTAGCTTCCGCTCTCCTTTGTTTGATTTTTTTTTCGCAACAGAATCCTTCCGATGTGTTGTCCCAGGTTGACCCCTGTAAGGACCTTCTATTGCCTTGATGGAACTGTCAGCCAGATGGGTTTCTCCTATCGGCCTGGACTCTCAAGAAGATAGAAGGCTACATTGCCTTTATGTCGCGGAAGGATTCTACTCATTTTGTATGCGTGATAGACAAGTGGTATCGGTTCAACGTTTGGTCGCGTATACTGCAGTTGCGGAACCCGGAATCCTTCCACGTGTCGGGAATTTCGACCGCGTACAAAGCTGTTACGGTAGCTCTACCACTTGTCTCGTCAAGTCAATTAACGTAGTTTAGAGACGGTTTTTGTAATGTATGTGGGTTTGGGGATAAATTCTAGTAAATCGGCCGAAAGCACCTTTTTTTTCGGCAGACCACCATTCATTCTCATTTCCCTTTGGAGGAGTTGGCGCTGCTGGAAAGGAAAGTGCTTATCAAATAGTTTTTTTTACTTGTATTTACAAAATAGCTCGCCACTATCGGCCACTAAATTTATTACGAGTTTTTTTAAATAGATAAATAGTTTAGTAGTTAGGCGCAATTTATATTTTTTCATAGTAATGCCTACTAACAATAACATAGACAAACCACAATGGCAATGAAACTAACACCCGACAAACGATGGACCCGATTCAAAACGGTCCAACCCGCTAACTGCGGGATTTGTTTCGAGGGCGTAGTGGAGGGTGTAAACAGCGTGCGACTGGAATGGGGACACCTGTTCCATCGTGCCTGCGTCCAACAACTCCTACTGACTTCCGAGCTCTGTCCACTATGCCGTCGCCCTATAGAGCGGACTGCCGTAGACACCCCCCTCGGAACGCACGTCCCGACGCGTGGAGCAGTGGCGAAAGGGTCGCAAGGTGTTGAACCGCCCCAATCACTGTTGGACCTGCAAGGAGCCGTGGGCGGAGAAGTTCCTGCTGCAGTTGTCGCGGCCGAGGTTCCGACCGCGCCTTCCACCAACTCCATCGACACACTCTTGGCCTTAATGCAAGTGATGTCCGAGAGGGTCGGAAACTTGGAGGGAAGACTACAGAACCTCCAGATTAGCCAACCCCCCAGCCGCGTGAGAACTCCACCTGGCTGTTGCAGACATCATGTTTCAGAAGAGGGGTGAGTAACCAGGGGTGGCATACTGAGGCCGGCCAGTGCTCAGTCGTGTTATGGGTCTTTCGGGACACCCTCTGTTCGTGCTGAGCCACCTTACACACAAAAACTAACACAAAAGGAAACGGGTGGGAGAGGAGGAGGTTATCCAGAGAAATGAAAGATTACTGTTAAATTAAAACATTTTTAATTCTTGAATCAACTCAAACAGCAAGTTCCACCAATTCAAAAGATCAAACTACAAAAGAAAATTAGCACAATATAACAATCTAATACATACATTTAAAATCAACGGGTACTCCAATAGCTTACTCAAGCAAGCAAAAAAATTGAAATTGCATATTAAAAAAAAAATTTACATCAAACAAAACCAAATTTAAAGGAATAAAAAAGAATAAGAATTTACTCACCCTTTTTATGCTGCCGAGCACTTGGCAACTGAAAAAAAATCCCCGTTTCTCATATGTAGCGTAAGGTTTCGAAAAAGAATTTGAATATTCATTATTTCCGTTGCCACTAAATAGTGAATTGTGCTTACCTTCTAACTTTTGGGGGCCGCCATTTCTAATGCATGCATTTGATTTTGGAATCTTTTAAGAGTTTGTGTCTTAGGATCTCATCAATCAATGTGCCAAGTCTCGTTCAAATTGGAGTTTCACTGTAGACAGGGCAAAAGCATTCAATTTTTAATGAAAATGGCAGCTAAAAATATTACGTTTAAAATTTTCGAGTTTTTTATTTTTCATCCGATCTTCACAATATTTTGCACAATACAAGAACTAATACGAAACATCCATAATCTCAAGTTTCATCAAAATCCATTGAAAAATGTGGCCGCTAGGGGGCTACAAAAATCTGAAAAAATCACATGTTTAAACCGCCGCCATTTTAAAATTTTCTCATGGATGATCACCAAAAAAATATATATTCTGTCGATTTAATTAGTTTTTATCTTAAAACTAAGTTTCATATACTTCGGATCAAAATTGCGGCTTTTAAAAGCCTTTAGAGATTTGGGCTTCAACTAGCCGCCATTTTGTTTTTTTAAGTTTGACCTCCAATGTTTTTTACATAGTTCTTTAGATACTTTTATTTTACACCGAACAGCCAATTTTCGCCAATATCTGTTTAAATGTTTAATCACAACTGCAACAACAAGATTTTGCACGTTTTTTTACCTTTGAGTGGCCGCCATTTTGTTTCAGCCGTACTGACTTTGGATTTTTTATTGTGAGGTTCATTATACATGTCAATGAACCTCTGTATCGAATTTCATCCAAATCGGAGCTACACTTTGGCCAGAACAGAAATCACGATTTTTCGTCTGAAATGGCCACCATTTTGTTTTTGCCCGGCCGATATCCAATACACCTTTCCTGAAAATTTGGTGAAAATCGAAGCAAAATTGCAACCTCTAGCGTGGTCACAAATTTCGTTGTATCCCATATATATGTATATATATATATATATATATATATATATATATATATATATATATATATATATATATATATATATATATATATATATATATATGATGCTCTCCGCAATAGGTAAATTTCTCTCGAGAAATTTAACCTAATCAATTTCTCTCGAGAAATTTACCTAAAAGAGGGGGGGGTTACAAAAATCAAGTAATCTACAATTTATTCCATTTTAAAATGAAAGCATGAACAAACCACCACTAATCTTCTCTGTTTTTGTTTTTTTTTTTTCATTTTTGGAAACTCCGGCACAGGCTTGTGTAAACTGTCCAACTTCTCACTTTTATTTTCCGGCACTTTACCTTCATTCCTCTTCACTTTAGAATAACTAATACGCCTTGATAGTCACTGTTTCTTTTTTCCTCACTCCTTTTTAATTCTTTTTATTTACAAGTTTTGTTTATTTCTTTACTATCGAACTTGTGCATCCAAATCAAAATTATAATCGTACACAAAATTTTGTCCACCATCACCCAAATTAAAAATCTTCTCCCCAAAATCCAAGTTAAAATTCACTTAACACCCAAATTAACAATTTTCTCCCCAAAATCCAAGTTTAAATTCACTTAACACCCAAGTTAAAAATCTTCTCCCCAAAATCCAAGTTAAAAATCACTTAACGATCATTCAACTTTCTACCGAAATTCCAAATAAAAATTCACTTCACGATCATTAAAATCTTCTCTCTAAACTCCAAACTAACTCCACACCGCCAAAGAACTTCTTCCCAACGCACCGCCAAAAACAATCCCACTTATTTTAAAGTCAAATACCCTCAACTGCCAAAAAACTCAATCCCGCGATCCTTTCATTCCCAATTACCGCTGCCGCATCCATGTAATGTGATCGAAGTTCAATACACTTCTGTTACAATACCCACGCATCCTTTCCATATCGACAAACGCAACAATTTCCATTTTGCATATATGGCAATTTGCATAACCATAATAGCGTTTGGTTATATGCAAATTGTCATATACGAGTATACGGAAACAATTGCTTTTGCCAATATCCCAAAAAGAGTGTTTTCCGGTACTCGGGAGAAATTGAACCCAGGGTCCCAGTGGACCCCTGGTCGGGAATCCATGACGCTACTGACGGAGCCACCTTCTGTTGATTTCCCATGCATCGACTTAGCGGCTTCAACTATGCACCTTTCTTAATTGGCATGGAAATGAAATATGTTAATAGGGAAGCGAGAATGAATTTTTGTTAGTATGACGAATAAAATTTGTGAGTGGGTGATAGTGAATAAAATTAGTTTGTATGAAGAAAGGAATTAAGTTTTGTCAATGAAAAGGTCTCGAATGAAATTTTGTTAATGGGAAATAATGAATGAAATGTTGTTAGTGGGAAAGTTAAGATTATTATTTTTTTTCTTTTTTGTATTAAAAAAAGGGTAAGAGGATAGAATTAATGTGATGGAGAAATAAAAATTAACGTTAAGTGGAAAAACTATATCAAAAAATTTAATAGACAAAGAAAAGGGTAGAAGTGCCCAAAAGATGGTGGAGATGTTACGGCGGCAGTTTGCATTGTGTAAAGTTGGAGCATTAATGGAGCTGCAAAATATCTGCGATTTATATTTACTTTAATTATATCTGTTATTGAAAGGAAATTAAATGTATGATATTGTTATCATATTTAAGGAAAATAATCCATTAAGAATATAACTGCAGGCCCTGGGCGCAATCGCCTTAGGACGCTAATACTCAGGCAGACGCCTTGAGTACACAGTTGAACGTGCCTTGAGATAAACTAAGCTCGGGCGTACGCCTTAAGCCAGTGAATGGAGAAATATTTCTCGAATTTCTTGCTTGTTGTAGTGAATAAGAGATTTTCATATGTCCGTGAAGGACCGCAGCGATGTTCTGCTGCCTCGGCAGAGGAAGATGTTGGTTCCTGCCGAGAATGCCCTCGTCCGGAGACGCGTGAATGCGCTGGCAGGCTAGCATTGCGGTGTCGTGGGGCGGGTTCGTTTCCCCGGCACGAGGACTCACTACAAAACATTTCGCATTCACGAATTGCTTGCAGAGTTCGAGAGGACGACCGAAGTCGCAAATCAGTAGGTAACCTCCACGATGGAATTACGACTTGTTGCGAGAACAAGTGCAACCTGACAAGAAAGACTAATTTGGGGTTGACCTCGTCTTTACCCAAATACATTCAGGGCCCACAAATGAAAGAGGGGCAACCGGGTGGTGGTGGAGCCCCTTCATGCCCACCCAACCGGAATAAATCCAATGTTAAATCGTTGAAGTGGCCAGGTATTCCTCTTCTGAGTGGAAAACTCATACAACTTGAATTGTATGAACCTTCCCATCAGAAGGGGAGTACCCCGGTGACCAATTTATGTCATAGAATTATACAATGGAATTGCATAACTTTATGCCATAAAAAGGCACTTGGCTTGGGCCACTCAACCCATTAAGTCACCTGAAATAAAAAGGATTAAATTGTACCCGGTGACTGGCTCATATTTTGAGGGGGAAGCCTGCCACCGTACCGGGTCCTATACCCGGTTAGAAATGGAGGAAAGGAAAGACCCTCGGGTACGTTTTTAATTCATTTTTATTTTTTTTCTTTCAATTTTCAATCAATTCATTAGATCATCTATACCTAATCTAACTTATTGGTTTCTAACAGGTTAAATTCCGGTATTACACATTTTCTGATACTCTATAGCTGACCACAAAATCTTATTTGGAATTTGAATATAAATGAACTATTTATGTTACACTTATGTACATTTTGTATGGTGATAAATAATACTTAAATAAAAGGCAGAATTTTAGTAATGAATCAATTTGAGAAAGATAATCTTCAACACAGGAAATGTTTCAATTCCAATCTACCTTTCTGACGAGCGATGTTAACAGGGTTTTCAAAATTGCAATCTCTGGTTGAGAATTAATTCCAAGCTCTTAGAGAGCGATTTAATAGACTAAAATTATCGCCCTTTATTAAATTTTTGACTTTTAATTATAAGAATAATGTTCAGATACTGTTACATTACAGACTTCTGCGGAAAATGCCAGAACAACGATGTTGCAAGTGATTATTTTGCATGTCCCATAATTATCTCTTTTTGTTGCAACAAATACTCGTTTATACTTGTATTTTACCTGAACTGTCATTCTAAAATCCCAGTTGAGAAATTACATCATTATTAACTCTCGTTAAACACAAAAGCTTCGAATTTAATCTAAATTTTTTATCTGTCATTTATAATACCTTTTTATATTTTTGAATGGTGCAAAATTTATTGTTTATATTGTCTTTGATTTTTATCATTTCAAATTGTTATTCTTTTTATTGAATGGGTTTAGGCTATTATTTTAAGTGTGATATTTTATCTTATGGTTTAATTTTACTAAGAATTTGAATCAGTGCTGTCATATAAATGGGTAGTAGAAAGATTTATAGGGTAAATAATTAGGTAAATTTGTTTATTTAAATAAATGAATCAGTATTATTTTATAATTATTATTATTAAATAATAAGGTAATGTTATCTTATTTTTTTATTCAAATTTCGGGAACTTTTAACGGAGTATCACTAAATGCAAATGATATAATGCCTTTGATGTTCAAGTACATCGACAAAGCGTAAACTGAACATACTCTTTATTATATTAAAAATCCAAAATTTTTCATGAAATTGAAAAAAATGTTCACTTTCAAGAACTGATTAAAATATGTATGAATATAAAATTAAGCCTTCAAAATTAGACCAATAAGTATGCTCATTTACATATCCGGTATCGAAAACTAGTAAAGTGCAGATATTTGAGAGTGCCAAAAAAAATCTATAGCAAGAAATACATTGAAGTTCACGAACAAGAATTACTAAAACCAGGCGTAATCTCTGGATGCACAACGTAATCAGTATAAAAATGGATACATGCAAATTAATCGCTCTGAACTCAGACAGATTCATTCAAATTAATCGTGTGATAGCAAAGTTCTATATGCAATTGATTACATCATGGTGCTATAATTTTCATGCGAACTTTATCCAAAAATATTTCGACAAAATTCATTGAATGCCACATAACATTCTATAGAGAAAATTATCTCTTCAAGATTATGTTTCTTAATGCTCAGGTCGTCTTGTATCTGAACACGACTGATAAGCTTTTCTTACAACTACACTTTCAATCGACGCTTTTAATTCTAAGGTTTTGTGACTTGAACTTCATACGGGATTCCAATAAGACGCGAAAATGAACATGCATGCAAAAGCTAATATGAATTTTCTATTACTTGAAATAATGTGAACTACTCAAGTTATGTCTGCGCCGAATAATGTGAAAGCCTCCTCTTCTCCCGACAATTCTGCAACCTTTCCTTGCAATTCCCGAAAAGCATGGACAGCCTCGATTTCCTGCTTCAGCTCTTTGATCGTTTTGCTAGGATCAATTTCCACGGTGAGCGTGCTGTGTGGCAATGTCTGGACCGTTATTATCACTTTGTTGTTTAGTGCAACTGGCCGACGTGCTTTAAATTTGGGCCTTCACTTCACTTCTTGCTACAGAATCTTCGCAAGCATTACTTTGTGCATTTCTATCGCGATCAATTTACTCCGACCACACACGCACTTTTATTTTTTCCACGCAAATATCCACCGTGTATTTACTAGTTTTTTCTCTTGTGTCTAATTAAATCTACATTTGCGAACTACCGTACTTTTCTTTTTCGTTGCCACATAGGGAAACGTGAGAAGATTCGAAGAGATATTTGTCGATCAAACGCGTATTTATTTTGTTCGGGTTGCCGGTTTTTCTTCGAAGACTTGCTCTCTGATCCTTCACTAGTTCATTTCACCCCAAGCATGCACCATTCAAACACAGAAATTATTCCATGAAAGTGTTCTGTGTACTTCTGTGAAACGTTCCAGTTTGTTTGTATTCTCACGATTCATCTCTGTGTGCACGCTTCTTCTAACAAGTATTGTGGAGGAGTTTCCGAATTTGTATTGGAACATGTACAGTACATTAACAACAACGATTCCACGCGAACCGACTTCCTTAATCGATGAAGCGAAGTTGCATCACAGCATTTCGAAAAATTTCCGACAAAAGAGCTAACGGTTAATTACAAATCCGTTACATGCTAAGTGCATTGAGTAACTAATTGTTACTAAATTCGGGGGCAAATCAATGACGCCTTTTTTAGTTTTCTTTTATAGCATAACCATGCTGACTTAATTGTCTACCAACCAAAATAATGAAGACAGTTCGAAGAAGTACATGATCAATGTTAAAATGCAATGTTTTTTACCGCCATCTCTCTGTGACTGGTGCAACCACAAAGCTCAGGCTTTCGCTCGATTTGCCTGATTGCAAATACGTGTAACCAAATCATTCTACTGAGGTGGCACGGTCGGTTGCGAAGCCTTGTTTGTGTATGTTTAATACTTAATACGAGTATGTATAAACCCCGATTCCTGCTAATGCATGATACGAAGCCGCGCCCACAGATGCTTTGGTTAATTCGCATTTTTCGCATATGTTGCCATCCACAGTACATAGAGAGGAACGACTGAACACGGACCAAGTAATAATTGCACTGCGGCTTTCGTAACACCCATACAAATTTCTGTGACCCAAACATGCAATTTAAGGATTTAAAAAATGGTGGTTACTTTTCAGGTTGGGGAAATGGGTATGAAAATAAAGATTGGCAAAGTGTACCGTCTGACATATCACATGAAAGTTATTGTGGTGAGTCTCGAATATATTATTTTTATTGTTTTAACGTTAATAGTTTTCAAGTCATTTAAGAAAATCCATGAAAATTAACCATTCCCCCTCCTCCTGTTATCGCCAAAACTGCTGAGCTTTAAAATTTAAGAAAAATACTGATAACAGTTCTTTACCCGGAGATTATAGGAAAGTTAATAGGGCCTCTATGGTCTGAACATTGACTCGTAGATTTTTTAGTGTAGAACAAAAAACCTTCTACCAATAAGTCATAGTCCACATATACACAAATATACGACGATAGACAATACTCGTATATTCAGCGATTCCCGTCTACAATTCGGTACCAGAAGTAATTTTCATATTTGCTAAAAAAAAGAAAAAGTCAACATATGGAACCCTCCACACGGGAGTTTAATTCACACTTGTCCGAGTTTTCTCTGTTGATTCATGACTGAACATATCAAAATCTGAACATATCAAAATCATGCTCAGTTAGGCACTGAAAGTAGTCATGGCCCTACGAAGACTCTTTCATTCCAAATACATTGATCAAAAGGTCAAAATTATCTGTTACAAGACCCTGGTTAGACCAGTTTTGATATATGGATGTCAGACCTGGTACAACCAGAGCGCTAGTACTATTGAAAAATTAAGAGTTTTTGAAAGGAAATGTCTTCATGCATGTTTCATTAGCAAAAGTATGATAAAAAAAACAAATGCAAGTACAATAATGATGAATGTTCAATTTATTCAAATGAAACAAGATTAATAATATTTAGATGTAACGTTATGGAATACCTGGTCGTGACCTGCACGATGTGCGAATAAGAAGAGAGTGAACGAGTGTACGTTTTACTGAATACTTAGAACATAATGGAATTTTATGGAATCTAAACGTAAATACATTTAGGCAACTTGACAAACTTAGTAATTTTAGATTCTGATAAATTTTGATGAAAGACAAATTTTAATTTCTAACGAGGTCGCCACATCACTCTCCCCTCATTTAAAAGAATTGTATACATTTATTAGCTTACATTCCTATGAAAAGATTCTTTATTTTACATTGTATATAATTCATTTTCTAATAACTATGTCTTTCGCTAATTTTAAATTCATTATACTATTGAATTAAATTCTAAAAATTACATTTTTCTGGCCAATATATCTTGTTTTACGGTCTTCATTAAACATATAAGGATTCAATATAAATGCTGGTTTAATTCTATCAATTGATATTGACCGTTCTTTGTCATTTAAAAAAATTCTAAAATATTTTTTATTTCTGTCTAATATTTTGTATGGTCCGGAGTATGGTTGAAAAAAACTACTTTTCTTTACCTCTTCGCAGACAAATACATGAGTACATGTGTCCAACTCTTTTGGTACAAAAATATTCTTTTGTTGTCGAATTCTTGAACTACACGCACGGATTCTCGAAATTGAATTTCATATATCTTTTGCTAAACTCGATGTAATCGATCGATTAGGGTTTGAGTCTGATGCGATTATTTTTCCAGATAATCGCAAAGCTTGTCCATATAACAACTGTGAAGGAGCTACTCCAAAATCTTCCATCAAAGCAGACCTGATCCCTAAAAGAATCCAGGGCAAATTATTGTGCCAATTTTTTGGATCATTGGTTGCTCTAATGGCAGCTTTCAATTGCCTATGGAAACGTTCAATGAATCCATTTGCTTGAGGATGATAGGCAGTTGTTCGGATGCGATGACAGCCAAGAATTTTAGTCAAGTCCTGGAACAAATTAGATTCGAATTGCGTTCCTTGATCTGTTGTAATTGTTTCTGGAACTCCATATCGGGAAGTCCATTCATGTAGCAGAGCTCTTGCAATCGTTTCTGAGTGGATGTTTTTAATTGGAATAGCTTCCGGCCATCGCGAGAAACGATCTCTTATAGTTGAAAGATAAACGAATCCTTTAAATGGTGTTAGTGGTCCAACAAAGTCTATATGGATATGAGCAAATCTTCACGAAGGAACTTCAAATTCGCCAAAGGGCGAAGAAGTATGCCTGCATACCTTTGCTTTTTTGCACGAAATGCATGTTTTGGCCCAAATGTTAATGTCAGTGTTCATTTTCGGCCAAAAATATTTGGAACTAATCAATTTCCTTGTTGTCTTAATACCAGGATGCGACAGGTTATGAACAGAGTTAAAAACAACGCGTCGTAAAGATAGTGGGATGTATGGCCTAGTTCTACCTGTAGAGGTTTCACACCATATACCTTGATCCTCTAGTGGAACGTTTATTCTTTCGAGCTTAAAAGAAAGTTCCAATCGTGTTGATTGAAGAATTTCTGCAAGTTCACCGTCTTTACTTTGTTCTTGGTGTAGAATTTCGAAGTTAGTTTGATCAATTTGATCAAAAGACCCAAGCAGCAAATTGTAACCGTGGTTGCGAACAAACCGATAGTTTATTTGAAACCTGATATAAACTAGCTATTATGCAACTTTTCTTCCCGTATTGGAGGAAAATCAGTTGTTTTTTTACATGTCTTGCCTGATCCGTTTTACCAAAGTTATTTTTAACCTATTTTTACCTAGCTGGCTGTTGCAAATTCAATGAAACAAAAATATTCGTTCCAGAAAAGCTGAAATGTAACCGATTTTTAGCGAACGGTAACCAAAAAGTTCACAGGGAACTTGTGTCAATAATGAGATATTTGTAACCGTTTATAAACCGATTATTATGTAACATTTTTTTGTCGTTCAGAAGAAAAAAAAGTTTCTATTTGACTTATTTTAACTCAAAAGTTTTATTACAGTTGTTAATAATAGACTTCAATTTCATCGAAAAAATTAATGGTTTCCCATAAGTTTACATGCAACTTATTTTACACGAATTGTGTGTAATAGGCTTGAATGCAACTTATTTTACACGAATGGTATCCAAAAAGTTTTTAAATAACTACTTTGGTATTGAAGTAACTGTACTTTATTTGTCTCTTGTGTTAAAACGTGTTGGTGTAGATCATTCAGTTGAAGACGCTTGTGCATATAAGTGGTGAAAATTTTGAGTAGAAAATTGGGAAAACTAAAATTAAAATTGGAATAATAGTGATAGTGACAGTGATATTAGTTTCCTATTAGTTTCCTTTGTGACAGTGACAGTGATATTAGTTTCCTATTAGTTTCCTTTGTGACTAGTTTCCTATAAGTTTCCTTTGTGACAGTGACAGTGATATTAGTTTCCTATTAGTTTCCTTTGTGAACGTTTCAGTTTTTAAGTGAAGGTGAAGCCGATTCGATCAATACTAGTACAACGTCTCGAGTGAAATTTTTCAACAGGTAACAAATTTAACAGGTAAATGAAACGTATTATTGCGAAAAGAAAAATTTTAAGTCGGCAATCATTCACCCGGCGAACTTCTAATGTAATTCAGTCTATTAGAAGAAACTCACAATCTAATCCTATATATAGTGCTCTTAATTCCTTGGAAACTATAAATTGTGATCATCAAGTAATTAATTCAAATGAAACGGTCGAGCAAAATGTAGTTTTAAGGCCAGATGATTCTTTTTGCAGTGAACCTGTAACCGGCATGGAAAAAGATTTGCGCGATTGGGCTCTGAACCATAATATAACACACTCTGCACTTAACGACCTTTTAGAAATTTTTAAGAAAAACGGTATAAATGGATGTCCAAAAGATGCGCGAACGCTTTTAGGTACCCCATATGAGAACGTAATAAGTATTTTAGTAAATCCAGGAAAGTATTGTCACTTTGGAATCAACAGCATTTTGAATTCAGCTTTTAAGAACGTGATAACAATGCCGAGAACAGTCATCTTAGACTTCAATATAGATGGTTTACCAATAAGTAAAAGCTCGAAAGGGCAATTTTGGCCAATATTATGTCAAACAAGAGAACATGACTTTCATCCTTATTTAATTGGGCTCTATTTTGGACATTCAAAACCATCTTCTGCTGCAGATTTTCTAAAAACATTTGTTGAAAAATTGAAACTTTGCCTGTTAAATGGGATCGTCATAAATAATATAAAAGTTAAAATAATTGCAGGTAATTTTATATGTGACACGCCAGCTAGAGCATTTATAAAGGGCATAAAAGGGCATAATGGCTATTTCGCTTGCGAACGCTGCAATGTAGAACGGGTTTATTTTCATCAAACACACACAATTAGTTTTTATGAATCTTCAACTGTGAAAAGAACTGACGACACTTTCAGGAGAAGAGTACATGAAGAACATCACTTGAAAGCTTCATTACTTGAAGAACTACCTATAAACATGATCGAAAATTTTCCTCTAGATTATATGCACCTTATTTGTCTAGGAGTTGTAAAGAAAATATTGCTTTACTGGAAACGAGGAAATGCATCAAAACAAGTGAAACTGTGCCTCAAAGATCAAGAAAAACTTTCAAAAAGAATAATCGAATGTGCGGAAACTATTCCAATTGAATTTAACAGATCTTTACGAGGTTTGGATGTTGTGCACTCTTGGAAAGCCACAGAATTTAGAACTTTTCTTCTGTATGTTGCTCCAGTTGCTCTTAAAGACCTTGTGCAACCATCTGTTTGCACTCATTTTCTCTTATTGTCTTGCGCGGTTAGGATTTGCTGCTGTAAAGGCTTTTTAAAATATCTTACCGTTGCTAAACATCTGTTTGAATTATTTGTCAAAGACTTTACCAAAATATACAGCAAAGAAATGGCAAGCTATAATGTACATAATTTAGTTCATGTAATAAATGATGTAGAAAAACACGGCATACTAGACAATTTCAGTGCATTTCCTTATGAAAACGAATTACACAGATTGAAGCAGATGATTCGGACCGGAAATAAGCCCCTTGAGCAATTATCAAAGCGAAAAGCTGAAAATATTAAGGGCTTAAACGAACCGAAGGAAAAATGCTTTCCCTACCTGAAAAAGCTACATAGAGATCAAAATCACGTGATAACAAACTGTCAAGGCGTTTATAATCAAATTACATTTGAACATTTTTCCATATCATCTTCAAATAAAAACAAATGGTTTCTGACAAAATGTAAATCAATTGTTTGCATGCATAATGCCACTTTTCAAAACGGCAAACCTGTAATATACGGTTCCAGCTTATGTTCTTCAGTTGATTATTTTGATTTTCCTTGTAAGTCCTCGTACCTTAATATTTTTCATCAAAAAACCTACAAAGAGAACACACCCAAAATTTTGTTAGCAGAAGAAGTTGATTATAAACTATATCAAATTAACGTTAGCCCAAACGAAAGTGTGTTTGTTTCTTTGCTGCATTAGTTTAGATAAATAGCTTAAATTTTTATTATCATACTTCTCATATCATCTATATGTAAATAATTTTAGTGATAAATTAATTTAACGCATAAGGTTTTAAAATTACGAAATTGGTTAAGTCATATAACATTGTAAAATGTACTCCGTTGTGGAAACTGTTGAGGAACATCAAAAATTTTGCTCTGCTGTACCGTCCTGTTGGGTGAAAGGGAACACATTATTTTGGCCTAAACAACGATCGGAGCTAATAAAAGGGCGAAGGCTTTGTTCGCAACCAGGAGAAGACTGGTATCAATATCCCTGTCGGATTTTACATCAAAATATTGGTAACATTTTAGCATTTGAATCGAAGAAGTGTTGTAAAAGAATGGTAATAATTATAGTGGATCTTAATGAGGCTCTTAAATTGGAGCAAGCTGCCGAAATCTGCTCAACTTCAGAAAACGAAAATATCAATCACGAAGCGCGGAATACTGCGTCAAACTCAGTTTTCATATATAACGTGAACAATATGATGGCAAATATCAACGTTGATAGTAAGTAAAGTTTTATGTTAAATTAAATTTAATTTTCATGATGTCGGTTAACAGTTGATGAATCAAATTCGGTGTACACGATGCCCATACAGACAGGCTCAAATTCGACAGACCAAATAACAAACGCAAATTACGCAGAACCACTTTCGAGTGCTTCACATGATAAAACCTTGGATTTAGGTATTTTACGACCAATGTTTAATGAAATTTTGTTTTAAATATGGCTTGTTTTAGCTTTTGTAGAAATGGCATCACTTAGAGCAGGGTTGAGTGAACTAAAATCCCAAATTAACTTCATGCATGAGGAAAATATCAAATTTCAGGCAGAAATCAAAGTATCTCTGGATGCGATATTTGAAAAACTTTGCCATGCAGAAAAAAGGGATGTTCCTGTTGATGATACTGTTGTAGAAAGTTTTCCATTAAATAACATGGAAGCTTTAGAAGACTTCAACAATAGGCTCAGAACTGATGAGATCTACAAATTCAAACTTGTATGTTTCTTGATTAATATGAACGATATAAAGATTAACTTAATTTCGATTTACAGCAAAAGAAGCTTACAACCTACGGTGGATCAAGTCCGAACAAAATGCTCCGCACGATTTGCGTTATTTTGTTTGACGACAATTTGCTGCAAAATGTTTCCTGGACAGGAACGACTGAAAAGAAAAGTTTCTGCCATTTCAGCGAAATCGTAAAGATTTTATTTTCAGCCGTTAGGAAAGTTCACTCAAAATTCACTGATTGTGAAGGAGCGAATTTTTTTAAAGAACATTTGAAGCAAGCGATATTCCGCTTAGAAAGAAAGAAGTAAAAAATTCCTTGTATTGAGAAATAATATGCTTATTTTTCTATATTACAGCAACTCGAAATCAACCAAAAATAAAGAGAATATCGATTAAAATTAAAACTAAGTCGTGTGAAATTATCATATTTTACTTTACTACTGTACTATATTCATTATTACTGTACTATATTCATTATTATTACTGTACTATATTCATTCATTCATTCTAATCATGTACTTCTTTTACTTTTACTGCAAAACTGTTTTACAAAACTAACTTTGTACATAATAATATTCTTCTGTAAAAGTAATCTTATAATTTCTAAATAATAATAGTTACTAACATAACAATAACTGTTTTTATTTTATTATACATTTTCTGCGAATATATTTATGAGTTGAATATCTTTTAAAAACAGAATATCTTTTTGAAAATAGAAAATCAAATAAAACACGAGAGAAAACTATCAAAGCAAACATATAGTAATCTTAAAAATCCGTTAAAAGAAACGTCTGCGACGAATTTTCGTTTGTAATAAGTGTATTAAAAAAATCTATTTTGATAAATTCCCCAATTCGTAGTCACTGACCGGTAAAATGATCATTGAAATAATGGATGAGTTATTGATTTTGGTAAGGTATTACCGAAGATATGTGGCATACCGACAAAAAAAACACCTTTGTGAAATAAGATACATTATGATGGATGAAAAACGGTTTTTCAGACCAAAGTTTAATGAGAATTGTGTTGTTTCGCAGGTTTCGGAACGTTAAAAATCAACGTCATAGTATGTCTTTTCAAGAGTATTTGAAAACAGTTATTTGATTCCCCTTTTGAAACCAAGGTTTTAAACTAATGTTCTGGTAACGCGAAAAATGAACGTTCTGGTAACGTGAAATAGAAACGTCATGGTAACGTAAAAAATCAGCGTTCTAGTAACGAAAACAATAAATGTGGTGGTAACGTTTCACATCAACGTTTTGGCAACGCAAAAAGTCAACGTTTTGGAAACGTTGCAGAAAAGTGGTTTGGAACTGTTATTTTATTCCTCTTTTGAAACGAAGGTTGCATGGAAACTGTCCATATTAGGTTGTATACACGTTTCAACAACGCTGAATAAACGTTTTTCTCCTGAATTTAACACGTCACGTTGCTAACACCAAGGTTTAAAAACCGTTTTTTCACGGTTTTTACACTTAATTTTGCTGCTTGGGGAGCGAATATGGGTTCTAGAAAGTGTATCTGAGACAATGTTTTGACAACCTCTAATGTGTCTTATAGCGTTTGTAAATTGCGAGATATAATCCAACTGGTTAGTTTGTCTGGGATTTTTCTCAGTTTTACTTGAAAGCGCTTTTGTCAAAGGCTTATGATCCGTGTACAGTGTAAATTCTCTTCCCTCGACGTAGTATCTATATCTTTTAATCGCTAGATATGCTGCAAGGAGCTATCTATCGAAGGTTGAATATTTCTTTTCAGCTCGCTGTAACCCCTTTGAAAAGAATGATAGAGGTTCCCAGGTACCGGAAATGCACTGTTGGAGAACTGCTCCAACAGCCTCACTCGATGCGTCTACCCATAAACCGATTTTGGCGTCAATTGCTGGATGAACAAGAAGTGTTTGACTTTGTAACAATTTTTTAATATGATCGAAAGCATCCTCATGTACTTTAGACCATTGAAAATCATTTTTTGTGTTCTTGTTTTCTTTTAAGAAGTCATACAGCGGTATTGCGATTTTAGCCATGTTGGGCAGAAAGTGGTGATAAAAATTCACCATACCCAAAAATCGCTGTAATTGCTTGATAGTTGAAGGTGGTGGGAACTCACTAATGGCTTGCACACGATTTTTACTAGGTGCGATGCCTGCTGCAGATATGGAATGGCCTAAGAAATCAATTTGCGATTGTCCAAATACGCATTTGTCTGGATTAACTTTGATGTTATATTCCTGTAATCGTTTGAAAAGTTGCCTCAGGTGTTCTTTGTGCTCCTGAGGACTTCGACTGTATATAAGAATATCATAAACATAGACAAAATGAAATCCAACCCATTTAAAATTTGAAATGTCTGCGCTCCATTTTTCACGCCGAACGGCATCCGTGTAAATTCGAACAGTCGCTACAGGAATTTGATTATATGCCCTCACCAGATCGACTTTGGAAAAAATGTGCATCCGCGCAAATTCAAAGTACAATCTTGAATGTTGGGTAGCGGGCACTTATCGAAGATGGTTACGGAGTTCAACAAAGACGCCATTGATTGGATTCTTTTTTGGCTACCATGTGCAACGGGGAAGCAACGTTAGAGGAGGATGGTTGACATATACCTAATTTAACCATTTCGTGAAACTCGGACTTTGCAATCTTAAACTTTGGCGGGTTAAGTCTCTTGGGCTTGGTTGATGGCAGTGGTCCATGAGTGTTGATGTAGTGAACCACGTCATGTTTTATCTTCATGTTAAAATCAGGAGGTGTTTTCAAAGTGGGAAAGTCATTTAGTATAGAGCCGTATTCACCTTGAATAGGGAACAATTAAGGAGAACATACGTTGACTTCACGAACCAAGCAGTTGATAGAAACCAGTGTTTGCTTATGAATGAGCTTGCGGTCTCTTAAATCAATTAGCAGATTATTAGCATACTAAAAAGCTGCACCAGTGATGTGGTGATCAATTGCGGCAACAACAAAATTATGTGTATACGTTTTCCCAAGACCAAAATCCAATGATAGGCATTTGATCCCGAATGAATTTATGGGCGAGCCATTAGCGGAAACTAGTTTGAAGGAAGTTTTCGACTGTAAGTTTGGGAATCCACGATTTGAAATAATAGATACGTCAGCACCAGTATCTATCAGAAATTGTGTGCCTGTTCGTTTATCTCTTACGAATAAGCGGCGAGAAACATCCCGAAACTCCGAAGCCGCAGTCAAAGTTTCTACATTCCGTTTTTTTTTATTATTTTCCGTTTGGAATTTGCAAGGACTAATGCATTTTTTTGCTTTGGTCCCAAATTTGAAATGATACCAGCAGAATGCATGATTGTTTTTGCTTCAACTGTTAGATCTATTTACTGAATGATAACGATTTTTCAAAGGATTCCGTACGTTGCTACAAGAATTTCGATTTTCCAATCGCTTCATGTGGTCAGACAAGTCGTTAACTATTTCTTCAAGAGAGGATGCAGAAGTTGGTATTTTACACCTATGATCCACTGATGAAACTACTGTCTGCGTAGAATCGTATATTTTGTCCGCAATTCCGAATAGTTGCTCTTGACTATGGGTGTCTTCAATAGCAATCAGGCACGCTTGCACCGAAGACTGTAGTTTCTTTATCCATAGTTTTCTCAATAGAGATACATTGATCAAACTGTTACCTCCAGCTAATGACTCCATATGTCGGAAGAGCTTGGAGGGTTTATAGTCCCCTAGTTGCATTTGATTCAATAGAGTATCTAAACTGCGTTCCTCTGAATCTTTACTGCGTTCTAATAAAGTTTTCTTTAAATGCTCATATTTATCGGTACTTGACGATGGGTTAAGAAGGATATCCGCGACTAATTCCATATTCTCAGATGGTAAAGCTCCAACGAGATAATCATATTTCGTTGCGGAAGTGCTAATGCCTTTGACACGAAATTGAGCCTCTACTTGAGCAAACCACAAGTCTGCTCTGTTCGACCAAAAAGGAGGAAGGTTCCCCTCTTGACGCTGCTGTGCGTTCGGAAACTAAAAGGGGGGGGGGGGTCACTGAAAAACCACTGAATAATTAAATTTATGAATTCTCCGTTTTGTTTTCCTTTTGCTTTAACATAAAAACAAAAAAACAATTACTTTAATTCACAATTTACACAGCCACTAATCTGCTGTACGGCAGTTCAATCTACTCTACTTCAAAATAATCAATTCACGTCTACTCTCTCTCTCTCTGCAAAGGAGTCCGCTCACTGCTCGATTTTTGTCTTGATGTACTTTTTCCCCAATAATTCTACTATACTAGTAATGCCGATTGTCGTTGGGAAAATCAATATTGACTCACTTTTCTTCTCGCATTTTTATAGCCTAAGAATTCTGGCGCTCAAGTGTTCGGCTATTGTTAGAACTTGCCCTTGCCACTAGATTTGTTCATCCTTTTTTTATATTTCAATCACTTGCATCCACTTGGTGCCAATTTTAAATTACGTCCATTCGGATTCGAAAGCGCTTCAATGTCTGTTCTCTGTTAAGAAGACTGTTAACTACACTACAATTTCAATTATAATTTTTATCTTCTAACTAGTAAACTCATCTTGTGTATTCTTTTTAAAATAACTCAATAATAATAATCACAACAAATTGTTTTTGTCTCATTTGCGACCGGCCTATAAAACTTTGAAGTTTTCTGAACTCACGATTCTTCACCCACGTACCAATGTTTGTACACTGTTCACCTCTGTCTCAAACAGATTCCTCACTTTCCAACCGTCACTATCCCAAACTCAATCCCATCTGACCTCCAAATCCAGAATCCGACTCAATCAATTCCGCAATCCTTTCATTCCCAATTACCGCTACCGTATCTGGTTGACGTAATCGAAGTTCAATACACTTCGATTCCACTACCCACACATCTTTCCCATATCGACAAATGCAACAATTTCCATTTTGCATATATGGTGATTTGCATAACCATGATAGCGTTTGGTTATATACAAATCTTAATATATATACGGAAACAATTGCTGTTGCCGACATCTCAAAAAGAGTGTTTTGCTGCGCTCGTGAGAACTTGAACCCAGCATCCCAGGGGACCCCCAGTTGAGGATCCACAACGCCACCAACGGAGCCACCTTCTGTTGATTTCCCATTCATCAAATTTGCAACTTCAATTGGGAACCTTTCTTATTGGATCGTTGAGATGAAATATATTAGGAGGGAAGCGTAGTGAATTTTTGTTAGTATGACAAGTCAAATTTGTTAGTGGGAGATAGTGAATAAAATTAGTTAGTACTAAGGAAAGAATAAGGTTTTGTTAGGGAAAGGTATCTAATGGAATTTTGTTAATGGGAAGTAATGAATGGAGTATTGCTAGTGGGAAAATTAAGATTATTACAATATAATATTTTGTTTTTGCAATTAAAGAAAGGGTAAGAGCAAATAATAAATATGATGGGGAAGTAAAAATTAACATTAAATGGAATACCTACATAAAAAAAAATTAACAAACAAAGAAAAGGGTAGAAGTGCCCAAAAGATGGTGGAGATGTTACGGCGGCAATTTGAAGTTGCGAATGGAAGAATGCCGGAATTCGCAAAACACCACAAAACTAATTCTGATGGATTTCAACCCTTATGTCAGCAATGAGCCATCTCATCAGGGAATAACTAGAAAATGCAGCCTCAACTATGAAACAAATGGTAACGGCTAGTGCCTAATTGACTTTGCGTGTAGCTTCCCACACCGTCGTATACATAAAATGACCTGAGTATCACTGGATGGCAACACACATGACCAGATCAATTGAGGTCTATACATACTGAAGAACCAATTTTAACTCGAATCATTACTTGATCAAACTAGCCTATAGATGTCGTATGTCAAAGTCATATTCAGCAAAGACTAGCCTTCTGCAAAAATTAGACATCGAGAGGCTCCAAGCGGTTCAAATTGATTAGAAACGATGTCGGTGGAAAAAAATTCATGAAAACCCTCGACAATCAGCTAGCTCCCATCAAATCAGACACATCACCGAAAATATTCAATGAGCTATGGGTGGAAGTGAAAGCAACAATTAAGCAGGTAGTAAAAAAATGATCAGGAATGAAGCACAGTTCAAAAGAAATGATTTGTTTGATGAAGAATGCTAGAATGCATTAGATAAAAATAATCAGGCGTACAATCAATATTTAGATAGGAAAACCTGGACCAAGAGGAACACTATAAAAATCTCAGAAGAGTAGTGAATGATAAAATTAGAAAAAACAACACTATGACGACCAGTTGAGAAGTATCGATGTAAGTCTAGTAAGAAATAATACAAAACAAGCACACAAATGAGTGAAAAGCTTAAAACGAGGGCTAATAAGCCCAAGACCAGGCACTGCCGTTGTGACATCGGCAACATTACCGCTGATGAAAGCAGAGTGAAAGGAAATAGGCATTAAACCTCAAGAACCTCTTAAATCTTCAAGCGCATCGAAGCCTAGAGCCTATAGATAGCTTCAATTGGCCCCACTAAATGTGAATAAAGTTTGCTCCACCACCCAAAGCAAAAAAAATAAGAAAACACCGGGCATCGATGAGATTCTAGTGGAGTTCATTAAATATGGTGACAGCAGTGTTCAAAAGGCATTTCACAAAACATTTAGCACATTTGGCAATAAGAATGAGTGCGAGCAATCAATGATATTCCCCATCCACAAAAGGCTACAGTCCAAAAACTATAGAAGCGTTTTCAGTAAATTTGAGAAAACAAAGTCAAAATAGAAAAAATGTTTACAGTCAAGTCAGGAAATCAGAAATGCTGGGGGTTCAACATAGATGTACACCAAATATTTGCTGACTTTAAGCAGGCATATGACAGTATTGATCATCACGTAGTGTACCAAATAATGCTTTGCTTTGGGATCCTAGCCAAATCAGTCCATCTCACCAAAATGACCATGGCAACGACAACCTTCTAAGTCCACTCAATAACCAACTCACCGATGCCTTTGAAAAAAATATGAAACTAAGACAGGGTGATGGGTTGGCTCAATGACAATTGCAATTTGCTCTGGAGTATGCCATAAACAGCTACCTGTTGATACAACAAGTACGTTATTGTACAAGTAAAGCCAAGAGATAGCCTATGCATACGACATTAACATTTTGTCACGGCTGTAAACGGCTGCCAAAGAACTTTTCCTGAAATTTGATAGCGGGGCAAAACTAGTAGAGCTACATATAAGTGAGAAGGGAAAAAAGCTCAAGTTGCAGTCGAGAAAAAGTGTCTCAAATACCGAAAAAATCACACTTGGTGAATATAACATCAAAATTATTGGCAAATTTGTGTATCTAGGCTCTAAAACAAAGATCAAAGTATACAAATCTGTGATAAGACCTGTGTTATGCTATGGGTGTAAAATATGGATCCTGACCCTAGCATCCGCAAATATATTGAACACCTTTGACAGAGGAGTCCTGAGGCGAATAGTTGGAGCAAAGCTAGATGGAGACGAATGGCCAATTCGATACAGCCATGAGCTGTATGAAATTTTTGACGAGCCAGAGGTGTCAACGATTGATAAACTACAGAAACTGCAATGGGCTGGCAACATGAGACCAATGACCAATGGTCAATTCGATACAGCCATGAGCTGTATGAAATTTTTGACGAGCCAGAGGTGTCAACAATTGTAAAACTACAGAAACTGCAATGGGCTGGCAACATGAGTCATACGGACATACAATGGATTCCGAAAAAACACTGATCTGACCCGGTTTATTAAGGTAATTTATCGCTGTGCTGATTTTGAAATCGGATGACGCGGTCAATGGACCGAGACAGTTGCAGGCACTTTTTGCAGAAAGTGAAGGCCTGA
>OZ017742.1:176782735-176787735 GCA_963969285.1 Odontomyia ornata
TAAATTCATTTTGTTGATGTTCTTAATGGTTGTGAAAACAATTGCGACAGTAGCTCGCAGAATTCTTTGTACATGTAACACTGCCCACTCCTCAGTTCTTTTCGCCCAGAAAAGATGTGTCGCCATTTGTAGTCAATTCTCCCTGGGTGTAATATGGGGCAAGACGGTCCAGATTACGATTTTCATTTTGGCTCTCGGCTTACGGCTTACGGTGTTCCTGTATACGATATACGACGTCGTTGATTCGCTTTGTAACCCGGTATGGTCCCTCCCAATTATGCTGCAACTTTGGAGACCTATCCTTTCGCCGTTGCGGGTTATATAGCCACACCAAGTCATCTTGCTGGAAGCCAGTAGAATTTGCCTTTAGATCATACCTGGTCTTCATGTGGTCAGTAGCCGATTCGAGGTGTTTTCGCACTGTCCGATGTATCTGGTTCAACCGTTGTCTTAGCTCACTTGCGTACTCCGAGATCGGTGGGGGTTTCTCGGGGGGTGCTCCGAACTTTATATCAGCTAGCAGACGAATAATCTTTCCAAAAATGACTTTGGCTGGGGCTTGGCCCGTCAATGCATGTTCGACAGCTCTGTACGCCATCAAAACTAGTGAAATGTGTCGTTCCCAGTCCCTTTGGTTCTCGTTAACCATCTTGGCCAGGTGTTTATTGAGCGTGCCGTTGAAACGTTCGACCATTCCATCGGATTGGGGATGCAGCGGTGTTGTCCTCGTTTTCCGTATTCTCAGCAGTTCGCACATTTCACTAATAACTAGTGACTCGAAGTTTCGGCCTTGATCTGAATGTAGTTCAAAAGGTACGCCGTACCTACTGACCCAATTTAATACTAGCTGTTCGGCCACAGTAGTTGCTTCCTGGTTTGGAATGGGGTAGACCTCGGGCCACTTGCTGAAATAATCGGCTACAACTAGCGTCTATCAATTTCCCCATTCGGGTTCAGGAAAGGGTACTGCGATGTCAACAGCAATCCTTTCAAACGGTACACCCACGTTGTAAGTTTGCATTTGTCCTCTCAGTCGTCGCTTTGGACCTTTGACGGAAGCGCAAATTGTGCATCGACGGCACCAGTCCTCTACGTCTTCTCGAGCATGGAGCCAGTAAAACCTTTCCCGCAATTTTACTAAGGTCTTGTTAACGCCTTCGTGCATCTCCTTAACCACATCGTGGATTCGGCTTTTGGGAAGCATACTTTGTATCCTATAGGAGCTGCCATCCACCGTTTCCCATTTCCGCTTGAGTATGCCACCCTCCACCTGAAGGGAGTTTCATTGTGCCCAATAGCTTTTTAGGGTCGCGCCATGCATTGAAACGTCTTCCCACTCAGGTCGCCCAGTTGTCTCCTTCCATACGAGCAATGGTCCGATGTCTTCATCGGCTAACTGGGCATTTCGAATCTCCTCCGACGACCAACCTTCATCGAATACGGTCATTATCAATTGCAGATCAACGGTTGGCTGCGTTTCCTTAACCCGTTGGCAATGCTTGCAGTTAGCTGAACATGGATGACGAGATAGGGTGTCAGCATTGCCATGAGCTCTGTCCTTGTGAAGTAGTTGGGGCCTCACTAGGTCTGGTCGGGTCGTCGATCGGGTTGCACCAGTGTCATTTGTTATGGTGCAATGTTCTTCATCAACTTGACCAGGAAGGCATAAGTCTGCTTCTCCACGATATTGCCTTGACACGGTGATGGGTGTGCTGGGGATGTCGATCCTCCTAGCCAACGTCCGTCGCATGAAGTTGGCCCTTTCAGTTTGATGGGGTTCTATTCTAGCCTCCTGACACGGTCTGGATCTCCACCATTCTGGACAATAGCTCCATTTTCTTCGGTTCTTGCAGTCTCTTTGCAGGTGCCCCTTCTCACCACAATCCCAGCGTCTAGGTTCACCATTTACATGCGGCTCTCGCTCATTCTCCACGCGCCCACACCTGCACTCGTCTGCCACTACCTTGCGAACCCGGGTAGTGGTACGAGTCACATTTTTCACTGCCTCAAAGTTCAGGCTATAAGCAAATGCATCCTTGACTGTTTGCTTTTGAGCTAACCGCACAGCTTGTTGCAATCCCTGGTCTTCTAAGGCGCTGATGAATGCTTCTGTCGCTACGTCATCTCGATGTTCTGGGTCGTACACTGGGTAAGCCAAAAGTGCTAGTCGCTCAATGTCTTGAGCTAGCTGCTGTAAGGTTTCGCCAGACTTCTGCATCCGATTCCGTAGCTGTGACCGATAAATTTGCTTCAGATGGGCGCCTCCATAACGCATGTCGAGCGCATTCAATATGGCAGCCGGGTTTGAGTGTAAATCAACCGGGATAGTCTGCAAAAGCTCGGCAGCTGGGCCTCTTAGAGCAAGAATTAATGTAGTTGCTCGTTCCTGCTCATTCCACTGATTTATCCTAGCCGTGGCTTCAAACTGGATTTTGTAAATACTTCAGCTCGTTTGCCCATCGAATATCGGTGCTTGCACATTTCTGGATGTGCTTTGCGCTGCAGTTACAACTGGGGCTGGTGAGGTGGTTACTACTGCCGTTGCTGCTTCTAATTCCTTTTTCACTTTTACCATCTCATGGTTTATTCTCTCTTCGACCTAGCTGACCTTTTCCTCGACCTGGTAAACCTTTTCCTCGACGCCTTTAATTTGTTTGTTCAGATGACCGAGTTCCGCTTTTATTTCGGTTGACTGTTTCTCCAGCTTCTGTGTAAAGTCTGCCTTGATTTCGATCGCTTGTTGGTCCAGCTTCGCTGATTGTTCATTTAGCTTCGCAGTTAAATTAGATGACTGTTCACTTAGCTTCGCTGCCAGATTGGATGACATCAGCCTTAACATTTGCATCAGTGGATCTTCTAGTTCCTTTGATTTTGGCGTTTCTGTGTCTCCCTAAAGCTCCGCGATGGTAAATTCATTTAATTTGAAATGTTAGTTTCGTGGTTATTATTTATTTTTATTATTTCGGCTTTTATTTATTTTTCCACCAGTTTCCTCGTATTGTGCATTTTATTTTTTTTATGTTTAAACGTTTTTCACTTTCAAAATTTTCTTTCTCACTTCTCTACACCACTGTCACGTGTTATGGTTCGCGGCCAATAATTTTAATGTTCTGGGAAAGTGAAAACGCAATGTCTTTCAAATTAAGTTCATAGAGTTTATTTACTCAAAATGCACAAAAATCAATTTAACACTTTCACTTATTTTATTTTTCACTTAGTCTATAAATTTGTGATTCAACTGTCCACTAAAATGACTTCACAATCAACGAAAGTCACTTTACTATTACTCGATCAATTCTCGCTCCACACTTTCGCATTTGTTAACTATCGCGGTTCTAATGAATGATCCCCCCATTCATTCAGCTCGCCTTATATATAGGGTCTCCATCCATTCAATGCATTTCTCGTACATTGGCGAATGTTCTGGCGAGAGGTATCTGGTATATTCGAGCAGATGAATGGAGCAGTGACTCACTTCCAAATGTTGATCATGCTTGGTGGGTTCTCGTGGTTTCGAGTAAATTCATTTTGTTGATGTTCTTAATGGTTGTGACAACAATTGCGACAGTGGCTCGCAGAATTCTTTGTACATGTAACAATATATATATATATATATATATATATATATATATATATATATATATATATATATATATATATATATATATATGTATGTATATATATATATATATATATATATATATATATATATATATATATACAGATGCATGTAAATATATATATATATATATATATATATATATATATATATAGATTTATGTAAATATATATTATATATATATATATATATATATATATATATATATATATATATATATATATGTATATATGCACACATATCTTCTTCTTCGTAACCCTACAGCCCCTTTCGGGCCTTTGCTTAGAGATAGTAAGAGTAATCTCATTGTCATGATCTAATGTATCAGCGCTCCACAAGGTGATATGATCATTATCACGCTTTGACCGTGTGTCCGTCCACCCAGCTGCGATACGTTCTGATTTTAAACCAGCACATATCATAACTGAACAGGCTTAAAGTCCGTCCGAAGAATTGCTCGAGCTAACGCCAACGAAACTTAAACCAGAGGCCTTCGGCTTGAGGGCTTAGTGCTCTAACCACTAAGCCACGCGGACTACCATATAACATACATACATATTCAGAATATGCTGTGTTAAGTTTTTAGGCGCCCAGGAAAATGTTTAGCTATTTTCACGAAAATAAATGTTGGAGTTTTCAGCTTTCAGTTGTAGGTAGTTTCTTTGATTTTAAGTTGCATCCTTCTTTGAAAAAACGAGATTTTACTCTGTACTTCACCACAATCTTTTTCATTTAATTACAGGTTTGGTTTCAGAACAGGCGAGCTAAGTTTCGAAAACAAGAACGACTAGCACAACAAAAGATTTCAAACAACACATCTGAACCTGGTAGCGTGAAATCGGAATGCAAATCAAATGGAAACACCACCCCCAAAGATATAAAACCAGGATCTCCGCTTTCTGGTATTTCGACAACTCCCAACTCTAGTACCTCCTCCTCACATCATTCAGATTTGAAAACGCAAAATGGTAAGAAAACTAAAAAAACTGAAAACGTCAAATATAACTAAAAACGATTTGTGGTGTAGAAGTTATATGTACTCGCATATGTTTTTGTTTTCCTGCTTAAATAATTAATTGTAACGAAAAAAAAACGAAAATTTATGACTCATAAATCAAAATGTTGTTAATAAAATGTAGTGAGCTTCAAGTAATACCTACGTTTAAAACACTGCAGTCTATTTTGGGCTCGGCACTTCTGCCCATTTATCTACAAGTAAGTCTTTGAGCATCAAAATCAAGGTAGCAAAAGACTTCCCTTTTCATGAAAAACGGATTCATGCATCCTTAATTTTTCAATTAATCGGGCCCTAAGTTCCAACTCATACCATCCCCCAGATTTTACTGCAAACACTCATACCGCCAGACTAGCCAAGGTTTAC
>OZ017742.1:176790235-176795235 GCA_963969285.1 Odontomyia ornata
GACATGAGCGTAGGTCTATCTACCCAACTTATTTGTGAATTCTAATCGCTTTTTAGGTCTTTGTTACAAAAATTTTACAAAGACCTACTAGTTTCGTAACCTGTCTGTCCGTCCGTCTGTCCGTGCGTCACAGCTAGTTTCCTCAGAAACAATAGAAGCTAGAATGTTCAAAATTTGTGAAAAGGTCAGAAGAGATGGCCTCTCAAAATTAAGGTCGTTTCAAAAATTTAAAAAATTTTAAGGGGGGATCCCTTAATAACGAAATAGCCCTTAAACATTTTTTTTAATCAAAGGTAGTCGAACGGGGTATCAAATGAAAGGTCTTGAATAGAACTATTAGAATCTGAAATAAAAACAACATTTTATGAATTAGGAGGTCCAGAGGAAGGCAGAATGTGCCAAAAACTTGTGTACCCCGCTCGCAATTGGACACCTTTAAGCCGAAAAATCTGAAAATTATTGTTGATGTGGGCGTTTATGAGTACAAGGGCAACAAATACCTCAGAAATCGAAATTCACTCAACTTTGTTAATAATAGTATGATTTGTAGATTTTACATTTTCACCCGTAAAATCAAAACGGTACCCTAAAACTTCTTAAGATTTTGTAATTATATGGGCTGATATAATTTATTTACGTCCACAAAATTTAATGGAGATCAAATCATAATCAAGTGAGTTATAGCCATTTCAATTGTATGGAATTACAACAACAATAACACGAGTTTAAGGTTAATACATATTTCTAATTGACCTTGGCACTTTTGTTTTCTTTCAATTTTCATGAAAACTTAAGAAAAGTGTTTAACTTGAATATGTTCAGTCGGCCGAGCATTCAAAAAAATCATTTAAGCTAGATCGAAATGGCGGCTGCACTGTGCTTATGAAAGAAACTCTGCATCTTTTGCACGAATTTGAAAGATTTCATTTCCAAGTATTGGATGAATAGTTCAAGTTATCGATTTCCGCTATTAGAAAACTTGTTTCTAGCCCTAAGTTGTTTACAAAGACTTTCTGGTAGGAGCACTCTCCTGCTTACTCAACTTGCTTCGATTCACTTCGCTTATCGCTGGCTTACGTCTTGCAACTAGTAGTCTATAGCCCCTTACCAAATGACTCTTTTCACCGTATTAACACTCACAATTTTATTAAAAGAGTCCTTGATTGGTGATGCTATTTTCCGAGTTTGCAGCCGAGGATTTTTTAACTTCTTAAGGTATTTTTCTTTCTTCACTTTCAGCAAGTATTCTTGGCCATTGGCTGTTTTTCGCCCGTTTTCCCATTTTAAGCCATTGGATAATACTTTGTAGTCCGTGTGGAGCTGTGGATTAGGGCACTTTCCGTTTGCACAGTGGCTTTCAAGTTCAAATCTCAGTCACAGCATCAAATTTGACTTTCTGATGCTGCTGGTGGACCACCAGCCCACCCAGTTGTGATGGGTACCAATTGAAAAACTAGGTAAAAATCACATAGTTGAGCGTGATATTGACCATATCACCACGAATTTCGTTACGCTCATGGAATGAGATTGAATTTGGACTGTTGTACGATAGATTATTATTATTATTGCAACTCTAACTCGATTTGGTATTTTCCCTTTTTTCTGTAAGATATGCCTTCTCCGTACAATTTTATGACGATTTTATGTTCTTAACTTTTGTCTCACCTGTTTTACACAACACGTTTTTAAATGCAACTATTTCACAGAGGACTAAACGACGCACAAATTTCTGAACTTTATAACTCAAGCTCAGTCAACTGATAAAATGACTTGCAAACAGACGAAACCAGGTTCATGAGTCATATCGGTGAAATTTTATTTTAAAAGTAACAGTATGAAGAGTTTTACATTGTATGAATACTTTTGCTTTGTATTTATTTATTTTTTCTATTCTGTCCTTCATCGCCAAAGTTAAATTTCTTTTACACTTTTAATGTAAACTGCTGTTAGCGGAGGAAATCCCTGAAATGATTGCGACGTTCCTAAACGAGCTTTGGATATCACAATACGACTTTGCACCAATTCACATACCAAAGGATGTTAAGTCATTTATTTTGGAGCGAAATGTATCCGTGTTAAACTAGGTGCCGAGCTCTTCTGATGACAACATAATAGCAAATGGGTGGGTTTGGCTTGTTTAGGAAGTGTACAACGGGTGTAAAGAATAAAATGCTGCAGATGAATTAATTCTTTGAATCAAGGTGAGTTAGTCGAAAATATCGCAAGCCGTGCTCCATTACACAATTAAAAATGCAATAAATTAATCTACTACATAAAATTAGGTTAATCTACTACATAAAATAAGGTTATGCAATAAATTAATCTACTACATAAAATTAGGTTATTTTATGAACGTCCTTGAGAAAATAATACTACTGTATGAATACTTTTGGACATCATTCTATACATATATATGCATATATATATACATATATATATGCATGTATATATATATATATATATATATATATATATATATATATATATATATATATATATATATATATATATATATATATATATATATATATATATATACATATACATATTCATATACATATACATATACGTATATATATATATATATATATATATATATATATATATATATATATATATATATATATATATATATATATATATATATGTATATATATATATGTATACATGCATATATATATGTATATATATGCATATATATATATATATATATATATATATATATATATACATATATTTATGTGTATATATGTGCATATATATATATATATATATATATATATATATATATATATATATATATATATATATATATATATATATATTGGATAGTCTAAAAAGCATTGAGCTTTTTTGTCACTAGATGGTGTTCGTTGTCATATATCGAGCAAAACTAATCAGATTGAGTCAAACTGACATGCGTTTGAAAGGTGATATTCCAGTTTACAATTTTCATGCGGACAGTTTTGTATTGACACGAATGAGTCAAAAGTTGTATTCATTTAAAAATGAGTGAAATATCTGGATCATGATATTTTACAGTATCACTACGATCAAGGTGAGAGTGCATCGCAGGCTCGTGAAAAAATTTGCATTGTCTATGGTCAAGATACTTTATCAAAAGCCTTAGCCAAGTGATGGTTCGCTCGCTTTCGTTCTAAAAATTTTGATGTCAAAGATGCACCTCGCTCAGTTCGACAAATCACTGACAAAGTCGATGAAACCTTACAAAACATTGAAGAAGACCAACACATAAGCAGCCATGACATTACTAAAGAATTAAATATCCATAAGCAAAGAGTTTTAAATCGTTAGCGTAAGGCTAAATACACAAAGAAGCTCGATGTTTGGATGCCGCATGAATTAACACCAAAAAATTTGTTCTACCGAATTTCTATTTGCGAAATACTAATAAAACGTAACGAAATCGAACCATTTTTGAAACAAATCATTACAGGCGATAAAAAATGGGTAAGATACGAGAGTGTCGTTCGAAAAAGATCCTGGCCAAGAAAAGGTGAATCATCATAAACGACTTCAAAGCCAGGATTGAAACCAAATAAGGTTATGCTGTGTGTATGATGGGATTGGAAGGGAATTGTTTATCAGGCGGTACTAGAACCTAGCCAAACACTCAAATCGGCTCTGTACTGTCAGCAACTAACCAGATTGCAACAAGCAATTCAAAAAAATCGGCCAGAATTGATCAATAGGAAGGGCGTTGTCTTCCATCATGACAAAGCCAGACCAAACATATCTTTGATGATACGGCTCAAATTGACAGAACTTGGCTGGGAAGTTTTGATGCATCCACCGGATAGTCGAGACCTTGCATCATCAGACTACTATTTATTTCGGTCTCTGCAAAATTTGCTTCACTTCAAAAAAGGACTGTGAAAATTACTTCGCCAAGTTTTTCGCCGATAAACCACAAAAGTTCTACACAGATGAAATAATGACTCTACCTCAAAAATGGCAAAAAGCTATAGATAATAATGGACAATGTGAACTTAAATAAAATCCATTTTAAACAAAAGAAATATTCAACCGAGAAATGACAAAAAGGCTCAATACCTTTTCGACATATATATATATACATACATATATATAAATATATATATATATATATATATATATATATATATATGCCCATATATATATGCATATAATATATACATGTATATATGCATATATACATATATATATATATATATATATATATATATATGTACATATATATATATATATATATATATATATATATATATATATATATATATATATATATATATATATATATATATATATATGTATATAGAATTATGTCCAAAAGTATTCATACAGTAGTATTATTTTCTCAAGGACGTACATAAAATAACTTAATTTTCTGTAGTAGATTAATTTATTGCATTTTTAATTGTGTAAATAATGGAGCATGGCTTGCGATATTTTCGACTAGCCCACCTTGGTTCAATGAATTAATTCCTCTGCAGCGTTTTATTCTTTACAACCACTGTACACTTCCTAAACAAGCCAACCCCAACCATTTGCTATTATGTTGTCATCAGAAGAGCTCGGCACCTAGTTTAACACGGATACATTTCGCTCCAAAATAAATGACTTAACATCCTTTGGTATGTGAATTGGTGCAAAGTCGTATTGTGAAATCCAAAGCTCGTTTAGGAACGTCGCAATCATTTCAGAGATTTCCTCCGCTAGCAGCAGTTTACATTAGAAGAGTAAAAGAAATTTAACTTTCGCGATGAAGGACAGAATAGAAAAAATAAATAAATACAAAGCAAAAGTATTCATACAATGTAAAACTCTTCATACTGTTACTTTTAAAATAAAATTTCACCGATATGACTCATGAACCTGGTTTCGTCTGTTTGCAAGTCATTTTATCAGTTGACTGAACTTGAGTTATAAAGTTCAGAAATTTGTGCGTCGTTTAGTCCTCTGTGAAATAGTTGCATTTAAAAACGGGTTGTGTAAAACAG
>OZ017742.1:176802735-176827735 GCA_963969285.1 Odontomyia ornata
TATTATGATTGTAGTATTGTTTCTCATTAATATTTGTATTATTTGTTAGATATTAAAAGTGTTCGTATTATTTCGCATTATTATTTGTGTTGTAAGTTATTTATTAACATGGTTTGTATTATTTCTTATTATTATTGGTTATTTATTATGATTGTTAGTATGTTAGTATTTTGTATTATTATTTGTGTTATGAATTATTTATAAAGATGGATTGTATTATTTCTTATTATTTTTGGTTATTTTTTTATTCCTTTTTTATGGATCGATATTCAATGGATTTAGCTGGGAATGAGTAGTCCATATAAGTTATTTATATTTAATTTCTTAATGCTTTCAATACTCAAAAATGGATGCACTTTCATAATTGGGGTTAATTTTCCGATGATATTCTTCATTAAATTGTTGTAAACAAAAAATATTGACAATTCCTCATCTTCTCGGCCAAGCATAAATATTAAGAATATACAAATACTAATAGAATAATATTATTTAAAGCTTAACGTGCCTTTATAGAAATTAGACCTTTAACTTAAGTCATCTATAGATAGTAATTAATCGTAATCTGATATACTATAGTTTGATTTTCATGATTTGTAAATTTCCTTTTGCTTCCAACTATCAATGTTGGAAATTAAATATACCAAAAATAGTCACTAGTCAGAAGAGCATATAATTAATTCATTTTATTCTCAAAGAGAGGTTAGTAGATACAACTTTCGGAAATAATATAGAATCATTTTCACTCGAGTTTTCGATCAAATTTATCAGCCTCTAACAAATACAGGTAGGTATGAAACATTAATCCCAATCAGTCTTAACAGACTCGTCAATTTTGATTGGTACGTTTTAAATGTGTAACGTTATAACCCTGATCTCAATAAATATCTAATATGTTGAAAAATAGTTGTAATTCTATTCTTGTATACTGAAAGCGAATGCGACTAGAACTGCCCTTTTCCATTGACCAATAGCTCACTAACAAATACTAAATAATCACGTTTGCAATCGTTTGATTTTCTCGAGTTCTCAAGATAAAAAGGCACTTTTTCATTAATAATATTTTCCTCATAAGGAAAATAATAATTACACGTCCATTCATTACTCGCGTCACGTCCGTTTCGGACGAGTATCGGTTTCCGTTCTGATTACTACTGTTTGAGCGTCGTTTTTGATCTGCAAAGATCAACCACCGCCTAGAAGCAGAAATTCAGGATATGCAGGTGTCAGTTTGTCGATGCAGAGGTCGCAGGCCCATCCTGACGGAGCAATGCCGGCTGGATTGCTGCGCTTCCTTCTCGTTGGGGAGCCGCCTTTGGTGGGAGCTCCACGCCACTGACGCTGGATTTGGAAATAATTAGACGCTTTATTAAAAATCTGCTATAGAACATACTTGCAACGTTAAAAAGGGCTTGCTTGTCGTGGAAAACTGCAGATAGTATAGGTGGAGGCGCAGTCATCCGCAATCCGGGAGCATCCAAATCGAGGCGGCTGCCACTGACACTCAAATGTGTTTTTTCCCTTTTTAGGGTATTGTTAAAATCATTTTACAATACCTCACTAGTTTCGCGTCCTGTCTGTCCGTCCGTCCGTCTGTCTGTCCGTCCGTCTGTCCGTCCGTCCGTGTGCCACACCACTTTTTCTCGCAAACTACATAAGCTAGAAACATAAGATTTTGTAGGTAGGTGCAATGTGACGCCCTCTTCAAAGTTTCGCCACGAAAAAAAATTCATAAGGTCTTTAAAGAGTGTCTCCCTATATAGGGGAGTTTCCCCTGAAAAAAAGGTTTTCATCGCATGTAGGCAATATGAAAGGTCTTGATGAGAACTTTTCAAAACAGGTCTTAAAATGGCTTAAAATGCTTTGAGGGGTGCAGGGGAAGGGGAAATATACGAAAATTTTGTGTCCCCCCCTGACCCGAAAAATCTGAAAAAAATCACAGAGGTGTAACTTTACGAGTACAAGGGCAACAAATATCTTAGAAGTCGAAATTCGATCAACTTTGTTAATAATAGTACGTTTTATAAGTTTTACATTTTTGCCTATAAAATCAAAAGAGGACCCTTAAATTTCCCAAAAACAACAATTTAAGTTTTCTTAAAGCATTTGTACGTGTTCTGAAAATTTCACAATAATCGAACAATAAACAGCTAAGTTAAAGCCGATTGAATATTTAACAATTACAACAACATTAACACGTGATACTAGGGAGATACACGTTTGCAACGGACCAAACCACTATAAATATAGGGTTTTCCAATAAGAGGTGTTATTTTGATATTAAAAGAAAAACACCATTTTTTAATACAAATGATCGAATATTTATTTCATTGTAAAGAAAAAGGTATGCCGTTAATAGTAAAAAATAATATCAGGCAAATGATTACCACGACACGCTTACAGGACCATATCCTTTTCATGAAATTTTCCATAGCCAAATCGCAAAATGGCTGCCCTATGTCCTCGATAGCCTCACGAATTCCATCTTAGAGGTCTTGAAACGACGCTGGGCTGTTAGCGTACAGCTCTTCTTTCACGTGGCCCCAAAGGAAGAAGTCGCAAGGTGTTAAATCACAAGATCTATTCAAAATAACACGTCTTATTGAAAAACCCGATATGTAAGGAATTTTGATAATCATTTTAAAACCGGTTTGTATTATAATTAAACGACGGGGTCAAAACACTTGAAACAAAGTGGTGGCGAATATAAAAATATAATAGCCATAATAATTCTTCGAACTCAATTTATGGAATATGTATATTAGTCAAGTGTTAATATGCAGAATATATTGTTCGATTTACTAATTGCTTTACAATATCCTTCTGGTAGGAGCACTCTCCTGCTACTTCAACTTGTTTTTATTCTGTCTGGTCGGTATCAGCACCACTGAGGTCTTGACACGTGGAACTCTCACAATCCCACGCGAACCGGATGTCATCCCTTCTTCCTTTCGTCACTTGTCAAATCGGGGCTCAGTGGCAGCGAGTAGTTAAAAAGTCGCTCCCGAACCGTCGACGTCAATAGCGTAGGATACATGGATCTGCTGACCGGCTTCAGTGGCATAGGGCTAAGTGATTACATGTGGCTGGCAATCGACTTGTGTTTGGTTTTTTCCTAAAACATTATAATTCGTATATTAATTATAAACGCAACTACAAGGTTAATATATTCGAAATAGTGTAAGGTCATTCAATACGAAAGACCACATAGAAAGATAGATTTAAAACAATTACATTTTACAAACGAATTAACTTCTTTCTCACGTATTCCCAAAGGAAGAATTTGGCAGGTGTTAAATCACAAGATCGCGGTGGCCAATTGTGATCACCTCTTCGAGAGATAACACGGTCTGGAAACTTTTCCCGTAAAAGATCAATGGTTTCGTTGCTTGTGCGTCACGTAGCGCCGTCTTGTTGAAAGTAAACGTTGTCCAGATCCATACGATCCAACTTCGGCCATAAAAATTCATTAATCATCTCTCGATAGCGCAATCCATTCACCGTAACTGTTGCTCCAGCCCCATTTTCGAAAAAGTAAGGTCCAATGACTCCACCGGACCATAAACCGCACCAAACAGTCACACGTTGAGGATAGAGAGGTTTTTCAATAATAACTCTTGGGTTTTCCGAGCTCCAGATGCAACGATTTTGCTTGTCGACGGAGCGACCTAAGTGGAAATGGGCCTCATTACTCAAGATGATTTTTCGATGGAATTCAGGATCGTTTTCATGCATTTCAAGGACCCAATCAGCAAAGACACGACGTTGTTGATGATCGACCGGCTTGAGTTCTTGTGTTAGCTGAACTTTATAAGCCTTAAGACCCAAGTCTTTATGCAAAATACGGTGTAATGACGTTAGTGGAATACCTCATTCCAAAGAACGACGAGGAATGGACAAACCTGGGTTTTCTTCAACACTTTCAGCTACAACAGCAATATTCTCGGCTGTTCTTGAGTGACTTGCACGGGTTTTATTCTGCACTTCACTAAGGAGTCCCAACAGCTCTTTATATATAAAGAGACATATACTCGTATATATATATATATATATATATATATATATATATATATATATATATATATATATATATATGTATATATATATATATATATATATATATATATATATATCTATATATATGTATATATATATACATATATATATATATATATATATATATATATATATATATATATATATATATATATATATATATATATATATATATATATATATATATATATATATATATATATATATAGATCTATTGGATATTCTAAAAAGTATTGAGTCTTTTTCATCAACGAACTATGGAGTTCGTTGTCATATATCGGGCAATACTAATCAGATTGACATGCTGTCACGGGAACGATTTGCACCTTGTTGTTTTTAGGGTTTTGTACTAAAATACAAAACCCTATTGCAATCACGACCTGTGTCCATCTGTCCGTCTGTCCGTCCGTCCATCCGTCCGTCCGTCCATCCGTCCGTCCGTCCGTCCGTCCGTCTGTATGTCACAGCACTTTTTCTCCGAAACTATAAGGGCTACAGCCATGAAACTTTGTAGAAAGGTCAGAAGTGGTGACCTCTTGAAAGTTCAAGGGTGGAAAAATTTTTCAAAGGCGTTTAAGGGGAGTCTTCCCATATAAGGGGGTGACCCCTCAAAAAAAATTTTCACCATTGGTAGTCGAGTAGGGTGTCATTGGAAAGGTCTCAATGAGATCTTTTCAAAACAAGTCTTAAAATTGTCTTATAAGTACCGAGGGGGGCAGGGGAAGGGGAAATGTACGAACTTTTCGCGTACCCCCCCCTCGCGATTGGACACCTTCCATCCGAAAAATCTGAAAAAAATCATGAATGTAGGCCTTAATGAGTACAATAACAACAAATACATGAGAAGTCGAAATTCACTCAACTTTGTTAGTAATAGTATGATTTATCGATTTTGTGTTTTCTTGAATAAAATCTAAACCGTACCCTTAAACTCAATAAAATTTAGCAAGGAGATGACTATTTATAAGATTGATCTTTTCTGAAAGTTTCATAAAGATCGAATAGTATTTACCGAAGTTATAGCGATTTGAATTTTCGTGTATTACTATGGAGCAATATACCCTGTATTACTATGGAAACATATTGCTATGGAGCCATATGCGCTTTTTACCGACTTAGACACTACAGCTTTGCTAGAATTTGCATGAAAATTTCAGGAGTGACAGGTATCATGAAGATGAGTACATACAATTGAAACAAGTCGAAGAGGCAGGAGAGAGCTCCTAGCAAAAGAGCTTTGTAACCATTCTAGGAGTCGAAAAAATAGGCCATGAATCGATGATTACAGTACAGAGGAGTGGCCCCTGAAAAAAAATTTCATGAAAGGTAGCCGATATGAGTATCAACTGAAAGTTCTCTATGAGAGCTTTTCAAAACAGTTCTTAAACTGACAGCTTTTGCTTCAGTGGGAGCACAGGGGGGGAAATACATGAAAAATGTGTTTCCTCCCTCGCGAATGGACACCAGTGATCTAAAAAATCTGAAAAAAGTATCAAAGGAAGTATTTATGGGTATAACTATAACAAATACCTCAGAAGTCAAAATTCGTTCAACTTTGTTAATAATAGTATGATCCTCGAATTTCACATTTTCTCCAATTAAATCGTCTTTGACATGTTTCTTGATTTTATTCGTTGCTGGTTACTGCATTTTGTAAGTTGAGTACAAAACCCTTCTGACATGAGCATAGGTCTGTCTACCCAACTTGTTTTCTTTTCTCAGCGGTTGTTCAAATACCACCCGAGCCAAGGTTAATATTAAAAATAGAAATGTTAAAATAATAAAATAAAAATGTCAAAAGATTAAAATAAAAATGTAAAGTAAAAGAAAAATAGGCAAAAAAATGAAATGTGAAAAGATTAAAGTTAAAAAAATATAACGTAAAAATAGGGAAAAACGAAATGTTATAATACTAGAATAAAAATATCAAAAGTTTAGAAAATAAATGTAAAGTAAAAGAAAAATAGGCAAAAAAACGAAATGTGAAAAGATTAAAGTGTAAATGTAACGTAAAAATAGGGAAAAACGAAATGTTAAAATAATAGAATAAAAATATTAAAAGTTTAGAATATAAATGTAAAGTAAAAGAAAAATAGGCAAAAAAAACGAAATGTGAAAAGATTAAAGTAAAAAATGTAACGTAAGAAATAGGGACAAACGAAATGTTAAAATAATAGAATAAAATATTAAAAGTTTAGAATATAAATGTAAAGCAAAAGAAAAATAGGCAAAAAAATGAAATGTGAAAAGATTAAAGTTAAAAAAATGTCACGTAAAAATAGGGAAAAAACGAAATGTTATAATACTAGAATAAAAATATTAAAAGATTAGAATACAAATGTAAAGTAAAAGAAAAATGTAGGCAAAAAAAAAAAGAAAAGGAAATCCAGTTACCATCACGCACAACTGATCGCAAACATTACCAAAGAACGAATCAATCGCTGAGCGATAAGACAAGAATGGCACAACTTTTACAATTTCATCGCGACAAACGGAAGTATGCAATGAACTCTTTTTACGAGGCATCAGAGATTGGGCTGAGTCCACTGAACCACAACAAACGACAGGATCAAATGCACAATGATCTTCTATCAGCTCCACATTGAAGTCAATACATACTGTGTCGTCATCAAAAGCCGATGTGGGATTTTGTACGGTCTTGAATAACAGTGGACAATTGCCTGATATGGATCGTCATCGCTTTGAAAAAAAACCATTTTTCACTTCATACAAGTTCTTGATGCTGGCGATCTCGCAACTTTCTACCGAACCTGAATCTGCTGACCCTGTGCACGATATCAGAACAAAGTGTCCAACTTTTGATGTTAGACCCGTAAATGCACTTCTTGGAGAAATAGCAATTTTTCGTTCAAATTTGCAGATCAATGAAAATATTCGCAAAAATCGTAATCAATGTTTGGTAATACTTACTGTAAGGAAGAGATGATACGAATGTTGGAATCAAACGCCAAATACCACTCCATTGTGGCCGGCGCAAGGAGTCGAAGAAACGCAATCACACCTTGTTTCCCAACGGGTTGAATTAGTTGCTGGTACACTTTCCGGAAAAGCCTAGAAAACAGGAAAAGAACGATTACATAAACGAGTAGCATCTAAGAGTCTCTTATACCTACCGAAAGTACAACCGCCAGAGACCTCCAATCGTTATGGCATTCTGCTCTATGTTACCGCGTCACGAAATTCACTTTCACACTACCGCGTTATGGTTCCAACGACACATCACCGACGAATTCAAACACATAGGTAAGGAGACGCGACCACGATTGTTAATGTTTTTTCCAAATTCAAACATTTGGCACAATATACATAAACACGAAATTGACAGAGTGTCAGTCACTTTGACATTCTACACCTGTTGGACGAGTGTACTAAAAAGGGAAATTTAGATTTCAATTGCCCGATGCACCCCAGTTGGGGGATCTGAATTGAACATCGAATCGCCCAGGAAAAAAAGTTAACGGCTCGCCGGTTGAAACCGAGCCGATGAAAAATGCAATAAGGAAGAACGGCTCTTTCTCTTTTCTGGCGGGTTCGAGACGACAACGAGGACTAAGCGAGGATAGCGCTCTGGAACTTGGGAGAAATCAATCGAGGAAAGGAATTGCGACGAAGGAAAATTCAAAAGTGGAGAACAATATTATCAGCGATCCAACTAAGGAAGATTGGCGACATCAGGCAATAATAAGCGCGCTGGCAGAAAATTGCAACGCAGAGTACTTCTGGGGGCCCCCGCTTAGGTAGCGTAAGTGAAATTTGAACTTTTAAATGCATTATATTTTTAGAACCTTATTTGCATTTCGCAATCAAATATATGTTAGCTAGTGAAATAGTGGAATATTTTTTTTGGAACTTCATTCGCATTTCGCAATCAATTAGTGAAATAGTGGAAGTTTTTGTGTGCGTGTTGCAGGAAGAGCAAGTTTGCCGCGCATTTTAATTGTGCACCTGGCTCGGGTGTGTTTGAAGCTAAATTTTCTTGCGGGTTTTTCAGGAATTTCTGTAGCGGAAGTGTTCCGTATTTAGTTTCTTTTGCTTGGTGTGAGTTACGCCAGAAAATCTGAGGCCGGCAAGTGTGCAACTGATCACCCGGTGATAATAATCTGCCCCTGTTAGGGAAGAGCTGAAAGAGCGTTAGTCCGAGTTGTGTGAGGGGTATTCGGCGCCCGCGTTCTCGCTTGGCGGCTTTTTAGGACCAGGGGATAAGCGAGTGGCGCCACCTACGACCGTCTTCGACGGCACGCCGGGTCCAAGGTCCTTAGCCGAAGGAACTCCCACGCGGAGTAACAATGCATTTGAAAGGTGACATTCCAATCTACAATTTTCTGGGGGATAGTTTTGTATTTCGTCGTTCGTGTCGAAAGTTGTATTCATTTAAAAATGAGTGAAATTTCTGAAAAATTTCGTTATATTTGATAATATCACTACGATCAAGGTGAGAGTGCATCGCAGACTCGTGAAAAAATTGGTGGTGTTTACAGTCAAGATACTTTATCAAAAGCTGCAGCCAAGAATGATTCGCTCGCTTTCATTCCGGAAATTTTGATGTCAAAGATGCACTTCGCTAAGGTCGACCAATCACTGAAAAAGCCGACGAATCTTACAAAAAATGACATTGCTAAGGCACTGTATATCTATCACCAAACAGTTTTGAACCATTTGCGTAAGGCTGGATACACAAAGAAGCTCGATGTTTGGTTACCACATGAAGTAACACAAAAAAATTTGATCGACCGAATTCGCATTTGCAAAATGCTGATAAAACGCGACAAAATCGATCCATTTTGAAGCAAATCATTATGGGCGATGAAAATGGATAAGATACGAGAATTATCACAACAGACTTCAAAGCCAGGATTGACACCACATAAGGTTATGCTGTGTGTATGGTGGGATTGGAAGGGAATTGTTTATCGTGAGGTACTAGAAACTGGCCAAAGACTCAATTTGGCTCTGTACTGTCAGCAACGAACAAGATTGCAACAAGCAATTCAAAACAAGTTGGGTAAACAGACCTACGGTCATGTCAGAAGGGTTTTGTACCCAACGTGCGAAATGCAGTCACCAGCACCGAATAAAGGCGAGAAACATGTCAAAGAGATGTGCACGTTTATAAGAAAATCGCTTGCTTCTGTATTTTCAACGATTGTCACTTTGTTGCAAACTAACAAAAATCACTCAAATCACGAATTACCCGATAAATTATATTGTTGATCTCATTTAAAAATTTGAAGAAGATCAAGTCAAAACTGTGATGTCTGATTCAATGGAAAGTCCGTAAAACACCAAATTCACGTGTTATTGTTGTTGTATTTGGAGAAATTACAAATAGATATAACTTCCGTGAGTATGATTGGATTTTCATCAAACTTGCAGAGTATCAGGATCTTATGTAAAACTCCTTAAATATCACTTTTCATTGAATTTTAGGGTATCCATATGATTTTATTGGGTAAAATATGAAATTCGATGTTCATAGTATTATTAACAAACTTGAGTGGGTTTTGACTTCTGAGGTATTTGTTGTTGTTGTGCTCATAAACACCTACCTTCATAATTTTTCTCAGATTTTTCGGATCACAGGTGTCCAATCGCGAGGGGGGACACAAACTTTTCGTGTATTTCTCTTCCTATGCGCCCCCTGAAGCAAATAGTACTAGTTTGAAAAGTTCTCATTAAGACCTTTCATTTGATACCCATATCGGCTACCTTTGATGAAATATTTTTTTTCAGGGGCCATTCCCCTATATGGCGAGACCCCCTTAAGCACCTTGTAAAGTTTGTTATGTTTGTAGCTTATACGGTTTGCGAGAAAAAGTGCTGTGACCCACGGACGGAAGGACAGATGGACAGACAGGCGCGATTTTAGTACGGTTTGTAAAATTATTTTGAAAAACCCAAAAATCGGCCAGAATTGATCGGTAGAAAGGGCGTAATCTTCCATCATGACAATGCCAGACCACACACATCTTTGATGACCCGGGAAACGTTGATAGAGCTTGGCTGGGAAGTTTTGATGTATCCGTCGTATAGTCCAGACCTTGTACCATCAGACTACTATTTGTTTCGGTCTCTGCATAACTTCCTTAATGAAAAGAAATTCACTTCGAGAACGGACTGTGAAAATCGGTTGGCCACAGAAGTTCAACACAGATGGAATAATGGCTCCACCCAAAAATAGCAAAAGTCATAGATAATAATGGACAATACGAACTTAAATAAAATCCATTTTAAATAAAAGAAACATTCAATCGAAAAATGACAAAACAAGGCTTAATACTTTTTATTATACCCAATGTATAGATTTATCTATAAATACATACTCATATAAAGGTTGTCCATAATGCTCAACGTTAATTGTGAGTCACACTTAAACATCAAATCTTTTGCCTAACTTAATTTGACATTTCTTTGTTTCTGTATTTGACAAATTCAACTATTCTCAGTGTATTGCTTCTCTTTCATTACCGGTTCTCATTATTTAGGCACCAAAATACACAAACTTAGCCACATTTTCGATATTTTATTCGTCAAGCGTAATGTTTTGGGTATTTGAAGTATTTTGACTCGACTACGTCATGAATTTTGTTTTATTCTCAGTGATTTGTAGTAGCTTTCAACACTGCTGCTACCAAATTTACTGAGCTTTATTAGAATCTTATCGACGCCGTGTGCTTTACTATTCTTTTAGCTTTGATGGTGAATCAGATTTCATCCAGCGTTGGTGGGACCAAAGAAAGCTTTCTTAAAATATTCATAGGCTTCTATGTATTGATGTTGTGTGGAGGATTAAGGAGTATTCGGAAACATTATGCTTATCTTTGCTTAGTCCTGTTTTCGTCAGCGATCAAGTTGGCGATGTCATAGCGGCAGAGCGTGATTTTGGACTGATGGCCTCGTTTAAGGCTTTTCACTACTTTGTTTGCTTATCTTGTATTGTTGCTCACTAGACTTATGTCCACACTTCAATTGGTTGTCACAGTACAATATTTTCTTTTCTTAATACGAATGATATTATTCTCTTCTGAGATTTTTGTAATGTTCTCTCTTTATCCGAAGCATAACCATGACATAAAAACAAACATGTTTTGACTAAAAAATGTATAGAAAACCAAAAGCAATTGATCATACCATACATGCAACATCGAACCAGCCCACACAATATAAACTAGCAGCACACAGATTAATGGTGCAGAGGCTCCACTCCATCTTCGTGACTCCTACGAACTACTTCAATGAACTGAACCATATTTACAGACTACCTAGTAATAACGGATACAAACAACGTGACATTGATAAACTTGTTACACAGTACCAACAAAAACTGGAACGCCAACTGACTGAAACTATGAGAATGACCAACAGTGGATTTCATTAACATAAGTAGGCAAAGAGACATACAAGAACTGTAAAATTATGTGCATAAGAATTAGTAGTAGTATTTACTAAAGTTGTTGAATGCCTTACAACAAACGTTTAATGTTTCATTGCCTGCATAGGTAGTGCGCTGGTGATCTACAATAAGTACTGGTGATCGTCTTGTGATTCTAAGGGGCTCATTCAAAGTAATTTTTTTTGCTATGTACTGAACCTTAATATTGTCTCTCAGAACATCAAATGCTAGACATGTAGAAACATTATTCTCCTAGAATGTAGTGATGCCATATTAAGTACTTGAAGCCGATAGCCATGTGATGGCAGGCTGTGGAAATTCCTAGGGTCGTAAGGAATCTTAGTGCAAAAAGCAGAAACTGTTTCTGAACCGATTCTAACCTGTCAGCGTGAATATCAAAAACAGGGTTCCAAATCAGGATGGTATATTCAAGAATAGGGCACACCAATGAGATGTATAGTGATTTAGTAAACCAAATATTCTTGAATTCCTTAGATCTTCTTTTGATGAAACTCAGCATTTTATTAGCCTTAGATATCGCTCCATAGTACTGTAGTTTAAAGCAAAGCTTTTGGTCCAGAACAACACCAAGGTCCATAATGCTATCGACTCTACTAATTGTTGTGTTGTTGATGTGATAGTCAAATAAAAAAGCTCCTTTTTCTTGAAAAACTTATCACCTGGAATTTTTCCAAGTTTAGAGAAAGTTGATTTTTATTGCACCAATCAGGGAGAGTGTTAAGCTTGGACTGAAGGAAAATTATATCCGACAAAGAAGATATAACGTGGTGTAATGCATTTATAAATACAAAAACATATTGAATACATTACCACAATGATTTACTCGCATTTCCCACTTTAAACCTAAATGCATTTATAAATACAAAAAAAAGCATAGAAAACATAATCACAATGATTTTCTTGCATTTCACACTTTAAACATAAAATTCAAAACAATTCCCAACTAATGTGCATCTTCGCCGTCAAACCCATATGAACCCATGTTCTTACGTACAGACAATTCCGCACACACATGGTTTCATATGTACAACATATAAACATACAACGGGCGAAGACAATTGTGTATCATATTACGTGAAAGTGTAAAGGCATGCGCCACATGATAAACAATAACAAATTACCTTGAACTCTTTCGTCTATGTACTTGACATTGCTCATATGCGGAACTTCTCATATGAATGCAATGTCTTGTTTCCTTTTTTTCTTATAGGAAATTAACGTATAGAAAATGAATGCATTTAGAGTTAATGTTTTTTTTTTGGGAATAATGCATTCATTACGGGAAATGCATAGAATTTGTATTGAGAATGTGGATTTTTTTTGCATAGATTTTTGATATAGAATATTTAGAATAAGAAATTGTATGTGAAAATATTTCTGCTAGAGTAAACAAAATATGTTTGAAGTATGTTAAAAAATCGAATATGTATTTGTAAGTAAGACTTTGAGAAATTTGTATAAATAGGATAAGTCAATTTGGAAATAAACCACTTCTTCTTGAGACGTTAATCCGGAGTGTTCTCCTTTCTTCTCAAATTAAGAAAAAGTCATACTCAGGCCCAATCGCCTAACCTATATGCGTTACCTAGACGCTATACAATCACTAGGTGAATATTACTGAATACAGTTCTTTTCAATATAGGATAGCCGTCCGGCTTATAATACAACATGGCGATCCTGCCACTTTCTTCTAGTGCAACAGATACAAATGGACTTCGACGGATTTTTAACGATATGGGAAGCTTTTAGCCCGACCAGAGCCAAAGAAGAGGAATACGTTCCTGGACCTGTACAGACGAATATACCAGCATACCACCCAAGTGCGGCCAAAAGTAAAAATACTTGCGATACTAGCAACACAAAAGTTCCAACAGAAAAACTGATAAAACCAGGACCACAACCATTATCTATCGAGAAATACTGGCAACGGCAAGGCAAACTTACACGAGGACCAGTGCAACACATCGAAGAAAACCAAAGAAGAAACGCGGCGGAAAAGCATTCAAACGACGCAAAGCAATTGCTGAATTATACGTACAATACCACACCACTGGCAACAAGACAGAAAAAGCACAAATAAGGAAGCAGATCAAAACACTTAGGAAAACATAAAAATTTCTTGTAATTTCCAAATTCCACAATAATGTAATTTCCAAATTCAACAAAATATAACGTAATTTCAAATCCTACAATATTAAAAACACATTCAGTCTCGAAAACTTACAAAACATTAAAATCATTTCCTTTTACAAATTCGAATTTTAACTTGATATAATGGGTATCGCAGATTCCAACATAAAAGAGACTATAGTCCTTGCAAATCAAGCTTCAAACGCATCGAATCAGTACTCTGCAAACCAACTTGCTACATACATTATTATTGTCATAATTGTCATGTTTTTGCTTTTTGGGCTATATCTGTTGGCCAAACGATTCATTAAGAAAACCATAGTAAAAGAGGTTAACAAAACAAACAATGTTTAAGAGTACCCAGTTGTCCACATTAATAAAAATTTTCGAAAATTTCAAAAAGAACCCTAACCGATCTTACAGCGAAACTTATCTGCTGAATACTCTTCTAAAATTAGATACATTAAAAACTCTTTTTGAAATTGAAATCAAACATTTAAGTGAACAAGACAAACTAGAACCTAAGAAAAAATTCAAGACTTATTATCAAAATATTATTAAACTCATATCCGACAAACGAGAGAACATAGAGACAACAGAAACAATGGCAACTACGGACATTTTCAGTGGCTTAAAGTCCATAACTGAGTTTCTAGACAAACCTAGTGATTTACACAGGTTCCTAGCCGTAGTGAAAATCATCGAAAAATCAATTCCAGCTGAACAGAAATCTGATTTTCTACAACTTGTACTAAACACGAAACTATTATCAACGGCCAGAAATAAACTAAACTCCATTGAACCACCAAAAACTATAACCGATCTTGAAGCTAAACTTACTTCCATTTATAAATCCAAACATACCTCTAGCAATATAGTACAAAAATTATCTAGTTGCGCCCAAAACCAGCACTCCATATCCCAATTCGCAGAAACGATAGAAAACCTTATTGCAGAACTAACATTAGTACAAATTGAACAAGTAGGCGAACAACATAGAGATATACTGAAACAAACAAATGACACCCTCGCATTCAATACTTTCAAGAACGGAATTACTAATAGAAACATTGTACAAACAATTGAAGCAAGCAGAGTACGCACATTCAGAGAGGCAACAGAAATCGCTGAACAAGCTGAAACTACAGCAAAAGACCACAAAATTCTTCATTACAACAGAACAAACTACAATAGGAATAATCATAATATGAACTACGGGAATAATTATAACGAATCTAGAAATAGAAATAGCTATCAATATAACAATAGGCAATTAAACCATAGATATAACAATAACCAACGTAATAACAGATATAACAGCAATGATAACAACAAGCCAACGAACAGCAGGGACAACCGAAACTTCGGACAAGCAAGAGAATACAATCAAAGACAAAGAAACAATGCTAGAATATACTTGGCGGATTACCAGGGAAACGAAAACTCCCCAGACACCAACCAGTAAATAAAACCGGTCAATCGGGGAATGAGAATACTAACAAAACATACAAAATAAATCTAACCAATTACAATGAAGACATATCAAACCATATAGTCCTACAAATTCATAATCAAAAACTCACATTCTTGGTGGACACAGGTGCAGATATTTCTATTTGCAAAAATTTATTCGACTATATAAGCATCAATAATCATGAATCCTGTCGGTTGTCGGGAATAACCGAACAGAGCATTCAAACACTTGGCATCGCAAACCTACAAATAAACCTACCCGAAACCAAAATTCTACACAAATTCCAAATAGTAGAAAAAAGCTTTCCCCTCCGAACAAGTGGTATAATAGGAAGAGATTTCCTACATAAGTATTATAACAATCTAATTTCACTACCTCTAGAGACTAAAATATACAATATAAGGATACCACCCCGCTCGGAAATAATCCACCCAATAAACATCGACAACAAGGAAGACAGCCTTATCTGTGGGAAACACATTTCTGAAAACATTTTAATAAGTAACACCCTTATCCCGGCACACGGCATCAAACACGTTAGAATTCTCAACACTTCCGACAAAGAAGAAACTATACAAAACCTGCAATTAGAAATCAAACCACTAACAAAGTACCACGTATTACACTGCAACAAAAAAAAAGCAAATCATCGTTGGCCCAAATTAAAAGAATTGCTACACATAAACTCCAAAGACGAGGTGGCCAAAACCACAATAGAAAATATATGCAGAGAATACCATGATATATTCCATTTAGAAGGTGAAAAATTAACCTGCAATAATTTTTACACGCAACATCTGAATACAATTGATAATACTCCAGTGTACATAAAAAATTATCGAATGCCTCATGCACATACTATCGAAATTAATAACCAAGTCAAAGACCTGATTGGCAAAGATGTGATAGAACCATCTACAAGTCCATACAATTCACCAATGTTAGTAGTCCCCAAACATTCCAGTGATGATACAAAAAAATGGCGATTAGTAGTCGATTATCGTCAACTAAATAAAAAATTAGTCAATGACAAATTTCCCCTTACTCGTCTTGACGATGTACTAGATCGCATAGGAAGAGCCAAATACTTCTCTACACTCGACATGACGAGCTCATTCCATCAAATAGAACTCGACCACGAATCACGGCCCATGACAGCATTTTCGTCCAGCAACGGACATTACCAATTCAAAAGATTGCCTTTCGGATTAAAAATATCCTCAAATAGTTTTCAGCGCATGTTAACCATAGCTTTATCAGGATTAGATGCAAACGCGTTCCTATATGTCGACGACATCATAGTCTTTGGTTGTTCCTTAAAACATCACAACCAAAACCTCGTAAGAACTTTCGAACGACTCCGTAGGTACAATCTCAAATTAAACCCTTCAAAATGTAATTTCGTACAATCTGAAGTCGTTTTCTTAGGACACCTAATCACCAGCAAAGGCGTAACAGCCGATCCCACGAAATGTGCAGCTGTCAACAACTATCCAACTCCACAAAACGCAGATGATGTAAGACGTTTTGTCGCCTTCTGTAATTACTACAGACGATTCGTCCAAAATTTCGCAGCCATTGCAAAACCTCTCAATGACCTGCTCAAGAAGAACAAAAAGTTTGACTGGAACGAAAAATGCCAACTAGCTTTCCAATCCCTAAAAAACACCATAACCTCCCCACCAATTCTACAATACCCCGACATAGAGAAAGAATTTATACTAACAACAGATGCATCTGATGACGCCCTAGGAGCCGTTCTATCACAAGGCACCATCGGAGAAGGTCTACCGATATCCTACGCCAGCAGATCTCTAACAAAACATGAACTCAATAAATCAGTAGTAGAAAAAGAACTCCTTGCAATATATTGGGGAATAAACCATTTTCGCCCCTACCTGTATGGAAAGAAATTTACAGTCGTCACAGACCACCGACCCTTAGTATCCTTATTTGTAAATCGCAACCCCTCCCCTAAATTAACCAGAATTCGCTTAGACCTAATGGACTATGATTTCTATATTGTGTATAAACAAGGCAAAATAAATACTAATGGAGATGCACTTTCGCGTATTAAAAATAAATTCTAATAACTTAAAAGAAATGATACCTACAACAATAAACGTTATAACTCGTAGCAAAACTAATAAACCAACAAACCCTGTGACCACACACAAGGCAACAACTACCTCCAACATCGAGCCTGATCAACTCAATATGTGGGAAGGTACTTCAATTTCGGACATCAGAAATTTGCCAATACTAAAATTTGAGCTCAATAAAAATGATAATAATAACAGTTTGCCAACTACAACGATAATAAAAAATAAAAATATGATAATCGTGAAGTACAGTGATAATCCATCCTTAGACTTAGGTCAGGTTTTGGAGAAACTGATACAAGAACTATCAATAAATAGTATCACGAAGGTAGCGCTATCTAAAAATGATGAAATTTTCAAATATATAAATAAAAACGAACTAATCGATATGTATAATAAAAAGCATGCAAAAATAATAAAAAATAGGCAAACTAAAATACAAATAATATTATATAATCTCCCGAGACACGTTGAACAAAAAGCCGATCAAATAAGATTGATCAGCGAATATCACGAGTCAAGGTGCGGAGGTCACACGGGCATAAAAAGGACAATTGCAAAATTAAAAAATTAAAACAAAAGTACATCTGGAAAAATATGAACAAAATGGTTAAAACTATAATACAACAATGTAACACTTGCAATTAAAACAAAATAACACTACATACTAAAGAAAAACTAACAATAACCGATACACCATCTACACCTTCCATTTTTTTTTTTACAAAACAAATTTTTTTTTTCCTATAGCACCGAGGTGTAATGCATTTATAAATACAAAAACATATTGAATACATTACCACAATGATTTACTCGCATTTCCCACTTTAAACCTAAATGCATTTATAAATACAAAAAAAAGCATAGAAAACATAATCACAATGATTTTCTTGCATTTCACACTTTAAACATAAAATTCAAAACAATTCCCAACTAATGTGCATCTTCGCCGTCAAACCCATATGAACCCATGTTCTTACGTACAGACAATTCCGCACACACATGGTTTCATATGTACAACATATAAACATACAACGGGCAAAGACAATCGTGTATCATATTACGTGAAAGTGTAAAGGCATGCGCCACATGATAAACAATAACAAATTACCTTGAACCTTGTTTGAAAAGTTCTCATCAAGACCTTTCATATTTCCTACATGCGATGAAAACTTTTTTTTCGGGGGCCACTCCCCTATATGGGGAGACCCCCCTTAAAGACCTTATGAATTTCTTCCCGTGGTGAAACTTTGAAGAGGGCGTCACTTCGCACCTACCTACAAAATCTTATGTTTCTAGCTTATGTAGTTTGCGAGAAAAAGTGGTGTGACACACGGACGGACGGACGGACGGACGGACAGACAGGACGCGAAACTAGTAGCGTATTGTAAAATGATTTTACAATACCCTAAAAAAATGACTACCTTGAGGAACCCCAGAAAGAACATGAATTTGTTTGGATAATCGTCCTTGAAATTTGACAATTTGCGGTCTTTTAGGTATGAATCCAGCTGAGTATACGGCCTGTAATACTAAAATTACGGAGTTTATTAATCGGAACTTCATGATTTACACGATCAAATGCTGTGATAAAATCTGTATATATTGCATCAATCTGGTGACCCTTCTTCATCTCACATAGAATACTTGATGTCATGATGAGGAGATTGGTGGTAGTAGATCTATTTTTTCGGAGCCCGTGGTGCTCTTTATTAACCCGCGGTTCTATAATATGAAAGATCTTGTTGCAAAGTATCTGTTCAAAAATCTTTAGAACGGCTGATAATATAGCAACGCCTCTGTAATTTTGAATACACCGTTTATCATTCTTCTTATGGATTAGTATTACGTACGAAGATCTCCAGTAAGAAGGAAATATGCGGATAGAGAGGGATTTATTGAAAATGATTGAGAAAGGCACGATCAATTGTTCTTTGCACAGGATCAGAAAGCTAGGAGATATAAGATCAGGACTCACGATTACATGAGCAATTTCTTCCATAGAAATTGAAACTTCTGAGATCGAAGTTGTTGAACACGGCATTTCAGAAATGGGATTTTTTGGTTTCTCAGAGCTACTATAAATCTCTTGAAAATAACTTGCAAAAAACTCGCAGATTTGCTTTTGGGAGTCAGAAACAGAATCATTAAAAAACATACAACCTTGAATCTTGCGCTTGACGTTTACAAAATCAAAAAATTTCTTTGGGTCTTTAATTATATTTTCGCCAATCAAATTAACATATAATTCATATGCTTTCACATATTATTTAGAAACAGAAGATGACTCAAAGAACAAAGTAAGGCCCGACGGCTTTTCAAAAAAAAAAAGAGAATTGGCCTACGGATGCCGAATAAACAAGATAATTGACTACAACATTGCCAGCCGGCAAAAATGTTGCAATCATTTCACAACCTTACCCTACCCTTATCGAACCATAGCAAATAAATAGTTTAACAAACAGTGTTTAAAAGATAACATGACAGCAGCATTTGCAGGCATGTCATTTGTTACATCGCGGAGGCAATTTTTGTGTCAATTGTAGGCAATGAGTCGGCTATTCATTCCAGATGATTGTAGAGCGTTTCCTTCGTTTGCTCGCCCTTTTCTTCAATCGGGGCATGTCCATTAACAGCTAAATTTTTAAAAATTTCACTTTTATATGGATTGTAAGATTTCAACTCCTTATCCATATTGAAGCCCACTCTGAATTTTCGCTTTTCAGCAGGCTGACATTCCAGAATACGATGTAAAAGTCCTCTTTTCCAATTGCGAGGTTGTTGATGTAGATCCAATCCATTCCGAGGCACGATTGCAGGTTTCGAAACAATGTAGGGTTTTACCGGGATAGGAAGTTTGCTTATCGCCCAACCTCCACTCCGGTGGCATGGTAATTATTTTCAATTCTGTTATCAGGCGTGAAAGACTCTCCGTCACCCTCTTATGTCACCACAAAGGACGCGTTAATAGAATTTACGCAGTTGTATTTGCAGTTATTGGCATGCTTTGGCATTTAGTGTCCTATCATTGGGGAACCAGTAAAACCAATCGTTTACTATCAATTGTTCGTGGGATTAAGAATGAGGAATCATGGAAAATAGGGTTGGGAGAAACGAGGAGATCGCTCCTCCTTTCTCAACCGGACTTGGGGCCCTCTACGGCGGAGTTATGCATGTATATATATATATATATATATATATATATATATATATATATATATATATATGTACATATATATATATATATAAACATATATATATATATATATATATATATATATATATATATATATATATATATATATATATATGTATACGTATGACAAGATAGTTATATATATATATATATATATATATATATATATATATATATATATATATATATATCTACTAGAGATGGGCAACGCAGCGCTGCGCCGCGGAATTGATATCACTGCGTTGATACCAATCCTCGGTACCAGCAGCGGAGTAGCACATTTTGGCATCAACCTCTTTGTCGAGAGATTTAACGCTTGGCATCAACACAGTTGCTTGGTGTTGGTCATAAAATATAAAATAATATATATATATATATATATATATATATATATATATATATATATATATATATACATATATATATATATATATATATATATATACATATATATATATATATATATATATATATATATATATATATATATATATATATATATATATATACGTATGTAAAGATAGTTATATATATATATATATATATATATATATATATATATATATATATATATATACGTATGTAAAGATAGTTATATATATATATATATATATATATATATATATATATATATATATATATATATATATATATATATATATCTACTAGAGATGGGCAACGCAGCGCTGTGCCGCGGAATTGATACCACTGCGTTGATACCAATCCTCGGTACCAGCAGCGGAGTAGCACATTTTGGCATCAACCTCTTTGTCGAGAGATTTAACGCTTGGCATCAACACAGTTGCTTGGTGTTGGTCATAAAATATAAAATAATATATATATATATATATATATATATATATATATATATATATATATATATATATATATATATGTATACATATATATATATATATATATATATATATATATATATACATATATATATATATATATATATATATATACGTATGTAAAGATAGTTATATATATATATATATATATATATATATATATATATATATATATATATATATATATATATATATATATATATATATATATCTACTAGAGATGGGCAACGCAGCGCTGCGCCGCGGAATTGATACCACTGCGTTGATACCAATCCTCGGTACCAGCAGCGGAGTAGCACATTTTGGCATCAACCTCTTTGTCGAGAGATTTAACGCTTGGCATCAACACAGTTGCTTGGTGTTGGTCATAAAATTGGATTCAAGGGACCTCCTTGGAAGCTACTCACGATCATCATTGGAAAAAGAGGCAAGACACAGACAAAGCCCGGGAACTTACGTCTGCAATATTAAAGCAGACCACATTGCCAGTGCAGCTATTCAAGCGAGCCTCTGATTTGGTCACCAAATACAGTGACATCTTCTCAAAAAACCCAGATGACCAAGGCCGAACGCGTTTGGTAACTCACGTCGTAAATACGCAGGGAGCCAAGCCGATTCAACAAGCACCGAAACGTCTTCCTATAGCCAAATAAGGAGAAGTGAGCGCACTCATCTTGGGCATGGAAAAACAAGGCGTTAGCGAGCCTTCTGTCAGTCCATGAGCCACGCCCGTAGTTCTTGTGTCGACTATAGGCAGCTCAACGACGTCACTAAGAAAGATAGTTACCCGCTCCCACACATGGACGACATCACGGACACTTTAGCCGACGCAAAATGGTTTTCTACACTCTATCTCAAGAGAAATCGACAAGGAGGACCGAGAGAAGACCTCATTTTCAGTTGGGACCGGATTCTGGCAATTTGTGGTGATGCCATTTGGGCTTTGCAATGCTCCAGCCACTTTCAAGCGCCTGATGGAATACGTGCTATGTGGCCTCACCTGGAAAACCTGCTTGGTGTACCTAGATGACATCATTGTTATCGGGAAAACGTTCGAAGAGCATGTGCGAACTTAGAAGAGGTTTTCTCCCGATTGCGACTGGCGAATTTGAAACTTACTCCCGGCAAGTGCACCCTTTTTGCAGCTGAAGTAAAATACCTGGGACACATCGTATCAGCAGAGGGGGTCAAAACAGACCCTGAGAAAATTGAAGTCGTGAAAAGCTGGCCAACACCAAACAACAAGCACCAACTACGAAGTTTTCTGGGTCTGGCGACCTACTATTGAAGATTCGTCAAAGCCTTTGCCAAAATAGCTAAGTGTCTCCATCAGCTAACCGAGAAAAATTGTCCGTATGCCTGGAATGAACAATGCCAGGTAGCCTTTGAGACCTAGAAGGAGAAGCTGTGTGAATCACCCGTGCTGGCATATCCGTAGTTGACAACGATGCGAGCGTGGTATTGGAGCTGTACTCTCCCAGCAGATCGATGGCGAAGAAAGAGTCTTTCCGTATTACAGTCGAGTTCTCTCAAAAAGTGAGAGGAACTAATGCGTGACCAGGAAGGAGATATTGGCTATAATAGAGGCCACCAAGCAGTCTCACAAGTACCTATATGGTCAGAAATTTGTTCTTTGAACGGATCATGCATCGCTGAGATTGCTGCTCAACTTCAAAAACCCCGAGGGACAAGTTGCGAGATGGATCGAAAGATTGCAGTCATACGACTATGAAATTGTTCATCGGAAGGGCGGAATTCATGGAAACGCTAGCGCCCTATCTCATCGTCCACGTCCAGCTAACTGGGAGCATTGCGGACGAATTGAAGAAAAGGAGCCACCCGTTGATTTGCAAGTGATAACGGCCGAATTCGATGAAGGTTGGTCATCGGAGGAGATTCGAAATGCCCAGTTAGCCGATGAAGACATCGGACCATTGCTCGTATGGAAGGAGACAACTGGGCGACCTGAGTGGAAAGGCGTTTCAATGCATGGCGCAACCCTGAAAAGCTATTGGGCACAATGGAAGTCCCTTCAGGTGGAGGGTGGCTTACTCAAGCGGAAATGGGAAATGGCGGATGGCAGCCCCTATAGGATGCAAACTATACTTCTCAAAAGCCAAATCCACGATGTGGTTAAGGAAATGCACGAAGGATCCTCGGGAGGCCCCCTTGGCGTTAACAAGACCTTAGCGAAATCGCGGGAAAGGTTTTACTGGCTCCACGCTCGAGAAGACGTAGAGGACTGGTGCCGACGATGCACGGTTCACGCTTCTGTCAAAGGTCCAAAGCGACGACTGAGAGGACAAATGCAAACCTATAACATGTTCGTGCCATTTGAAAGGATTGCTGTTGACATCGCAGGACATTTTCCTGAATCCGAATGGGGAAATCGATACACGCTGGTTGTGGCCGATTATTTCAGCAAGTGGCCCGAAGTCTACCCCATTCCCAACCAGGAAGCAGCTACTGTAGCCAAACAGCTAGTGTTAAGTTGGGTCAGTACGTACGGTGTACCTTGCGAACTACATTCGGATCAAGACCGAAACTTTGAGTCACTAGTTTTTGGCGAAATGGGCGAACTACTGGGAATACGGAAAACGAGCACAACACCACTGCATCCCCAATCCGATGGAATGGTCGAACGTTTTAACGGCACGCTCAAAAATCATTTGGACAAGATGGTTGGCGAGACCCAAAGAGACTGGGAACGACATATCCAACTACTTTTGATGGCGTGCAGAGCTGCCGAACATGCATCGACGGGCCAAGCCCCAGCCAAAGTCATTTTTGGAAAAACTATTCGTCTGCCAGCTGATATAAAGTTCGGATCACCCCCTGAGAAACCCCCACCGTTCTCGGAGTACGCAAGTGAGCTAAGACAACGGTTAACCAGATACATCGGACAGTGCGAAAACACCTCGAACCGGCTACTGACCGCATGAAAACCAGGTATGATCTAAATGCAAATTCTACTGGCTTCCAGCAAGATGATTTGGTGTGGCTATGTAACCCACAGCGGCGTTAGGGTAGGTCTCTAAAGTTGCAGCATAATTGGGAGGGACCATACCGGGTTACAAAGTGAATCAACGACGTCGTATATCGCATACAGGAATACCGTAAGCCGAAACCAAAATGAAAACCATGCACCTGGACCGTCTTGCCCCATATTACACCCAGAGAGAATTGACTACAACTGGCGACACATCTTTTCGGGGCGATAAGAACTGAGTTGGGGGCAGTGTTACATGTACAAAGAATTCTGCGAGCTACTGTCGCAATTGTTTTCATAACCATTAAGAAGGTCATGATCAACAAAACGAACGTACTCGAAAACCCACAAAGCATGATCAACATCTGAAAGTGACGTCACACCTCCATTCATTAAGCTGCTTGAATATTTCAGTTAATTCGCCGATGTACGAGAAATGAATTGAATGACCAGAGATCCTATATAAAGCCGAGCTGAACGAATGGGGGGATGTGTTACAACCACGATAGTAAAAACTGCGATAGTGTGGAGTGCGAATTAAGAGCGATATTGATTGTGAAGTGATAGACAGTAGAAAGAAAAATTGTTAGACAAATGAAAGTAAAATTTGTTGAAATAGTTAAAAATTAATAATTGTGCATTTTTAGTAAAAAAACTCTTTTGAATTAATTTAAAAGAACATTCAAATTATTGGCCGCGGATCGAAGCACGCGACAATATATATATATATATATATATATATATATATATATATATATATATATATATAT
>OZ017742.1:176841109-176896109 GCA_963969285.1 Odontomyia ornata
TCTACTGTCTATCACTTCACAATCAATATCGCTCTTAATTCGCACTCCACACTATCGCAGTTTTTACTATCGTGGTTGTAACACATCCCCCCATTCGTTCAGCTCGGCTTTATATAGGATCTCTGGTCATTCAATTCATTTCTCGTACATCGGCGAATTAACTGAAATATTCAAGCAGCTTAATGAATGGAGGTGTGACGTCACTTTCAGATGTTGATCATGCTTGGTGGGTTTTCGAGTACGTTCGTTTTGTTGATCATGACCTTCTTAATGGTTATGAAAACAATTGCGACAGTAGCTCGCAGAATTCTTTGTACATGTAACACTGCCCCCAACTCAGTTCTTATCGCCCCGAAAAGATGTGTCGCCAGTTGTAGTCAATTCTCTCTGGGTGTAATATGGGGCAAGACGGTCCAGGTGCATGGTTTTCATTTTGGTTTCGGCTTACGGTATTCCTGTATGCGATATACGACGTCGTTGATTCACTTTGTAACCCGGTATGGTCCCTCCCAATTATGCTGCAACTTTAGAGACCTACCCTAACGCCGCTGTGGGTTACATAGCCACACCAAATCATCTTGCTGGAAGCCAGTAGAATTTGCATTTAGATCATACCTGGTTTTCATGCGGTCAGTAGCCGGTTCGAGGTGTTTTCGCACTGTCCGATGTATCTGGTTAACCGTTGTCTTAGCTCACTTGCGTACTCCGAGAACGGTGGGGGTTTCTCAGGGGGTGATCCGAACTTTATATCAGCTGGCAGACGAATAGTTTTTCCAAAAATGACTTTGGCTGGGGCTTGGCCCGTCGATGCATGTTCGGCAGCTCTGCACGCCATCAAAAGTAGTTGGATATGTCGTTCCCAGTCTCTTTGGGTCTCGCCAACCATCTTGTCCAAATGATTTTTGAGCGTGCCGTTAAAACGTTCGACCATTCCATCGGATTGGGGATGCAGTGGTGTTGTGCTCGTTTTCCGTATTCCCAGTAGTTCGCCCATTTCGCCAAAAACTAGTGACTCAAAGTTTCGGTCTTGATCCGAATGTAGTTCGCAAGGTACACCGTACGTACTGACCCAACTTAACACTAGCTGTTTGGCTACAGTAGCTGCTTCCTGGTTGGGAATGGGGTAGACTTCGGGCCACTTGCTGAAATAATCGGCCACAACCAGCGTGTATCGATTTCCCCATTCGGATTCAGGAAAATGTCCTGCGATGTCAACAGCAATCCTTTCAAATGGCACGAACATGTTATAGGTTTGCATTTGTCCTCTCAGTCGTCGCTTTGGACCTTTGACAGAAGCGTGAACCGTGCATCGTCGGCACCAGTCCTCTACGTCTTCTCGAGCGTGGAGCCAGTAAAACCTTTCCCGCAATTTCGCTAAGGTCTTGTTAACGCCAAGGGGGCCTCCCGAGGATCCTTCGTGCATTTCCTTAACCACATCGTGGATTCGGCTTTTGAGAAGTATAGTTTGCATCCTATAGGGGCTGCCATCCGCCATTTCCCATTTCCGCTTGAGTAAGCCACCCTCCACCTGAAGGGACTTCCATTGTGCCCAATAGCTTTTCAGGGTTGCGCCATGCATTGAAACGCCTTTCCACTCAGGTCGCCCAGTTGTCTCCTTCCATACGAGCAATGGTCCGATGTCTTCATCGGCTAACTGGGCATTTCGAATCTCCTCCGATGACCAACCTTCATCGAATTCGGCCGTTATCACTTGCAAATCAACGGGTGGCTCCTTTTCTTCAATTCGTCCGCAATGCTCCCAGTTAGCTGGACGTGGACGATGAGATAGGGCGCTAGCGTTTCCATGAATTCCGCCCTTCCGATGAACAATTTCATAGTCGTATGACTGCAATCTTTCGATCCATCTCACAACTTGTCCCTCGGGGTTTTTGAAGTTGAGCAGCAATCTCAGCGATGCATGATCCGTTCAAAGAACAAATTTCTGACCATATAGGTACTTGTGAGACTGCTTGGTGGCCTCTATTATAGCCAATAGCTCCTTCCTGGTCACGCATTAGTTCCTCTCACTTTTTGAGAGAACTCGACTGTAATACGGAAAGACTCTTTCTTCGCCATCGATCTGCTGGGAGAGTACAGCTCCAATACCACGCTCGCATCGTTGTCAACTACGGATATGCCAGCACGGGTGATTCACACAGCTTCTCCTTCTAGGTCTCAAAGGCTACCTGGCATTGTTCATTCCAGGCATACGGACAATTTTTCTCGGTTAGCTGATGGAGACACTTAGCTATTTTGGCAAAGGCTTTGACGAATCTTCAATAGTAGGTCGCCAGACCCAGAAAACTTCGTAGTTGGTGCTTGTTGTTTGGTGTTGGCCAGCTTTTCACGACTTCAATTTTCTCAGGGTCTGTTTTGACCCCCTCTGCTGATACGATGTGTCCCAGGTATTTTACTTCAGCTGCAAAAAGGGTGCACTTGCCGGGAGTAAGTTTCAAATTCGCCAGTCACAATCGGGAGAAAACCTCTTCTAAGTTCGCACATGCTCTTCGAACGTTTTCCCGATAACAATGATGTCATCTAGGTACACCAAGCAGGTTTTCCAGGTGAGGCCACATAGCACGTATTCCATCAGGCGCTTGAAAGTGGCTGGAGCATTGCAAAGCCCAAATGGCATCACCACAAATTGCCAGAATCCGGTCCCAACTGAAAATGAGGTCTTCTCTCGGTCCTCCTTGTCGATTTCTCTTGAGATAGAGTGTAGAAAACCATTTTGCGTCGGCTAAAGTGTCCGTGATGTCGTCCATGTGTGGGAGCGGGTAACTATCTTTCTTAGTGACGTCGTTGAGCTGCCTATAGTCGACACAAGAACTACGGGCGTGGCTCATGGACTGACAGAAGGCTCGCTAACGCCTTGTTTTTCCATGCCCAAGATGAGTGCGCTCACTTCTCCTTATTTGGCTATAGGAAGACGTTTCGGTGCTTGTTGAATCGGCTTGGCTCCCTGCGTATTTACGACGTGAGTTACCAGACTCGTTCGGCCTTGGTCATCTGGGTTTTTTGAGAAGATGTCACTGTATTTGGTGACCAAATCAGAGGCTCGCTTGAATAGCTGCACTGGCAATGTGGTCTGCTTCAATATTGCAGACGTAAGTTCCCGGGCTTTGTCTGTGTCTTGCTTCTTTTTCCAATGATGATCGTGAGTAGCTTCCAAGGAGGTGATGGTGGAAACAGGCTGGCAGCTGCCGATGAATTCTCCCACTTTGATGCTCGTGGTTGAGTCTGCGGTGTTAAGGACTCTAACCGGCTACAATCAAACTGCGCAATGTGGGCGTCTTCGTTGGCTTTATCAGATAAGATTGGTGGCCTCCAGAATCACCATCAAGCTTGGCCCATACAATGCTTTCGGAAGAATTCGGTAAATCAGTATCGGCACATACTACCACATTCATCTTGGGAATTTGGACGCTGGGATCCTCCATCAATACTTCGATCATCTGCGATTTCAATACCCGTTTACCCAAATCTAACGTGATTCCATGTAGTCGCAGAAAATCCATTCCGAGAATGCAGTCATCCATAATGTTCGCGACCAGAAAATAATGTCAGAAAGCAAGGTCTCCCAACTGTATCTGGAGGTTGACCTCTCCATGGACAGGTGCAGTGTCTTCCGTGGCTATCCGTAGTGAGAAAATTCTGCCCTTGTGAAGTAGTTTTTGTCCCACATGGTCTAGTTGGATAATCGATTGGGTTGCACCAGTGTCGATTGTTATGGTGCAATCTTCTCCGTCAACTTGACCCGAAAGGCATAAGTCCGCTTCTCCACGATGTAGTCTTGACACTGTGATAGTGATGCTGGGGACGTCAATTCTCCTAGCCAACCTCTACCCAACGAAGTTGGCTCTTACATATTTCCCGACCCTACAGTTGAAGGGCTTCCATTCTGGGCTCCTGACTCGGTCTAGATTTCCTCCTAGCTGCACACCCTGGACAATAGCTCGGTTTTCTTTGCTTCTTGTAGTTCCATTGCAGGTTCCCCTTCCCTAGGTGCACCATTTACATGCGGGTCTCGCTCAATTTCCACGCGCGCACACCTGCACTCGTCTGTCAATACCTCGCGAGCCTGGGCAGTGGTACAAGTCACATTTTTCGCTGCCTCAAAGTTCAGACTGTAAGCCAATGCATCCTTAACTGTTTGGTTTGGAGCTAGACGCACGGCTTGTTCCAATTCCTGGTCTTTTAATGCACTGATGAATGCTTCTCTTGCTGCGTCATCTCGATGTTCTGGGTCACAAGCTGGAAAAGCCAAAAGTCCCAGTCGCTCAATGCCTTGTGCTAGCTGCTGTAAGGTTTTGCCAGACTTCTGCATCCGATGCCATAGCTGCGACCGATAAATCTGCTTCAGATGGGTGCCTCCGTAACGCATGTCGAGCGCATTCATTATAGCAACCGGGTTTGGCTGCAACTCAACGGGGATAGTGTGCAAAAGCTCGGCAGCTGGGCCTCTTAGGGCAAAGATCAATGCAGTTGCTCGTTCCTGCTCATTCCAGTGATTTATGCGAGCGGTGGCTTCAAACTGGGTTTTGTAAATACTCCAGACCATTTGCCCGTCAAATATAGGTGCTTGCACGTTTCTGGATGTGCTTTGCCCAGCGGTTACAAGCGGAGCTGGTGAGGTGGTTACTAATGCCTTCGCTGCTTCCAATTCCTTTTTATGTTTTCCATCTGATGGTTGATTCTCTCCTCGACCTGGCTGATCTCATGGTTGATTCTTTCCTCGACCTGGTATACCTTTTCCTCGATGCAGTTAATTTGGTTGTTGAGACTACTGAGCTCCGCTTTTATTTCGGTAGACTGTTTTTCCAAATCTGCCTTCAAATCAGTTGACTGTTTTTCCAGCTTCTGTTTGATGTCTGCCTTGATTTCGAACGCTTGTTGGTCTAGCTTTGCTGATTGTTCATTCAGCTTCGTTGGTTGTTCATTTAGCTTCGCAGTTAAATTGGATGACTTTCATTTTGCTTCGCAGTTAAATTGGACGACTGTTTATTTAGCTTCGTTGATGTCTCTTCCAGCTTCTGTGTGATATCTGCCTTGATTTTGAATGCTTGTTGTCGCTGCTATTGCTGCATCAGCGTCAACGTTTGCATCAGCTCATTTTCTGGTTCCTTTGGTTTTGGTGTTTCTGCTTCACCACCTTCTGCGCCTTCTTCGGCATCTGAGGGCTCACCCGAATCCAGATACGCACTTACCGACTCGATCACGTCACGCAAGCGTGTGAATAATTTTAATGTTCCGGGAAAGTGAAAACACAATGTCCTTTAAATCAAGTTAAAAGAGTTTATTTACTAAAAACGCACAGTTATTAATTTTTGACTATTTCACCAAATTTTACTTTCACTTGTCTAACAATTTTTATTTTCACTGTCTATCACTTCACAATCAATATCGCTCTTAAGTCGCACTCCACACTATTGCAGTTTTTACTATCGCGGTTGTAATGAATCCCCCCATTCGTTCAGCTCGGCTTTATATAGGGTCTCTGGTCATTCAATTCATTTTTCGTACATTGGCGAATCAACTGGAATATTCGAGCAGGTTAATGAATGTGGCAGTGACGTCACTTTCAGATGTTGATCATGCTTGGTGGGTTTTCGAGTACGTTCGTTTTGTTGATCATGATCTTCTTAATGGTTATGAAAATAATTGCGACAGTAGCTCGCAAAATTCTTTGTAAATGTAACAATATATATATATATATATATATATATATATATATATATATATATATATATATATATATATATATATATATATATATACATATGTATATTAAATATATAGATATATATATATATATATATATATATATATATATATATATATATATATATATATATATATATATATATATCTATATATATATATATATATATATATATATATACATATGTATTTTTATATATATATATATATATATATATATATATATATATAAATATATATATATATATATATATATGTATATATACATATATATATACATATGTATATATATATATATATATATATATATATATATATATATATATATCTATCTATCTATATATATATATATATATATATATATATATATATATATATATATATATATATATATATATATATATATTTATATATATATACATATGTATATATATATATATAAATAGATATAAATATATATATATATATATATATATATATATATATATATATATATATATAAATATATATATATATATATATATATATATATGTATACATCGGGTGGTCCAACAATAATGCACGAGGTTAATTGTGAGTCACACCTTAACGTCAAGTATTCCGCCCAACTTTATATGACAATTCTTTGTTTCAGTATTTGGCGAATTCAACCATGGGGAGGTACACAATTGAGCAGCGCGTTAAGGTTGTTGAAGCCTTATATGAAAATGAACCTTCTAATGAAAATACATTTCGTGATTTTTTTTTGGTCAGCATAATCGACCAAATGTGCCCACAATCGGGAGAATTGTGCACCAATTTCAGCAAACCGGGTCTGTAGGAAATGTGAAATCACCTGTAAAGCTCGCCCAGTTCGTTCTGCGAAAAACATTCCTGTTGTTCACGATAGTGTGGCAGAACAGCCGTCAACCTCGACTCGTCGTCGTGCCCAACAATTGAACATCTCATGAACATCACTGATGTGAATTTGGAATAAAAATTTGAATTCGCACGCTTACAAGGTTCAATCGACTCAAGAACTGAAGCCTACTGACCATTTCAAGCGTCGGCAATACGCCGAATTGTTGGTTGAACAGACAGAAGAGAATGGTGACTTTACAAAAAAAATCATCTTCAGTGACGAGCCACACTTTCACCTCGGTAAATTGGCTAACAAGCAGAATTGCCCCATTTGAGCAAATGAGAGTCCACGAGTGATTGCTTATAATGATACATGCACAAAGAGTATCTGTTTGGTGCGGTTTGTGGGCTAGCGCTGTCATCGAGCTGTACTCCTTTAGAAATGAGGACGGCCAAGCAGTTACCGTGAATAATGTTCGCTATTGGGAGATGATAACGGACTTCTTGTGGCCAGAAATAGAGGTTATGAACCTAGACGGTATGTCGTTCCAACAAGATGGTGCCACTTGCCACACAGCCAACGAAACAATGGCTCTTTTGCGCGAGAAATTCAATGGCCGTGTTATCTCACGTTGTGGCGATGTTAATAGGCTGCCAAGATAATGTGATTTGATACCGTTCGACTTCTTTCACTGGGGATATTTAAAAGAAAAAGTGTATGTCAATAAGCCAAGAAGAATTCAAGAGCTAAAGGATGAAATAATTCAGCTCATTAACGACATTGAACCTCAATTATGTCTCAGAGTCATTGAAAATATGGACCATCGGGTAGAAGTATGGCATCATAGCCGTAGCGAGCATTTAGGCAATATTTTGTTTTACACATAATCTTCATAGAGCCTTCTATCATAATAAAAAATATTAACACAATTCTCTGAAAACTTTTTGTTTCATTTACGATTAACATTGTGCGTTTATGTTGGCCCACCCTTTATATATATGCATATAGATATGCATATTTATAGTAAAGTGTGAAAAACTGCTCAGGATCAGCCTTTCAAAACTTAAAAGATGCAGTCTATTAATGTTTAGTTAAATCTGTATATTCTGTGCATATGCTCAAATACTGCTCAAGTTGCTTAAAATTAAATAGCTGATTTCAGTTCCGCAAAAAAACAGGCGAAGTCTATGGAATCGGAATATTTTATTCGTGAAACGAGGGTGAAAACCAGCTGCAGTAGAGAAAAAAAATTTCTTTAAATAAATTTAATTTAATAGAACCATAAATTCTGCGTTAGCACAACCAGCTGAAAAGTTGAATTTTTCGTAGGTATCTTTTAATTCTACGAGCAAATAATAATTTGATTAATTGTCTCTTTGAATGCGAAAATCTTGTTTGGAAAATTTCATGTTGCATAAATACTTTGAACGTAATCTATATCGAACATTTCCATGAAAGCTTATTCAAAATTTTGGTTGCTATAAGAGTAACAAATTTCGCTTATTTTCTGAAAATTTTCTGGCCACTATTTTGAATTAAAGCTGTTCATTTCGAATTTTTTCCACAGACATTAATCTCAGACTCTTATAAACCACTGTGCCAAATCTCGTTCAAATCAGGGCTTAACTCTGAATATAACAACAATATGAAGTTTTTATTGAAACCGCCATCTAAATATACTACTCATATATATACATATATATATATATATATATATATATATATATATATATATATATATATATATATATATATATATATATATATATATATATATATATATATTGTCGCGTGTTTTTGGTTCGCGGCCAATAATTTTAAAGTTCTGGGGAAGTGAAAACGCAATGTCTTTTAATTTAAGTTAAAAGACTTTATTTAATTACAAAAATGCACAATAATCAGTTTAACACTTTCACTAATTTTAATTTTCACCATTAAAAATCTAACACTTGTCCATAAATTTCTTATCGCAATTGTCTTCTAAATCACTTCACTATTACGAAAATCACTTTTCTATAACTCGAACAATATCGCTTCCCACACACTATCGCAGTTCTTATCGCGGTCGAATGAATGACACCATTCATTCAGCTCGCCTTTATATAGGGTCTCTGATCATTCAACTCAGTTCTCGTACGCAGTGAATGAATGGAGCAGTAACTCACTTTCAGATGTTGTTCATGCTTGGTCGGTTCTCGTGGTTTCGAGTAAATTCGTTTTGTTGATGTTTTTAATTGTTGTGAAAACAATTGCGAAAGTAGCTCGCAGAATTATTTGTACATGTAACACTGCCCCCACCTCAGTTCTTTTCGCCCCGAAAAGATGGAAGCCAGTAGAATTAGCCTTTAGATCATACCTAGTCTTCATGCGGTCAGTAGCCGGTTCGAGGTGTTTTCGCACTGTCCGATGTATCTGGTTCAACCGTTGTCTTAGCTCACTTGCGTACTCCGAGATGGTTTGGGGTTTCTCGGGGGTGTTCCGAACTTAATATCAGCTGGCAGACGAATAGTCTTTCCAAAAATGACTTTGGCTGGGGCTTGGCCCCTCGATGCATGTTTGGCAGCTCTGTACGCCATCAAAAATAGTGGAATGTGTCGGTCCCAGTCCCTTTGGTTCTCGTCAACCATCTTGGTCAGGTGTTTATTGAGAGTGCCATTGAAACGTTTGACCATTCCATCGGATTGGGGATGCAGTGGTGTTGTGCTCATTTTCCATATTCCCAGCAGCTCGCACATTTCGCTACTAGTTATTCGAAGTTTCGACCTTGATCTGAATGTAGTTCACAAGGTACGCCGTACCTACTGACCCAATTTAACACTAGCTGTTCGGCTACAGTAGTTGCTTCCTGGTTGGGAATGGGGTAGACCTCGGGCCACTTGCTGAAATAATCGGCTACAACCAGCGTGTATCGATTTCCCCATTCAGATACAGGAAAGGTTCCTGCGATGTCAACAGCAATCCTTTCAAATGGTACCCTCACGTTATAGGTTTGCATTTGTCCTCTCAGTCGTCGCTTTGGACCTTTGACGGAAGCGCAAATTGTGCATCTGCGACACCAGTCCTCTACGTCTTCTCGAGCGTGGAGCCAGTAGAAACTTTCCCGCAATTTCGCTAAGGTCTTGTTAACACCAAGGTGGCCTCCCGAGGATCCTTCTTGCATTTCCTTAATCACATCGTGGATTCGGCTTTTGGGTAGTATAGTTTGCATCCTATAGGAGCTGCCATCCGCCATTTCCCATTTCCGCTTGAGTAAGCCACCCTCCACCTGAAGGGAGTTCCATTGTGCCCAATAGCTTTTCAAGGTTGCGCCATGCATCGAAACGTCTTTCCACTCAGGTCGCCCAGTCGTCTCCTTCCATACAAACAATGGTCCGATGTCTTCATCGGCTAACTGGGCGTTTCGAATCTCCTCCCATGACCAACCTTCATCGAATTCGAATTCCTTTTCCTCAATCCGTTGGCAATGCTTGCAGTTAGCTGGACATGGACGGTGGGATAGGGCGTCAGCATTTCCATGAACTCTCCATGAATCTTCGATAGTAGGTTGCCAGACCCAGCAAACTTCGTAGTTGGCGCTTGTTGTTTGGTGTTGGCCAGCTTTTCACGGCGTCAAATTTCTCAGGGTCGGTTTTGACCCCTTCTGCTGATACGACGTGTCCCTGGTATTTTACTTCAGCTGCGAAAAGAGTGCACTTGTCAGGACTAAGTTTCAAATTTGCCAGTCGCAATCGGGAGAAAACCTCCTCTAAGTTCCGCACATGCTCTTCGAACGTTCTCCCGATGACAATGATGTCATCTAGGTACACCAAACAGGTTTTCCAGGTGAGGCTACGTAGCACGTACTCCATCAGGCGTTCGAAAGTGGCTGGAGCATTGCAAAGCCCAAATGGCATCACCACAAACTGCCACAATCCGGTCCCAATTGAAAATGCGGTAATCTCTCGGTCCTTCTTGTCGATTTCTACCTGTCAGTAGCCACTCTTGAGATCGAGTGTAGAAAACCATTTTGCGTCGGCTAAAGTGTCCATGATGTCATCGATGCGTAGGAGCGGGTAACTATCTTTCTTAGTGACGTCGTTAAGCTGCCTATAGTCGACACAAAAACGAGTGCTACCATCCGTTTTCTTTACTAGAACTACAGGCGCGGCCCATGGACTGACAGAAGGTTCAATACTGCCTTGTTTTTCCATGTCCGAGATCAGCGCGCTCACTTCTCCTTGTTTGGCTATAGGGAGGCGTCTGGGTGCTTGTTGCATTGGCTTGGCTCCCTGTGTATCTATGACGTGAGTTACCAGACTCGTTCGGCCTTGGTCATCCGGGCTTGTTGAGAAGATGTCACTGTACTTGGTGACCAGATCAGAGGCTCGTTTGAATAGCTGCACTGGCAATTTGACTTGCTTCAATATTGCAGACGTGGATTCCCGGGCTCTGTCTGTGTCTTGCCTCCTTTTGTAATGATGGTCGTGAGTAGCTTCCAAAGAGGTGATGGTGGAAACAGGCTGGCAGCTGCCGATGACTTCTCCCGCTTTGATGCTCGTGGTTGAGTCTGCGGTGTTAAGGACTCTAACCGGCACATATCCGTTCCTTATAGATCTTACAAGGCTTCGTCCTACAATCAAACTGCGCAATGCGGACGTCTTCGCTGGCTCTATCAGATGAGATCGGTGGTCTCCAGAATCACCATCAAGCTTGGCGCATACAATGCTTTCGGAAGAATTCGGTTCATCAGTGTCAGTACATACCACTACATTCATCTTGGGAATTTGGACGCTGGGATCCTCCATCAGTACTTCGACATTCTGCCATTTCAATACACGTTTGCCCAAATCCAACGTGATTCCATGTGGTCGCAGAAAATCCATTCCGAGAATGCAGTGATCAATAATGTTCGCGACCAGAAAATTATGTCGGAACACAAGGTCTTCCAACTGTATCTGGAGGTTGACCCATCCATGAACAGGTGCAGTTTCTCCCGTAGCTGTCCGTAGTGAGAAAATTCTGCCCTTGTGAAGTTGTTGCTGTCTGACTAGGTCTGGTCGGATAATCGATCGGGTTGCACCGGTGTCGATTGTTATGGTGCAGTGTTCTCCGTTAACTTGACCCGAAAGGCATAAGTCCGCTTCTCCACGATGTAGTCTTGACACGGTGATGGTGGTGCTGGGGACGTCAATCCTCCTAGCCAACCTCTGCCCCACGAAGTTGGCTCTTACATGTTTCCCGACCCCTCTGTTTGAAGGGCTTCCATTCTGGGCTCCTGACTCGGTCTGGGTCTCCTCCTGGCTGCACACCCTGGACAATAGCTCGGTTTTCTTCGCTTCTTGCAGTCTCTTTGCAGGTGCCCCTTCTCTCCGCAATTCCAGCATCTAAGCGCACCATTTACATGCGGGTCTCGCTCAATTCCCACGCGCTCACACCTGCACTCGTCTGTCACTACCTCACGAACCCGGGCAGTGGTACGAGTCACATTTTTCGCTGCCTCAAAGTTCAGACTGTAAGCCAATGCGTCCTTAACCGTTTGGTTTTGAGCTAAACGCACGGCTTGTTGCAATTCCGGGTCCTTTAGTGCGCTGATGAATGCTTCTGTCGCTGCATCATCTCGATGTTCTGGGTCGTAGACTGGGTAAGCCGAAAGTGCTAGTCGCTCAATGTCTTGGGCTAGCTGCTGTAGGGTTTCACCAGACTTCTGCACCCGATGCCTTAGCTGTGACCAATAAATCTGCTTTAGATGATCGTCTCCATAACGCATGTCGAGCGCATTCATCATAGCATTCGGATTTGAGTGCAATTCATCGGGGGTCGTCTGCAAAAGCTCAGCAGCTGGGCCTCTTAGAGCAAGAATTAATGCAGTTGCTCATTCCTGCTCATTCCAGTGATTTGCCCTTGTGGCAGCTTCAAACTGGGTCTTGTAAACACTCCAGACCGTTTGCCCATCGAGTATTGGTGCTTGCACATTTTTGGATGTGCTTTGCGCTGCGGTTTTAAGCGGGGCTGGTGAAGTGGTTACTACTGCCTTCGCTGCTTCCAATTCGTTTTTCACTTTTTCCATCGCATGGTTCATTCTCTCTTCGAGCTGGCTGACCTTTTCCTCGACCTGGTATACCTTTTCCTCGACCTGGTCAACCTTTTCTTCGACGCCTTTAATTTGTTTGTTCAGACTGCCGAGCTCCGCTATTATTTTGGTGGACTGTTTTTGAAAATCTGCCTTGATTTCGATCGCTTGATGATCCAGCTTCGCTGATTGTTCATTTAGCTTCACAGTTAAATTGGGCGACTGTTCACTGAGCTTCGCAATTAAATTGGATGACTGTTCATTGAGCTTCGCAGTTAAATTGGATGACTGTTGTCGCTGCTCTTGCTGCATCAGTATCAACATTTGCATCAGTGCATTTTCTGGGTCCTTTGGTTTTAGTGTTTCTGCTTCTCCACCTTCTGCACCATTTTCGGCATCTGAGAGCTCACCTGAATCCAGATTAACGCCTTCCAATTTAATCGCGTCGCGCAAGCGTGCAATCAGTGTGGCCTTTGTACCTTGCGTAGCCAGATTTCGCTGTTCTAACTCTTCCTTGAGCTCCGACATGGTCAATTCATTAATTCTTAGATGCAAGTTTCGTGGCATTTTTATTGTTTTGGCTTTTCGTTTTTTTTAACAGTTTTCACGTTAAATTTTACAACTGTGCAGTTTAAAAATGTTTAAATGTTTTCACTTTTCGAAATTTTCTTTCTCACTTCTCGACACCACTGTCGCGTGTTTTTGGTTCGCGGCCAATAATTTTGATGTTCCGGGAAAGTGAAAACGCAATGTCTTTTAATTTAAGTTAAAAGAGTTTATTTAATTACAAAAATGCACAATAATCAGTTTAACACTTTCACTAATTTTAATTTACACCATTAAAAATCTAACACTTGTCCATAAATTTCTTATCGCAATTGTCTTCTAAATCACTTCACTATTACGAAAATCACTTTTCTATTACTCGAACAATATCGCTTCCCACACACTATCGCAGTTCTTATCAAAGTCGAATGACTGATCCCCCCATTCATTCAGCTCGCCTTTATATAGGGTCTCTAATCATTCAACTCAGTTCTCGTACATTGATGAATTAGCGGGAACATTCCAGCAGTGAATGAATGGAGCAGTGACTCACTTTCAGATGTTGTTCATGCTTGGTAGGTTCTCGTGGTTTCGAGTAAATTCGTTTTGTTGATGTTTTTAATTGTTGTGAAAACAATTGCGACAGTAGCTCGCAGAATTATTTGTACATGTAACAATATATATGCATATTTATACATATGTATATATATACATATATATTAGATATATATATATATATATATATATATATATATATATATATATATATATATATATATATATATATATATATATATATAAGGCCAATTGAAAAGTCCCTGGTCTACCATATTAAAACACATTTTTTTAGCAAAATTCGATTTTATTATTCAACATTGTTGCCTTTGAGGGCAATACAGCGATTATAGCGATCTTCCAACTTTTCGGTAGCATTTTTGTAGTACGATTTGTCTTTCACTTCAAAAATAGGCCTCAGTTTCGGCGATTACTTCTTCATTGGCGCTAAATTTCTTTCCAGCGAGCATTCTTTTGAGTCTGAGAACAGAAAAAAGTCGCTGGGGGCCAGATCTGGCGAATTCGATGGATGCAGAAGCAATTTGAAGCCCAATTCATGCAATTTTGCAATTGTTTTCATTGATTTGTGACACGATGTATTGTCTTGATGAAACACCACTTTTTTTTCTTCAAATGGGGCCGTTTTTTAACGTTTTCATCCTTTAAACGACCCAATAATGCTATATAATAATTACTGTTGATGGTCTGGCCCTTTTGGAGGTAATCAATGAATATTATACCTTGCGCTGGGATGCGCAACCTTGCCAGCTGACTGTTGTGTTTCTCCTCGCTTTGGATTCGGTTCATCGTGTGCAGTCCACTCAGCTGACTGTCGATTGGACTCCGGAGTGAAATGATGGAGCCATATTTTATCCATTGTCACATATCGACGCAAAAATTCAGGTTTATTGCGCGTAAACAGCTTCAAACACTGCTCAGAGTCATTAAAACGTTGTTGCCTTTGATCGATTGTGAGCTTGCGCGGCACCCATTTTGCACACAGCTTTCTCATGTACAAATATTCGTGAATGATATGATGTACACGTTCAGATGATATCTTCACAATGTCTGCTATTTCGATCAACTTCACTTTACGGTCATTCAAAATTATTTTGTGAACTTTTTTGATGTTTTCGTCAGTGACAGCCTCTTTTGGGCGGCCACTGCGTTCGCTGTCTTCGGTGTTCATTTCACCACGTTTAAACTTAGCATACCAATCAATGACGGTTGATTTTCTTGGCGCAGACCCCGAAAACTCTCCATCGAGCCAAGATTTGGATTCAACTGTATTTCTTCCCTTGAAATGCAATATTTTATCAGCACACGACATTGTTTTTTCCATCTTTTTTCAAATAACAAAAGTAGCTACACTCACAACGCAATATCTCACATACTAATGGTCGGACTGCTGTCGAATTTTGACACGTATCGTTTGAAGGTTGGTACTAACTAAAAATCATATGGATTTAATACTAGCACCACCATCCGTGCATCAGACCAGGGACTTTTCGATTGGTCTGTTATAAATATATATATATATATATATATATATATATATATATATATATATATATGTATATATATATACTATATATACAAATATTTATACATATATATATATATATATATATATATATATATATATATATATATATATATATATATATATCTATATATATATATATATATATATATATATATATATATATATATATATATATATATATATATATATATATCTTTAGACGAGTATATATATATATATATATATATATATATATATATATATATATATATATATATATATATATATATATATATATAGGTTGCATCAGAAAAATCCTTTTGAAAACTCTTAATCTTTCCATAGTACTAGCACTTTGGTTGTACCAGATCTGAAATTCACATGTCAATCTGGTCGAACCAGGATCTTGTAACAAATAACTTTGATCTTTTGATTAATGTATCAAGAATGAAAGAGTCTTCCAAAGGCCATGACTAGTTTTTGTGCTTTATTGAGCATAATTTTGACATGTTCAGTATAGTAGAGATATTGATCGGGATAAACACCGAGATATCGAACATAGGATTTATGTGGAACCCGTTCTCAACTATCCTCACCAGCTCTAATGTGGAAATTCTTCCAATTACGTTTCAGATTTTGACTGGCGCCCTGCAGCGTTGTCTGAAACAAAATTATTTGGCACGTCTGCGCATTGATTTTCATTCACTAATTGCCAGTGTACAGCTGCACATCATTGAACATTTTTTGAAGATTGCTCTGAACTATTGTAGCTTTTCAGTCTGTCATATCGATGATCACATGATCAGCAAACGCTACCAATGATCTAGATCTAAATTTTTCAAGACCTGGAAGTTGCGCATTATCGTCAGATTTCCATCAGTTACAACAAATGATTTCCCGTATAAGTAGTTTAAAGCAGTTTAAAAATTAATCCTTCTTACCACACCGTATCGAACGCTTTCTCCATATCAATGAGACAGCTTCAACATATTCTCTGTTGTTAACTTTCCAACAGATGTCTGAGATTACTTTCGTTATCACGTGTATGGTCGAACGCCTGGCACGAAAACCAAATTGGCAATACTGCATCAACTCATATTCCTCCATCCGGGCGTTTAATGCTTTGCTTAGTACCACTTCAAACACCTTGCTGATGTTAGGCAGCAAGTTGATTGGGCGATAGCTGTAAGGGCACGCAAATCCTTTTCATTTCTTCCAGATCGGAAATACCTTAGCAGTTTTCCGCTCATTTATGAAATATGAATTGCTCAACATGTTGTTCAACAATATGTAATAATACCTAATAGCAACCTCTGGCAAATGCCGGGGAGCTATATGCGGAATGTCGTCGAGACCACATAATTTCTTGTTGTTTACCCTACCAAATTCGAAATGCAAGTCTTCATAGCTGACAAAAAAATCAGCAAGATTCAAGCTCGGTATGAGGTCAGATGTTAATGTTCAGGCTTGAGTTGAAGTTGGCAACTTTTGCTTCAACGAGCTCTGAAAGTATTTGATTCCCTTTATCAGAGTTTGATAGATAAACCAATTCAAAGTTGGTTCCAATCAGGGCAAGTTTCTGCGAACCATCACATATACCTAATCCTGTTTCCATCTCTATCCGCAGTCGTACTATTAATTTCGATACTCGAGACTTCTTACGGGATAAACCTTTTACTTTCGTGAAATCACCATCGGAGTTTTGTGGGTTATTACCCCTCCATTTTTAAGGGTTTTGTAAAATAATTTTACAAAACCCGTCCGTCCATCCGTCCAGCCGTGTGCCACAGCAATTTTTCTCGCAAAGTACTTAAGCTAGAAACACCAAATTTTACACGTAGATGTAAACTGGAGCTCTCTAGAGAGTTCAATTACAAAAAAAAATTTATGAGGTATTGTTGGGGGGTCTCCCCATATAGGGGAGTGGAGTCGAAAAAGAAATTTCATCAAAGGTAGTCAATATGGGTATCATATGAAAGGTCTTAATAAGAACTCTTCAAAACAGGTCTTTGTTTGAAATGTTTGCTTCAGGAAGCGCACACGAAGGGGAAATGCACGAAAAATTTGTGTCCCCCCTCCTCGCGATCCGAAAAATCTGAAAAAAATCATGAAGGTAGATGCTTATGAATACAACAACAACAAATACCTTAGAAGTCGAAATTCGCTTAACTTTGTTAATAATAGTATGATATTCGAATTTCATATTTTCCCCAATAAAATCGAATATGTACCCTTAAACTCAACGAAATTCGATATTTAAGTAATTGCGCATAAGGGCTTAATACTCTGCAAGTTTGATGAAAATCCAATCATATTCGCGGAAGTCATAGCCACTTGAAATTTCTGCAATTACAATAACAATAACAGACCGATTTGGTATTTATATGGACCTCCCATCGGTTCAGACACTTCAATTTTGATTTGATCTTCTTGAAATTTCCAGATAAGATTTATAACAATACATATTTTTTGGAATTCATGATTTGAGTGATTTTTGTTAGTTTAGAACAAAATGGCGACCGTTGCAAATGGAGAAACAATGGATTTTCCTTGAAACGTGTACATCTCTTTGACATGTTTCTTGACTTATTTTGTTGTTGGTGATCGTATTTCGGAGAGATTGGGTACAAAACCATTCTGACATGAGCTTAGGTCTGTCTACCCAACTTGTTCCACCCAGTAATTGCTGATCTCACTCCTGAAGTATGAGCGGATTAAGTTCCGGACATTCGTCAGGTGTAATTCGGCAAAGCCAACGAAGAATGGTTATAGTCCAAAATTCACCGATAAATGTTGTTGACGCGTGTGAGAAGAAGGCTTTTCAATCTTTTTAACCTTTCAATGGCTGGTGTTCCAAAGTTTAATCTTAGGAACTACTTTCTCAATCGTTTCAAACGTTTGAACCAAACTTGAAAATGAGAGTATTATCGGCATATTATATTGTTTTACTTCCGAAAGGGCAAGAAGGTGGTGCAAGCTCGGAGGAAATTGTGTGAAATTCATGGTGAGGACTGCCTTATTGAACGCCAGTGTTAAAGTTGGTTTACTCGCTCGCGTTCTGGAAATTTTACTGTGCAAAGTGTACCTCATGCTGCTCGTCCAACCACCACTGATGACGACAAAATAAAGGCGTTAATCGAAACTAACTGGCATATGACAATTTGAGACGAAACAGAGAAACTTGATATAGCAAATTCAACCATTTACTTGTACTCAGAATAGCTTTGTTACGTAAACAAACTGGAAATCCACCTCACCAAATGCATTGGCATATGTGACTCTGCTGAATCATAACCAAAACGACCCATTTCTAAAAAAATCATAACGTGTGATTAAAAATAGATTGTTTACGATAACGTAGTCCGAAAACGATCATAGACCACGCGAGATAAGCCCCCACAATCGGCATCCAAAGACAATATTCACCAAATGAAGGTTATGCTTTCTGTGTGTAGGATTACTAGGGTATTGTCTACTTTGAGTGGCTCCCATGAAACCAAACTATTGATTTGAATGTCTACTGTCGTCAACTATTGAAATTGAATGAAGAAATTTAGAAAAGTCCCATTATGATAACGCCAGACCCCACACCTTTTTGATAACTCGTCAAAAATTTATGAAGCTCAATTGGGAACTGATGCCACATCCACCCCAAAGCACTGACTTAGTACCATCAGACCAACATTTGTTTTGCTCCGTTCAAAACCATTTGCATGGTAAAACTTTCGATTTCGATTAGGCTGTTAAAAATGAGTTCGACCAGATCTTCACTTCTAAGACAAAGGCTTCTTCAAACGTGGAATTTTTCAATTTAGGAAGGATTGCAAAAGGTCATCCAAAAAATAGTCAATATATCATTGTTTGTTGTTTATATAAATAGTTTACTTTGAAAAACATGATAAAGAACAACATTTGAAACACAAGAAAAGCAAATGCGTGTGCATAGAATAGCTTTCAACTTATTTGATGCAGTTAATTCTTTGTCCCGTAGCGTCAAAGTGCCCGCTCAACATCGGGTTTTTTTTTTTATTCACGATATTATTTAGTGTATATTTCTTAGTTTTTTCTTAAAAAATAATTTGATCATGATACCTAAAAAGTGGCTAAACTATGCCATATTTATAATGGGCCGCAGGACAACAATTGAGCAACAAGAATTAGCAATTCAAGATTTAAACAAGTTGGGTAAACAGACCTATGCTCATGTCAGAAGGGTTTTGTATTCAATTTACAAAATGCAGTCACCAGATCGAATCAAATCAAGAAACATGTCAAAGACGATTTTATTGGAGGAAATAGGAAATACGAAGATCATACTATTTTTAACAAAGTTGAACGAATTTCGACTTCTGAGGGTTTTGTTTTTGTTATACTCATAAATATCTCCCTTGATAATTATTTCAGATGTCCACCCGCGACGGAGGAAACACAATTTGTTCGAATCCTAGAATGGTTACAAAACCCTTTTGCTAGGAGCTCTCTCCCGCCTCCTTGACTTGTTTCACTTATGAGCATCAATTGTAGGTACTCATTTTCAGTCATTCATTAAATTGAATCAAGTGTTCAAAGCATGCACCTTAAACGTTGAAATTGGGAAAAATAACTCAAAATGATTCAATCTTCGCATTTAAAACAGCCACTATTTGGTTTTACGATTACTGATACCAATAGCTGAACCGATTCTCAAAGACATACATGACACCTATCATTCCTGAAATTTTCATGCAAATCCTAGCAAAACTGTAGTGTCTATGTCGGTAAAAAGCGCATGTTGTTCCATAGCCATATGTTGCCATAGTAATACATGCAGCGCATATTGTTCCATAGTATTACAGGAAATTTCAAACCGCTATAACTTCGCTAAATATGATTCAATCTTTATAAAACTTTCAGGATAGATCAATCTTATAAATAGTCATCTGTATACTGAATTTCATAGAATTTAAGGGTACCGTTAAGATTTTATTCAAGAAAACATAAAATTGATAAATCATACTATTACTAACAAAGTTGAGTGAATTGCGACTTCTCATGTATTTGTTGTTGTTGTCCCCCCCAAGACCTACATTCCTGATTTTTTCAGATTTTTCGGATCACAGGTGTCCAATCGCGAGGGGGGGGGGACACAAATTTTTCGTGTATTTCCCCTCCCTGTGCGCCCCTCGAAGCAAACTTTGCCAAACTAAGACCTGTTTTGAAAAGTTCTCATCAAGACCTTTCATTTGGTACCCATATTGGCTACCTCCAATGAAATTTTTTTTTCGGGGGGTCACTCCCCTATATGGGGAGACCCCCCTTAAATACCTTACCAAAATTTTTTAGTAAATGAACTTTGAAGAGATCACCACTTTACACCTACATACAAAATTTGATGTTTCTAGCTTAAGTAGTTTCCGAGAAAAACTGCTGTGACACACGGACGGACGGACGGACGGACGGACGGACGGACAGCCAGACGGACAGACGGACAGACAGGACGCGATTTTAGAAGGGTTTTGTAAAATTATTTTACAAAACCCTAAAAATGGTGAATCTCTATGCAAAACGGGCAAAATTACTAATTTACACTTATCAGCAGCCTAGCGTGTAACTCAAAAGGTTCCAGCTTGAATGAGCCTGAAGAATGATGGATCGTAAGGAAAACAAAAGAAAACCCTAAGTTATCGGCTCCCATATTGGCAGTTCACGTGATGTGCTAAGAAACCATAATTTCAATAGCAAAGTTGCATGGAAAATGCCGGTTATCAATATCAAAAGCCGACAAAGCTACTTGAACTTAGTTACTGAGCAGATTTCAATAGATTTTATGTTTTTGACGACCGCCATTTCTGTAGACGAGTCCGAATTTAACATATTTGGCTTAGATAAATTAACCCACGTATGCCGAAAGCCAAATACAGAGCGCAAAAAGAATATCTATATGAAGGTGTTAGACAGGGTGATGACTACGTAATTACTTGCGCCTGTGTGTCAGCAGCTGGCGTTGGAAAGCTGGCTTTTTTTCAAAGGAATATGGACAAGATTATGCATATGGATATCCTAAAGAGAATCCACTGAAAATTGTCGACTAACACGAAATTAGGCGTGGCCTTCAATTCTACAAAGAAAACGAACTTAAGCATAAGTCAGGAATGTGCAGTCTTTTTTTGTGGTAGGGAGGTGAATGCTATTTATGCACAGAGTGTGGGACTCCCATGCGCGACTGAACTACCCCACTAAAAACCTCCCCTGTCAACCTGAGAACCCAGCCTGAAACCGTTTGATACATTACTTCGGGCCAGGTCTCGTTTTGTTACGCCGTGGGGCGCCTTCAAGCTGGAGAGTCCCTTTCCTAGCGGGATGGGAGAAAGGAAGAGGAAATGCCAGAAGAGCGATCCCCTAGCCCCAGCACCCCCGGCTGCTGTGTGTCCCTTTTATATTTTAGGACTGCCCGAGCATAATGTGCCACCTGGTTCCATTTGTCAACCGATTCGAGCATCACCGCAACTATATTATCCGGGGTGAGCTCTCCCGTCTCCCTGTAGAGTTCCCTTCGCAGCTTGACCCATTTTGTACACGCAAAAAATGTGTGACAGGCATTGTCCTCCTCTCCTGGGCAAAACCGACAATCGGGAGACCGTGACTTACCGATCTTGTGCAGGTAAGACTGAAAACACCCGTGCCCGCTCACAAAAAGCTGGGTCAGATAGAAGTCAGTCTCACCATGCCCATGATTTACCCACGGTCTCACATCCGGGATGAGGCGCGCAGTCCACCTTCCCTTCGTGCAATTCACCCAAGACTGCTGCCAATCGTTGAGCGAGCGCTATCTCTCTCGCATCCCCGTTTAAGAGCAGGTAAATAGCGCGGCGCTCTCTAGCAAGGAGGGCTACAGGTATCACGCCTGCAATCACTTTCACCACCGATTCGGAGACTGTTGGATACGAAGATGCAATTCTCAGTGCTCCTCTTCTCTGTACCTGTGCCAAACGTTTTCGGTATACCTCCTTGCTGAGAGCGTCACCCCATACCTCTGCTCCGTACAGTAGCATTGACCCTACAGCACTCATCAAGAGGCGTCTTCTTGATGGGCTGGGTCCCCCTACGTTGGCCATAAGTCGACTCAGGGCCGATATTCCCGAAGCCACCTTCTCAGCCGTTGCCCTGATTTGCTCAGAGAAACTCATCTTCGAGTCGATCAGTAGCCCCAGGTACTTCACCGCTGGCTTCGATTCGATTTGTATGTCTAAAATACTGATCATCCTTACTCTAGGGATTCTCATTTTTGTCAAGATGACCACTTCGGTTTTCTCCAGTGCTAAACTCAGCCCGCGAGCAGTCATCCAGTCCCTCACTCGGCGCAATAGCATACCTAGCCTAAGTTGCGCTTGTTCAACGGTGTGTCCAGTGACCAGAGCCGCAACATCATCCGCATAGCCAACCAAGCGCGACGCATCTGGCATCTCAAGTCTCAGTAGCCCGTCGTAAGACACGTTCCACAGGTCCGGACCAAGGATAGATCCCTGGGCAACACCCAATGTAATTTCCATCCTTCGTTGGCCCTGTGTCGTGTCGTAGAGCAGGCTTCGATCCTTTAGGTAGTTCCTCAAAAGCCGCATTAGATATTCTGGAACTTGAAAAGAGTTTTCCAGCTTGTCCAGAATATCCACCTATCTAGCATAGTTGAAGGCATTCCTGACGTCGAGTGTCACCAACAGGACGATCCGTCGCTTGGTGCGACTATATGCCTCTGCCTTTTAAACCGCGTTCACCACCTCTGCAATCGCCTGCTCTAAAGCCGTACTGCCGAGGAGATAGGTCCCCAGCAGCACGACTCGCGTCAGTGAGTCTTCCCTTGATGAGTTTCTCTAGCACTTTCCCAGCCATGTCTAGCATGCATAACGGGCGGTATGCAGACGGCAATTCGGGATTCCCCTGCCCCTTGCTGACCAGCACGAGCCACGCCACCTTCCATCGTACCGGGAAAACCCCGTCCCATAGGCAAGCGTTGAATGTGCTGAGCAGCAAGTCAGGACAATGGTGATAGACGAGCCGCAACACCTCAGCTAGAACACCATCTGGACGTGGAGCCTTCCTCGCTTTCAAGGAGAGGACTGCCTCCTCCAGTTCCAGCTGTGTGAAGAATGGGCACTCTACTGCTGTTTCACCATGTACAGCGTGAACACGGACGGGATGGGTGGGGAAGAGTCCCCGCACTATCGCGTCCATCTTTTCCGCGTCATGTATACAAGGCTTCCGTAGGGCACCAAGTTTTCCCATGACCAGCTTGTAGCCAAGGCCCCACGGATCCTTGTTCACATTGTCCACTAGGTCTTGCCAGCAGCGAGCCTTGCTACTGTTGATCAGTTTGCGAAGGCATTTCCTGGCTGACTTATATGCTGCCACCTGGTTGCATGCCTCGTCACGGTTCCGCGCCTGTTGAGCCTCACGTCGAAGCTTGTGACACTGCCTCCGCTTTTCAGCGATTTCAGTAGACCACCAATACACTGGGGGCTTGCCGTGCCGGGGTCTTCGACGGGGCATAGAAGCGCAGCAAGCAGTCGTGATTATGCTCATGGTAGAGTTAACCACGCCTTGAGCTGCCAGTTCTTCCGTCCCCTCCGGAGCTCCCTGCAGCGGCTCACCTGCTGTGAGAACCTTGACGAACCTCTCGACGTACATCCTTCCGATGTTCCATCCAGTTGTAGAAGGCCGAGAGCACGGACGTCGTGAGATAGCATCACTTATCTCAAGCAGAATGCACTGGTGATCACTGGCTGAGTAGTCCTCTAATACTTTCCAGTTGTGTATCCTCCGTACTAAGGACTCCGAGGCGAATGTCACGTCCGGTATGGTTCCCTCACAGCCAACACGGCGGAAAGTCGGCGTATTTCTGGAGTTTAGTACGACGAGGGCCGTCCTGGCCGCCATTTCTAGGATTTGCTTTCCCCGCGGATCCGTCTGAGGCATGCCCCATTCGCTTGCTTTAGCATTGAAGTCGCCCTCAACGAGCACTTTACCCTCTGCGTTCGAGACAGCGCCCTCCAAAGCATTAAGCTTGGCTTGGAAAGATGATATCGACTCGTGAGACGTTAGGTACACACTAAAGAAGGTGATCCCTGAGCACCGAACCCACACAAAACCAGTTTTTGTGCTTTATTGAGCATAATTTTGACATGTTCAGTATAGTAGAGATATTGATCGGGATAAACACCGAGATATCGAACATAGGATTTATGTGGAGCCCGTTCTCAACTATCTTCACCAGCTCTAATGTGGAAATCCTTCCAATTACGTTTCAGATTTTGACTGGCGCCCTGCAGCGTTGTCTGAAACAAAATTATTTGGCACGTCTGCGCATTGATTTTCATTCACTAATTGCCAGTGTACAGCTGCACATCATTGAACATTTTTTGAAGATTGCTCTGAACTATTGTAGCTTTTCAGTCTGTCATATCGATGATCACATGATCAGCAAACGCTACCAATGATCTCGATCTAAATTTTTCAAGACCTGGAAGTTGCGCATTATCGTCAGATTTCCATCAGTTACAACAAATGATTTCCCGTATAAGTAGTTTAAAGCAGTTTAAAAATTAATCCTTCTTACCACACCGTATCGAACGCTTTCTCCATATCAATGAGACAGCTTCAACATATTCTCTGTTGTTAACTTTCCAACAGATGTCTGAGATTACTTTCGTTATCACGTGTATGGTCGAACGCCTGGCACGAAAACCAAATTGGCAATACTGCATCAACTCATATTCCTCTATGCGGGCGTTTAATGCTTTACTTAGTACCACTTCAAACACCTTGCTGATGTTAGGCAGCAAGTTGATTGGGCGATAGCTGTAAGGGCACGCAAATCCTTTTCATTTCTTCCAGATCAGAAATACCCTAGCAGTTTTCCGCTCATTTATGAAATATGAATTGCTCAACATGTTGTTCAACAATATGTAATAATACCTAATAGCAACCTCTGGCAAATGCCGGGGAGCTATATGCGGAATGTCGTCGAGACCACATAATTTCTTGTTGTTTACCCTACCAAATTCGAAATGCAAGTCTTCATAGCTGACAAAAAAATCAGCAAGATTCAAGCTCGGTATGAGGTCAGATGTTAATGTTCAGGCTTGAGTTGAAGTTGGCAACTTTTGCTTCAACGAGCTCTGAAAGTATTTGATTCCCTTTATCAGAGTTTGATAGATAAACCAATTCAAAGTTGGTTCCAATCAGGGCAAGTTTCTGCGAACCATCACATATACCTAATCCTGTTTCCATCTCTATCCGCAGTCGTACTATTAATTTCAATACTCGAGACTTCTTACGGGATAAACCTTTTACTTTCGTGAAATCACCATCGGAGTTTTGTGGGTTATTACCCCTCCATTTTTAAGGGTTTTGTAAAATAATTTTACAAAACCCGTCCGTCCATCCGTCCAGCCGTGTGCCACAGCAATTTTTCTCGCAAAGTACTTAAGCTAGAAACACCAAATTTTACACGTAGATGTAAACTGGAGCTCTCTTGAGAGTTCAATTACAAAAAAAAATTTATGAGGTATTGTTGGGGGGTCTCCCCATATAGGGGAGTGGCCCCGAAAAAGAAATTTCATCAAAGGTAGTCAATATGGGTATCATATGAAAGGTCTTAATAAGAACTCTTCAAAACAGGTCTTTGTTTGAAATGTTTGCTTCAGGAAGCGCACACGAAGGGGAAATGCACGAAAAATTTGTGTCCCCCCCTCCTCGCGATTGGACACCTGTGATCCGAAAAATCTGAAAAAAATCATGAAGGTAGATGCTTATGAATACAACAACAACAAATACCTTAGAAGTCGAAATTCGCTTAACTTTGTTAATAATAGTATGATCTTGGAATTTCATATTTTCCCCAATAAAATCGAATATTTAAGTAATTGCACATAAGGGCTTAATACTCTGCAAGTTTGATGAAAATCCAATCATATTCGCGGAAGTCATAGCCACTTGAAATTTCTGCAATTACAAAAACAATAACACACCGATTTGGTATTTATATGGACCTCCCATCGGTTCAGACACTTCAATTTTGATTTGATCTTCTTGAAATTTCCAGATAAGATTTATAACAATACATATTTTTTGGAATTCATGATTTGAGTGATTTTTGTTAGTTTAGAACAAAATGGCGACCGTTGAAAATGGAGAAACAATGAATTTTTCTTGAAACGTGTACATCTCTTTGACATGTTTCTTGACTTATTTTGTTGTTGGTGATCGTATTTCGGAGAGATTGGGTACAAAACCATTCTGACATGAGCTTAGGTCTGTCTACCCAACTTGTTCCACCCAGTAATTGCTGATCTCACTCCTGAAGTATGAACGGATCAAGTTCCGGACATTCGTCAGGTGTAATTCGGCAAAGCCAACGAAGAATGATTATAGTCCAAAATTCACCGATAAATGTTGTTGACGCGTGTGAGAAGAAGGCTTTTCAATCTTTTTAACCTTTCAATGGCTGGTGTTCCAAAGTTTTCCATATTGTTTCGATGTTTAATCTTAGGAACTACTTTCTCAATAGTTTCAAACGTTTAAACCAAACTTGAAAATGAGAGTATTACCGGCATATTATATTGTTTTACTTCCGAAACGGCAAGAAGGTGGTGCAAGCTCAGAGGAAATTGTGTGAAATTCATGGTGAGGACTGCCTTATTGAACGCCAGTGTTAAAGTTGGTTTACTCGCTCGCGTTCTGGAAATTTTACTGTGCAAAGTGTACCTCATGCTGCTCGTCCAACCACCACTGATGACGACAAAATAAAGGCGTTAATCGAAACTAACTGGCATATGACAATTTGAGACGAAACAGAGAAACTTGATATAGCAAATTCAACCGTTTACTTGTGCTCAGAATAGCTTTGTTACGTAAACAAACTGGAAATCCACCTCACCAAATGCATTGGCATATGTGACTCTGCTGAATCATAACCAAAACGACCCATTTCTAAAAAAATCATAACGTGTGATTAAAAATAGATTGTTTACGATAACGTAGTCCGAAAACGATCATAGACCACGCGAGATAAGCCCCCACAATCGGCATCCAAAGACAATATTCACCAAATGAAGGTTATGCTTTCTGTGTGTAGGATTACTAGGGTATTGTCTACTTTGAGTGGCTCCGATGAAACCAAACCATTGATTTGAATGTCTACTGTCGTCAACTATTGAAATTGAATGAAGAAATTTAGAAAAGTCCCATTATGATAACGCCAGACCCCACACCTTTTTGATAACTCGTCAAAAATTTATGAAGCTCAATTGGGAACTGATGCCACATCCACCCCAAAGCACTGACTTAGTACCATCAGACCAACATTTGTTTTGCTCCGTTCAAAACCATTTGCATGGTAAAACTTTCGATTTCGATTAGGCTGTTAAAAATGAGTTCGACCAGATCTTCACTTCTAAGACAAAGGCTTCTTCAAACGTGGAATTTTTCAATTTAGGAAGGATTGCAAAAGGTCATCCAAAAAATAGTCAATATATCATAGTTTGTTGTTTATATAAATAGTTTACTTTGAAAAACATGATAAAGAACAACATTTGAAACACAAGAAAAGCAAATGCGTGTGCATAGAATAGCTTTCAACTTATTTGATGCAGTTAATTCTTTGTCCCGTAGCGTCAAAGTGCCCGCTCAACATCGGGTTTTTTTTTTTTATTCATTATATTATTTAGTGTATATATCTTATTTTTTTCTTTAAAAATAATTTGATCATGATACCTAAAAAGTGGCTGAACTATGCCATATTTTGAGCAACAAGAATTAGCAATTCAAGATTTTAAAAATGGTGAATCTCTATGCAAAACGGGCAAAATTACTAATTTACACTTATCAGCAGTCTAGCGTGTAACTCAAAAGGTTCCAATGACAAAAAATTTGAAACAAGGCACCAAACAAAAGCTTGAATGAGCCTGAAGAATGATGGATCGTAAGGAAAACAAAAGAAAACCCTAAGTTAGCGGCTCCCAAATTGGCAGTTCACGTGATGTGCTAAGAAACCATAATTTCAATGGCAAAGTTGCATGGAAAATGCCCGTTATCAATACCAAAAGCCGACAAAGCTACGTGAACTTAGTTAATGAGCAGATTTCAATGGATTTTGTGCTTTTGACGACCGCCATTTCTGTAGACGAGTCCGAATTTAACATATTTGGCTTAGATAAATTAACCCACGTATGCCGAAAGCCAAATACAGAGCGCAAAAAAGACTATCTATATGAAGGTGTTGGACAGGGTGATGACTACGTAATTACTTGCGCCTGTGTGTCAGCAGCTGGCGTTGGAAAGCTGGCTTTTTTTTTCAAAGGAATATGGACAAGATTATGCATATGGATATCCTAAAGAGAATTCACTGAAAATTGTCGACTAACACGAAATTAGGCGTGGCCTTCAATTCTACAAAGAAAACGAACTTAAGCATAAGTCAGGAATGTGCAGTCTTTTTTTGTGGTAGGGAGGTGAATGCTATTTATGCACAGAGTGTGGGACTCCCATGCGCGACTGAACTACCCCACTAAAAACCTCCCCTGTCAACCTGAGAACCCAGCCTGAAACCGTTTGATACATTACATCGGGCCAGGTCTCGTTTTGTTACGCCGTGGGGCACCTTCAAGCTGGAGAGTCCCTTTCCTAGCGGGATGGGAGAAAGGAAGAGGAAATGCCAGAAGAGCGATCCCCTAGCCCCAGCACCCCCGGCTGCTGTGTGTCCCTTTTATATTTTAGGACTGCCCGAGCATAATGTGCCACCTGGTTCCATTTGTCAACCGATTCGAGCATCACCGCAACTATATTATCCGGGGTGAGCTCTCCCGTCTCCCTGTAGAGTTCCCTTCGCAGCTTGACCCATTTTGTACACGCAAAAAATGTGTGACAGGCATTGTCCTCCTCTCCTGGGCAAAACCGACAATCGGGAGACCGTGACTTACCGATCTTGTGCAGGTAAGACTGAAAACACCCGTGCCCGCTCACAAAAAGCTGGGTCAGATAGAAGTCAGTCTCACCATGCCTTCGATTTACCCACGGTCTCACATCCGGGATGAGGCGCGCAGTCCACCTTCCCTTCGTGCAATTCACCCAAGACTGCTGCCAATCGTTGAGCGAGCGCTATCTCTCTCGCATCCCCGTTTAAGAGCAGGTAAATAGCGCGGCGCTCTCTAGCAAGGAGGGCTACAGGTATCACGCCTGCAATCACTTTCACCGCCGATTCGGAGACTGTTGGATACGAAGATGCAATTCTCAGTGCTCCTCTTCTCTGTACCTGTGCCAAACGTTTTCGGTATACCTCCTTGCTGAGAGCGTCACCCCATACCTCTGCTCCGTACAGTAGCACTGACCCTACAGCACTCATCAAGAGGCGTCTTCTTGATGGGCTGGGTCCCCCTACGTTGGCCATAAGTCGACTCAGGGCCGATATTCCCGAAGCCACCTTCTCAGCCGTTGCCCTGATTTGCTCAGAGAAACTCATCTTCGAGTCGATCAGTAGCCCCAGGTACTTCACCGCTGGCTTCGACTCGATTTGTATGTCTAAAATACTGATCATCCTTACTCTAGGGATTCTCTTTTTTGTCAAGATGACCACTTCGGTTTTCTCCAGTGCTAAACTCAGCCCGCGAGCAGTCATCCAGTCCCTCACTCGGCGCAATAGCATACCTAGCCTAAGTTGCGCTTGTTCAACGGTGTGTCCAGTGACCAGAGCCGCAACATCATCCGCATAGCCGACCAACCACGACGCATCTGGCATCTCAAGTCTCAGTAGCCCGTCGTAAGACACGTTCCACAGGTCCGGACCAAGGATAGATCCCTGGGCAACACCCGATGTAATTTCCATCCTTCGTTGGCCCTGTGTCGTGTCGTAGAGCAGGCTTCGATCCTTTAGGTAGTTCCTCAAAAGCCGCATTAGATATTCTGGAACTTGAAAAGAGTTTTCCAGCGTGTCCAGAATATCCACCCATCTAGCGGAGTTGAAGGCATTCCTGACGTCGAGTGTCACCAACAGGACGATCCGTCGCTTGGTGCGACTATATGCCTCTGCCTTTTAAACCGCGTTCACCACCTCTGCAATCGCCTGCTCTAAAGCCGTACTGCCGAGGAGATAGGTCCCCAGCAGCACGACTCGCGTCAGTGAGTCTTCCCTTGATGAGTTTCTCTAGCACTTTCCCAGCCATGTCTAGCATGCATAACGGGCGGTATGCAGACGGCAATTCGGGATTCCCCTTCCCCTTGCTGACCAGCACAAGCCACGCCACCTTCCATCGTACCGGGAAAACCCCGTCCCATAGGCAAGCGTTGAATGTGCTGAGCAGCAAGTCAGGACAATGGTGATAGACGAGCCGCAACACCTCAGCTAGAACACCATCTGGACGTGGAGCCTTCCTCGCTTTCAAGGAGAGGACTGCCTCCTCCAGTTCCAGCTGTGTGAAGAATGGGCACTCTACTGCTGTTTCACCATGTACAGCGTGAACACGGACGGGATGGGCGGGGAAGAGTCCCCGCACTATCGCGTCCATCTTTTCCGCGTCATGTATACAAGGCTTCCGTAGGGCACCAAGTTTTCCCATGACCAGCTTGTAGCCAAGGCCCCACGGATCCTTGTTCACATTGTCCACTAGGTCTTGCCAGCAGCGAGCCTTGCTACTGTTGATCAGTTTGCGAAGGCATTTCCTGGCTGACTTATATGCTGCCACCTGGTTGCATGCCTCGTCACGGTTCCGCGCCTGTTGAGCCTCACGTCGAAGCTTGTGACACTGCCTCCGCTTTTCAGCGATTTCAGTAGACCACCAATACACTGGGGGCTTGCCGTGCCGGGGTCTTCGACGGGGCATAGAAGCGCAGCAAGCTGTCGTGATTATGCTCATGGTAGAGTTAACCATGTCTTGAGCTGCCAGTTCTTCCGTCCCCTCCGGAGCTCCCTGCAGCGGCTCACCTGCTGTGAGAACCTTGACGAACCTCTCGACGTACATCCTTCCGATGTTCCATCCAGTTGTAGAAGGCCGAGAGCACGGACGTCGTGAGATAGCATCACTTATCTCAAGCAGAATGCACTGGTGATCACTGGCTGAGTAGTCCTCTAATACTTTCCAGTTGTGTATCCTCCGTACTAAGGACTCCGAGGCGAATGTCACGTCCGGTATGGTTCCCTCACAGCCAACACGGCGGAAAGTCGGCGTATTTCTGGAGCTTAGTACGACGAGGGCCGTCCTGGCCGCCATTTCCAGGATTTGCTTTCCCCGCGGATCCGTCTGAGGCATGCCCCATTCGCTTGCTTTAGCATTGAAGTCGCCCTCAACGAGCACTTTACCCTCTGCGTTCGAGACAGCGCCCTCCAAAGCATTAAGCTTGGCTTGGAAAGATGATATCGACTCGTTAGACGTTAGGTACACACTAAAGAAGGTGATCCCTGAGCACCGAACCCACACAAAACCAGTTTTTGTGCTTTATTGAGCATAATTTTGACATGTTCAGTATAGTAGAGATATTGATCGGGATAAACACCGAGATATCGAACATAGGATTTATGTGGAGCCCGTTCTCAACTATCTTCACCAGCTCTAATGTGGAAATCCTTCCAATTACGTTTCAGATTTTGACTGGCGCCCTGCAGCGTTGTCTGAAACAAAATTATTTGGCACGTCTGCGCATTGATTTTCATTCACTAATTGCCAGTGTACAGCTGCACATCATTGAACATTTTTTGAAGATTGCTCTGAACTATTGTAGCTTTTCAGTCTGTCATATCGATGATCACATGATCAGCAAACGCTACCAATGATCTCGATCTAAATTTTTCAAGACCTGGAAGTTGCGCATTATCGTCAGATTTCCATCAGTTACAACAAATGATTTCCCGTATAAGTAGTTTAAAGCAGTTTAAAAATTAATCCTTCTTACCACACCGTATCGAACGCTTTCTCCATATCAATGAGACAGCTTCAACATATTCTCTGTTGTTAACTTTCCAACAGATGTCTGAGATTACTTTCGTTATCACGTGTATGGTCGAACGCCTGGCACGAAAACCAAATTGGCAATACTGCATCAACTCATATTCCTCTATGCGGGCGTTTAATGCTTTGCTTAGTACCACTTCAAACACCTTGCTGATGTTAGGCAGCAAGTTGATTGGGCGATAGCTGTAAGGGCATGCAAATCCTTTTCATTTCTTCCAGATCAGAAATACCTTAGCAGTTTTCCGCTCATTTATGAAATATGAATTGCTCAACATGTTGTTCAACAATATGTAATAATACCTAATAGCAACCTCTGGCAAATGCCGGGGAGCTATATGCGGAATGTCGTCGAGACCACATAATTTCTTGTTGTTTACCCTACCAAATTCGAAATGCAAGTCTTCATAGCTGACAAAAAAATCAGCAAGATTCAAGCTCGGTATGAGGTCAGATGTTAATGTTCAGGCTTGAGTTGAAGTTGGCAACTTTTGTTTCAACGAGCTCTGAAAGTATTTGATTCCCTTTATCAGAGTTTGATAGATAAACCAATTCAAAGTTGGTTCCAATCAGGGCAAGTTTCTGCGAACCATCACATATACCTAATCCTGTTTCGATCTCTATCCGCAGTCGTACTATTAATTTCAATACTCGAGACTTCTTACGGGATAAACCTTTTACTTTCGTGAAATCACCATCGGAGTTTTGTGGGTTATTACCCCTCCATTTTTAAGGGTTTTGTAAAATAATTTTACAAAACCCGTCCGTCCATCCGTCCAGCCGTGTGCCACAGCAATTTTTCTCGCAAAGTACTTAAGCTAGAAACACCAAATTTTACACGTAGATGTAAACTGGAGCTCTCTTGAGAGTTCAATTACAAAAAAAAATTTATGAGGTATTGTTGGGGGGTCTCCCCATATAGGGGAGTGGCCCCGAAAAAGAAATTTCATCAAAGGTAGTCAATATGGGTATCATATGAAAGGTCTTAATAAGAACTCTTCAAAACAGGTCTTTGTTTGAAATGTTTGCTTCAGGAAGCGCACACGAAGGGGAAATGCACGAAAAATTTGTGTCCCCCCCTCCTCGCGATTGGACACCTGTGATCCGAAAAATCTGAAAAAAATCATGAAGGTAGATGCTTATGAATACAACAACAACAAATACCTTAGAAGTCGAAATTCGCTTAACTTTGTTAATAATAGTATGATCTTGGAATTTCATATTTTCCCCAATAAAATCGAATATTTAAGTAATTGCACATAAGGGCTTAATACTCTGCAAGTTTGATGAAAATCCAATCATATTCGCGGAAGTCATAGCCACTTGAAATTTCTGCAATTACAATAACAATAACACACCGATTTGGTATTTATATGGACCTCCCATCGGTTCAGACACTTCAATTTGGATTTGATCTTCTTGAAATTTCCAGATAAGATTTATAACAATACATATTTTTTGGAATTCATGATTTGAGTGATTTTTGTTAGTTTAGAACAAAATGGCGACCGTTGAAAATGGAGAAACAATGAATTTTCCTTGAAACGTGTACATCTCTTTGACATGTTTCTTGACTTATTTTGTTGTTGGTGATCGTATTTCGGAGAGATTGGGTACAAAACCATTCTGACATGAGCTTAGGTCTGTCTACCCAACTTGTTCCACCCAGTAATTGCTGATCTCACTCCTGAAGTATGAACGGATCAAGTTCCGGACATTCGTCAGGTGTAATTCGGCAAAGCCAACGAAGAATGATTATAGTCCAAAATTCACCGATAAATGTTGTTGACGCGTGTGAGAAGAAGGCTTTTCAATCTTTTTAACCTTTCAATGGCTGGTGTTCCAAAGTTTTCCATATTGTTTCGATGTTTAATCTTAGGAACTACTTTCTCAATCGTTTCAAACGTTTAAACCAAACTTGAAAATGAGAGTATTACCGGCATATTATATTGTTTTACTTCCGAAACGGCAAGAAGGTGGTGCAAGCTCAGAGGAAATTGTGTGAAATTCATGGTGAGGACTGCCTTATTGAACGCCAGTGTTAAAGTTGGTTTACTCGCTCGCGTTCTGGAAATTTTACTGTGCAAAGTGTACCTCATGCTGCTCGTCCAACCACCACTGATGACGACAAAATAAAGGCGTTAATCGAAACTAACTGGCATATGACAATTTGAGACGTAACAGAGAAACTTGATATAGCAAATTCAACCGTTTACTTGTGCTCAGAATAGCTTTGTTACGTAAACAAACTGGAAATCCACCTCACCAAATGCATTGGCATATGTGACTCTGCTGAATCATAACCAAAACGACCCATTTCTAAAAAAATCATAACGTGTGATTAAAAATAGATTGTTTACGATAACGTAGTCCGAAAACGATCATAAACCACGCGAGATAAGCCCCCACAATCGGCATCCAAAGACAATATTCACCAAATGAAGGTTATGCTTTCTGTGTGTAGGATTACTAGGGTATTGTCTACTTTGAGTGGCTCCGATGAAACCAAACCATTGATTTGAATGTCTACTGTCGTCAACTATTGAAATTGAATGAAGAAATTTAGAAAAGTCCCATTATGATAACGCCAGACCCCACACCTTTTTGATAACTCGTCAAAAATTTATGAAGCTCAATTGGGAACTGATGCCACATCCACCCCAAAGCACTGACTTAGTACCATCAGACCAACATTTGTTTTGCTCCGTTCAAAACCATTTGCATGGTAAAACTTTCGATTTCGATTAGGCTGTTAAAAATGAGTTCGACCAGATCTTCACTTCTAAGACAAAGGCTTCTTCAAACGTGGAATTTTTCAATTTAGGAAGGATTGCAAAAGGTCATCCAAAAAATAGTCAATATATCATAGTTTGTTGTTTATATAAATAGTTTACTTTGAAAAACATGATAAAGAACAACATTTGAAACACAAGAAAAGCAAATGCGTGTGCATAGAATAGCTTTCAACTTATTTGATGCAGTTAATTCTTTGTCCCGTAGCGTCAAAGTGCCCGCTCAACATCGGGTTTTTTTTTTATTCATTATATTATTTAGTGTATATATCTTATTTTTTTCTTTAAAAATAATTTGATCATGATACCTAAAAAGTGGCTGAACTATGCCATATTTTGAGCAACAAGAATTAGCAATTCAAGATTTTAAAAATGGTGAATCTCTATGCAAAACGGGCAAAATTACTAATTTACACTTATCAGCAGTCTAGCGTGTAACTCAAAAGGTTCCAATGACAAAAAATTTGAAACAAGGCACCAAACAAAAGCTTGAATGAGCCTGAAGAATGATGGATCGTAAGGAAAACAAAAGAAAACCCTAAGTTAGCGGCTCCCAAATTGGCAGTTCACGTGATGTGCTAAGAAACCATAATTTCAATGGCAAAGTTGCATGGAAAATGCCCGTTATCAATACCAAAAGCCGACAAAGCTACGTGAACTTAGTTAATGAGCAGATTTCAATGGATTTTGTGCTTTTGACGACCGCCATTTCTGTAGACGAGTCCGAATTTAACATATTTGGCTTAGATAAATTAACCCACGTATGCCGAAAGCCAAATACAGAGCGCAAAAAAGACTATCTATATGAAGGTGTTGGACAGGGTGATGACTACGTAATTACTTGCGCCTGTGTGTCAGCAGCTGGCGTTGGAAAGCTGGCTTTTTTTTCAAAGGAATATGGACAAGATTATGCATATGGATATCCTAAAGAGAATTCACTGAAAATTGTTGACTAACACGAAATTAGGCGTGGCCTTCAATTCTACAAAGAAAACGAACTTAAGCATAAGTCAGGAATGTGCAGTCTTTTTTTGTGGTAGGGAGGTGAATGCTATTTATGCACAGAGTGTGGGACTCCCATGCGCGACTGAACCACCCCACTAAAAACCTCCCCTGTCAACCTGAGAACCCAGCCTGAAACCGTTTGATACATTACATCGGGCCAGGTCTCGTTTTGTTACGCCGTGGGGCACCTTCAAGCTGGAGAGTCCCTTTCCTAGCGGGATGGGAGAAAGGAAGAGGAAATGCCAGAAGAGCGATCCCCTAGCCCCAGCACCCCCGGCTGCTGTGTGTCCCTTTTATATTTTAGGACTGCCCGAGCATAATGTGCCACCTGGTTCCATTTGTCAACCGATTCGAGCATCACCGCAACTATATTATCCGGGGTGAGCTCTCCCGTCTCCCTGTAGAGTTCCCTTCGCAGCTTGACCCATTTTGTACACGCAAAAAATGTGTGACAGGCATTGTCCTCCTCTCCTGGGCAAAACCGACAATCGGGAGACCGTGACTTACCGATCTTGTGCAGGTAAGACAGAAAACACCCGTGCCCGCTCAAAAGCTGGGTCAGGTAGAAGTCAGTCCCACCATGCCTTCGATTTGGCCACGGTCTCACATCCGGGATGAGGCGCGCAGTCCACCTTCCCTTCGTGCAATTCACCCAAGACTGCTGCCAATCGTTGAGCGAGCGCTATCTCTCTCGCATCCTCGTTTCGGCGCAGATAAATAGCAAGGCGCTCTCTAGCAAAGAGGGTGACAGGTATCACGCCTGCAATCACTTTCACCGCCGAGTCGGAGACTGTTGGATACGAAGATGCAATTCTCAGTGCTCCTCTTCTCTGTACCTGTGCCAATCGTTTTCGGTATACCTCCTTGCTGAGAGCGTCGCCCCATACCTCTGCTCCGTACATTAGCACTGACCCTACAGCACTCATCAAGAGGCGTCTTCTTGATGGGCTGGGTCCCCCACGTTGGCCATAAGTCGACTCAGGGCCGATATTCCCGAAGCAGCATTCTCAGCCGTTGCCCTGATTTGCTCAGAGAAACTCATCTTCGAGTCGATCAGTACCCCCAGGTACTTCACCGCTGGCTTCGATTCGATCTGTATATCTCCAATACTGATCATCCTTACTCTAGGGATTCTCTTTTTTGTCAAGATGACCACTTCGGTTTTCTCCAGTGCTAAACTCAGCCCGCGAGCAGTCATCCAGTCCCTCACTCGGCGCAATAGCATACCTAGCCTAAGTTGCGCTTGTTCAACGGTGTGTCCAGTGACCAGAGCCGCAACATCATCCGCATAGCCGACCAACCACGACGCATCTGGCATCTCAAGTCTCAGTAGCCCGTCGTAAGACACGTTCCACAGGTCCGGACCAAGGATAGATCCCTGGGCAACACCCGATGTAATTTCCATCCTTCGTTGGCCCTGTGTCGTGTCGTAGAGCAGGCTTCGATCCTTTAGGTAGTTCCTCAAAAGCCGCATTAGATATTCTGGAACTTGAAAAGAGTTTTCCAGCGTGTCCAGAATATCCACCCATCTAGCGGAGTTGAAGGCATTCCTGACGTCGAGTGTCACCAACAGGACGATCCGTCGCTTGGTGCGACTATATGCCTCTGCCTTTTGAACCGCGTTGACCACCTCTGCAATCGCCTGCTCTAAAGCCGTACTGCCGAGGAGATAGGTCCCCAGCAGCACGAATCGCGTCAGTGAGTCTTCCCTTGATGAGTTTCTCTAGCACTTTCCCAGCCGTGTCTAGCATACATAACGGGCGGTATGCAGACGGCGATTCGGGATTTCCCTTCCCCTTGCTGACCAGCACGAGCCTCGCCACCTTCCATCGTACCGGGAAAACCCCGTCCCGTAGGCAAGCGTTGAATGTGCTGAGCAGCAAGTCAGGACGATGCTGATAGACGAGCTGCAACACCTCAGCTGGAACACCATCTGGACCTGGAGCCTTCCTCACTTTCAGGGAGAGGATTGCCTCCTCCAGTTCTAGCTGTGTAAAGAGTGGGCACTCTACGGCTGTTTGACCATGGATAGCGTGAACACGGACGGGATGGGCGGGGAAGAGTCCCCGCACTATCGCGTCCATCTTTTCCGCGTCATGTATACAAGGCTTCCGTAGGGCACCAAGTTTTCCCATGACCAGCTTGTAGCCAAGGCCCCACGGATCCTTGTTCACATTGTCCACTAAGTCTTGCCAGCAGCGAGCCTTGCTACTGTTGATCAGTTTGCGAAGGCATTTCCTGGCCGACTTATATGCTGCCATCTGGTTGCATGCCTCGTCATGGTTCCGCGCCCGTTGAGCCTCACGCCGAAGCTTGTGAAACTCCCTCCGCTTTTCAACGATTTCAGCAGAACACCAGTACACTAGGGGCTTACCGTGCCGGGGTCTTCGACGGGGCATAGAAGCGCAGCAAGCAGTCGTGGTTATGCTCATAGTAGAGTTCACCACGACTTGAGCTGCCCGTTCTTCCGTCCCCTCCGAAGCTCCCTGCAGCGGCTCACCTGCTATGAGAACCTTAACGAACCTCTCGACGCCCATCCTTCCGATGTTCCATCCAGTTGTAGAAGGCCGAGAGCACGGACGTCGTGAGATAGCATCACTTATCTCTAGCAAAATGCACTGATGATCACTGGCTGAGTAGTCCTCTAATACTTTCCAGTTGTGTATCCTCCGTACTAAGGACTCCGAGGCGAATGTCACGTCCGGTATGGTTCCCTCACAGCCAATACGGTGGAAAGTCGGCGTATTTCCGGAGTTTAGTACAACAAGGGCCGTCCTGGCCGCCATTTCCAGGATTTGCTTTCCCCGCGGATCCGTCTGAGGCATGCCCCATTCGATTGCTTTAGCATTGAAGTCGCCCCCAATTAGCACTTTGCCCTCTGCGTTCGAGAAAGTGCCTCCTAAAGCATTAAGCTTGGCTTGGAAAGATGATATCGACTCGTTAAACGTTAGTTACACACTAAAGCAGGTAATCCCTGAGCATCAAACCCACACGAAACCATCCCCCGTCCATAACTCTCCGCCTGAAAGTCACTGTTCCAAACCCAGATAGTGGCAGTACCAGTTTCATCAGAGTACCAAAATGCAGGACTTTTATTATGAAGTTGCTCACTCAGCAGCAAGAAGTTGGCTTTCATGTCCCTTGCAAACTGCTCAAGCAGATTTTGGGCGGTTGAACTGCGGTGTAGGTTTAGCTGTAGGATGCGGGTCATCGAAGCTCTGATTTCGCCTTGGCTAGGGCTTCCTGGAACACCCGGCATTTTCTTGATCCCAAGACGTGTCCAAAATCAAGTTTTGAATCAGTATCCTTGCAAAGAATACAGTGTGCCTCCTTCGTACACTCTTTTCTTTTATGTCCCATTTCGTCGCATTTGTAACACAGGGAACTCCTATCGGGTCCTTTGCATACTTGTGTGGTGTGACCACAATCAAGGCATTTGAAACATTGAAGAGGCGTTGCTCTTCGCCGTATCCTACAGACAACCCACCCAATTCGTACTTTGCCCTTGTTCAGGAATTGTTCGGCGTACTTTTTGGTCAAGTCAACTATGGCCATGCGTTGTCCCTGTTGTTTTCTGGTGTCAGTCTCGCTTTGATCCTTCCCACGCTAGGAAACTCCTTTTTGATGGCCTCTTCTACCTCGGCCAGACCCGTCATGCAGTCTATGTCTCGTATTTCGATCGTTGCCATCTCGAGCGGGGCTATAGTTGCGCTTTTGCCGAGGACTTTCTTTACTGCGTGACAGAATGCTTCTTTATTGCCGGCCTCTGCTCCCAGTTCGACCAGTATGCGGCTCGACCGCGTTGGTCGTACTACTTTAATGGTAGTATTGGTGTCTTCGGGCCTTACGTTTCCTCTGATGTCCCGCAGTACCTCCGCGTAGGATCGGCCATCTTGGGGCTTTACAAGCAGTGCCTGCTGCGGGGTCTTTGTCGGGGCTTCTGCCTCTCCTGCTTTGCACCAGGTCCTTTTTGTAATTGGGCGTCCGTACGAACTTTACTTTCAGGCTTTTTTGAAGGAATTTTTGCGGCTTTTTTCGCTCCTTTTGTAAGCACTGTCTGGAACCCGTGATCTGGTGCTCCGCGCCCTTCAAGTGCCTCTTCCTTCCTTCTTTCATCCCGATCTCCTACGATTGGGCTAGATGCCATTCTTTTATTGACGTTTAATGGTAGAGCTATCTGCGTGTCACCTTTAGATTTCGCCCCAAGCGCCTCTTTACCCTTCTCTTCGTCTTCGGCCCTTAACCAGCTCCTCCGATAGTGCCCTATGCAATCTAGGAGCTCTTCTAGTTCAAGGAGCCCTTCCTTTGCTGCTTTGCTGATTTTTGGGGAGTCGCATGCAGCTTGTATTCTTTTCAGAACATCTGTCGCTTTTTGGAGTAGTCTTTCTTCTTCGTATCGCTGGGCCGCAATTGTGCCTTGCAACCATCTTTGGGAGAGGTTATCGCATTCCGTTTCCAAGTGCAGTACTTCCGCCACATTTTCAACTTTGGCGGTGCATTCACGCGGTGTCTGGTCACTCTTTGCTTTTAGTGCCGTAATCTTCTCGTTGACTTCTGGATTTTTCGTTGCAATGTCGGGATTTGCAACCCTTGCATCGGTCGCTTCGGTTACGATCGCAGCAGTGACAATCGAATTTTCGGTGCTCTTTATGTTATCTCCCACCGCTCGAACACCTGAAGGGTCCTGCAGAGTTTCCCGTTTCTCCTTAATAGGACGCTCGGGCGTTCGCAGCATTTTTTTGCTGCGCCCGAACGCTGCAGGAATCTCAGTCTGTATTCTCCGTTTTCCGTCCGTCTTCATTTCGTTGTGTTAGTCTTCGTTTTTGTCGTTGTTATTACCGCTCGCAATGTACTGTTGACATCGTGGCTGCAACCGCTGGTTGCGTCGTCGTTATTATTCTTCGTTTCTTTTTCTGGGTATTTTGGGTCTTTTGATTTTGTTTGCTCCAGTTTTGTTGGGTCCCCCCTCGGAGCCGCTATCTCCATTCGTGTGTGTTGTCGCCTTTTTTGGTCCCATGGTTGTCTTTGCAGAGCAGGGAGGCCATGTGAGGGTTGACACAAGCCCCTATGGGGACAAGTGCTCAGAGCCAGACCAGCGCGAATCGGGAGTCCGTCTCAACCGAACCTACACCACCAACCCAATGGTGCGAACTTCGAACGAACTCTGAGGCCTGCCAAGGTTTTACCGGGACGGAGACGGTATGATAGTTGAATTGGAGCCGTTCACACACGAGTTTCACTTCGGCGCTACTGTACACTGCAACTAGGTCCAAACCATCACATCCGCCAGCCCAAAGCGTCATTTCCAGTTCGTTGTCCAAAGCGTAGTCCAGATCCAATCAGAGTCGTTACCTGTCATCCCAGGAGGGAACCTCACGGCGCCCCCCATATCCTCGGGTCCGTGGGAGCGGCGCTCCCCAAAGAATGCCCGCCTCCAAGAGTGCTCTTGTCGACCGGCATTCCCCCTGCGGGAAATTCCTTGGGTACGTGGGGGCGGAACTCCCCAAAGAATGCTAGCCTCCAAGAGTGGTCTTGTCGACCGGCATTCCCCCTACGGGGGAATGCAGTCTTGACTCATTTGGAATTGTCTTCATTTGATAGCTCCCCCGTCACAGTCACCCAACTTAAATGCAATTGAGAATTATGGGCTTTTTTGAAGACAAAAAAAATCGTAACCAAATTCTTTACAACAAAAATGATTTAAAAAAGCTTTAATCGAAGAACGAAATAAAATAACCACAGAAATGACATTGAGCTGGTTGAAACGATTACAAAAAGACTCAAAGCCGAATTGAGTCAAAAAAAGCAAGCATGCCAAATATAAGTGCTGCACTGGAAAACTTCCAGTCGGATAACTTTAAGGAAAACTTATACTGCATTAAATAAGCTGTGATATAAAATTTTACCTTTAATTTTGTTTTTGTTGTTTGTTTTCTTATAAATGAAATTTTTGAAGTAAATGAGATTGTTAATTTGAAAAAAGAAACTTTATGTAAGTAATTGCTGTTTAAATTTTTTCATCGCCGTTTTTGATATTGAAGTTGTAACACCTTAAGGCTTGAACCATGTACTGCTTAAAATAAGTTGTGAACCACTGCATATCTATATATATACATATATATATATATATATATATATATATATATATATATATATATATATATATATATATATATATATATATATATACACATTTATATATCAACATATATATATATATATATATATATATATATATATATATATATATATATATATATATATATATATATATATATATATATATATAGATTACATATATACATACATATATATATATATATATATATATATATATATATATATATATATATATATATAATATATATATATATATATATATATATATATATATATATATACATATATATATATATATATATATATATATATATATGTATATATATATATATATATATATATATATATATATATATATATATATATATATATATGCGAGTTGTGTACAAAAAAGTAAGGTGACTTTTCAATTTTCGCGGGCAACATACATTCGATTACTTTATGTTGGTACACTCGTCACGAACATATATTTACAGTTTCAGCATTATAATATGTTTAGTTTGTTTGTGAGAGGCATAACGGTTAGAAGTGTTTTTTGTGCGAGGCGATTATTTGCTATCGAAATTAATGGATCGAAGATCAAGCATTTTTCGGCAGAAAACAACACCACAATCATGCCTCACCCACCATATTCACTGAATTTGACCCTATGTGACTTTTTCTTGTTGCCAAAACTGAAGAGACATATAAAAAGATGGAGATTTGCAACAATTGAGGAAGTAGAGACTGCATCGTTCCGCAGGGGGAATTCACCCGGGGATCTTTCCGCAAGGGAAATGCCGGTCGAAAAAAGCATCCTTGGAGGCTAGTATTCTTTGGGGAGCACCACGGACCCAAGGATATGGGGATGCCGTGGGGCTCCCTCCTGGGATGACAGGTAACGACGCCTCTAGATGAGTGCTCTAGGGTCAGTGCTACCGTTGGTGCAGAAGTATGGGGCGACGCTCTCAGTAAGGAGTATTACACCTGACACAGGTACAGAAAAGAGGAGCGCTGAGGATTGCATCTTCGTATACGACAGTCTCTGATTCAGCGGTGAAAGTCATTGCAGGCGTGATACCTGTCGGGCTCGTTGCCTGAAAGCGCCGCTCTATTTATCTGCATCGAAGCGAGGGTGCGAGGGGTATGGTTGTCCGCGAGGAGAGACGGCGCTCAACCAACGATTGGCAGCAGTCTTGGGTGAGTTGCACGAAGGGAAGATGGATTTTGCGCCTAATCCCGGATGTAAAATTGTGGCTTAATTGAAGGCATGGTGAGACTGTCTTCTATCTGATCCAACTTTTGAGGGGGCATGGGTGTTTTCAGTCTTACCTGCACAAGATTGGTAAATCACGGTCCCCTGATTCTCGGTATTGCCCAGGAGAGGAAGACAATGCCTGCCACACATTTTTCGCGTGCAAAAAATGAGACAGGCTGCAAAGGGACCCTTACAGGGAGACGGGAGAGCTCGCACCGGATAATATAGATGCGGTGATGCCCAAATCGGTTGATAAATGGAACCAGGGGGCACATTATGTTCGGGCAGTCCTAAAGGATAAAAGGAACCCACAGCAGCCAGGGGTGGTTGGGCTAGAAGATCGCTGGTCTTTCACTTCCTCTTCCCCTATCCCCTCCCGCTAGAAGAGGTATCCTGCAGCATGAAAGCGCCTCACAGTGTAACAAAACGAGACCTGGCCCGAAGTAATGTGTTAAAAGGTCACAGGCTAGGTTCTCACGTTGACAGGGGGGTTTTTAGGGGTAGTCCAGTCACTTGCTTGCGAGAATGAGAGTCCCATACTTTGTGCATAAATGGGCATTCACCTCCATACCACAAATAAAAACTAAAACAAAAAGAATTGTTTCGCTTTTGAGAAGTGCGTCGAGTGTATTGGCACAAACGCATTGATTACTTTCAAGGAGCCAACATAAATCTTGACGGAAAAATATTTTTTCCTAAAAAAATACAGCCATCTTACTATATATATATATATATATATATATATATATATATATATATATATATATATATATATGTGTGTATATATATATATATATATATATATGTATTTATATTTACGAATAGATATATATCTTCTTCTTCTTAACACTACAGCCCCTCTCGGGCCTTCGCTTCCTGCAAATAGCGCCTCCAACTGTCTCGGTACATTGACCGCGCCTTCGAATTCCAAAATCTAAGCAGTGATGAACTGTTTTTCTCGACCGAGTCAGACCAGCGTTTCTTCAGTTTCCCCATCGGCCTCCAGCCTTCAGTTCTCCCAACGAATACCTTCTTGGGTATCCGTTGTTCGTCCATACGATTCATGTATCCAGCCCATTGCAGCTTCCGCCGTCTTATAATCGTTGAGACCTCCGGTTCGTCAAAAATTCCATACAGCTCATGGTTCTATAGAATTCGCCATTGGTCCCCTTCTAGCTTCACTCCGATTACTCGCCTCAGGACCCGTCGCTCAAAGGCGTTCAATATATTTGCGGATGCTTGGGTTAGGGTCCATGTTTCACACCCATAGCATAACACAGGTCTTATCACCGATTTGTATACTAAGAGCTTTGTTTTTCCGTGTATGCAGCTGATCTTCAAGATCGTCAAAACTGAATAAAATAGTTTATTTGCGAGCTGTATTCTTCGGCGTGTTGCATCTCTTTCATTGCCCGTTTTCATTATTTTGGCGCCTAAATACACAAATTCGCTAACTTTCTCGATACTGTATTCGCCAAGTTTGATATTTTGTGTATTTGAGGTATTTTCCCTTGACTGCGTCATGAGCTTTGTTTTATTTTCATTGATTTGTAGCCCTACTAGTTTTGCTTCGCTGTTGAGTTTCAGGAAAAGCTCTTTGGCAAATGTTAATGACCGTAACAGAATGTTGATGTCATCCGCATAGGCTACAGCTTGGCTGGAATTGTATAGTAATGTACCACACATATCGACAGGTAGCTTCCGTATGACGCACTCCAGAGGCAAATTGAATAGCAATGGGGCCAGCCTTTCTCCCTGCTTTAGTCCGATATTTGTGTCAAAGACATCCGTGAGTTGGTTATTGATGCGGGCTTGGGAGGTCTTCGACATCATTGTCATTTTGGTAAGACGGACTGATTTTGCTGGGATGCCAAAGCAAAGCATTATTTGGTACAGTACATAACGAACAATACTGTCGTATGCTTGCTTGAAATCAACGAAAATTTGGTGCACGTCTATGTCGGACTCCCAGCATTTTTCAAGCACCTGCTTGACTGTGAACAAATGGTATGTTGTTGATCTACCCGCACTAAGACCACATTGATACTCCCCAGTTATACTGTTAGCATATGATCCGATTTTATCATCAAAAATTTTAGAAAATATTTTTTACGCCGTATAAATTAGTGATATGCCGCTTTAATTTTCGCACTGTAGCTTGTCACCTTTTTTGTGGATAGGAAATATAATTGATTGGCTCCACTCTTTCGGCATATGTTCTTGTTGCCAAATGTACTGGATGACTTTGTGAATGGCTTTATGAACACTACTGCCACCATATTTGATGAGCTCCACTGGAATCTCATTGATGCCCGGTGCTTTATTATTCTTTAGGGCTTTAATGATGAAACAAACTTCATCCAGAGTTGGTGGGGCCAATGTAAGTTCTCCGCAGACATCTATAGGCTCCAATGTTCTGGAGCTGTGCGGAGGATTAAGGAGGTTCTTGAAATATGATGCCCATCTCTCCTTAATTTTAGTTTCATCAGCGATGATATTGCCGATGTCATCACGACAGAGCGCGGTTTTGAGCTGATAGCCACGTTTGAGGCTTTTCATTACTTTGTATGCTTGTCTTGTGTTGTTGCTCGCTAAACTTACGTCTATACTTCTCAATCAGTCGTCCTAGTATTTTTTTTTCTTAATCCTAATTATCTTATTCGCTACACTTCTGATATTTTCGTAGTGTTCTCTCTTCGTCCTGGTTTTCCTACCTACATATTCTTTGTGCGCCTGATTCTTGTGCCGGGCTTGATGTCCATTGTCTGTTATGCCACGGTGCTGATAATTGCTTGCACTTCCATCCAGAGCTCGTTGCTCGTCTTTAACGATGCGTCTAATAAAATGGGAGCCAGCTGTATGTTGAGGGTCTCCCTGAAATGTTTGGCCACAGACGCCGTTTGGAGCCTTTTGATTTCAATTTTTTTTAGCGGGCTGGTCTTCGATGAATATGCCTTTGACATATGATATCGATAGGTTACTTTGATCAAGTAATGATCTGGGTTACAATTGGCTCTTCAGTATGTACGGACGTCAAGTATGCTCGAGGCCCAACGTTGTTGGATCAGAGCATGATCGATCTGGTTTTGTGTGTTGCCATCCGATGATGACCCAGGTCATTTTATGAATACGTTGATGTGGGAAGCAAGTCGAACGTATGACTAGATTTCTGCTACATGCAAATTCAATCGGGTGTTGGCCGTTGTCATTTGTTTCATCGTGGAGGCTATATCATCCAGTCGTTCCCCGATGAGATAGCTCATTGCCAACCTTAGCGATTATATCACCCAGAATTACTTTTGTGTTGTTTGTAGGCAATGAGTCGACTAGTCTTTCCGGGTGATTGTAAAACATTTCTTTCGTTTCTTCGTCCTTCTCTTTGGTCGGGGCGTAAACGTTTATCACCCAGATTTTGAAGAATTTCGCTTTATCATTGACTGCCTTAGAATCAATAACGTGCGATTTGAACTTCCTATCCACAATGAAGGCCACTCCGATTTATATATATATATATATATATATATATATATATATATATATATATATATATATATATACATATATATCTTTATATATAGATATATAGTTATATATACACATAATTATTTATTTATTCATATATATATATATTGTATATATATATATATATATATATATATATATATATATATATATATATATATATATGTACACAGATACATATATAGGGTGATTCATTATGAAATTTAGTTTTTAGAGGCATAAAATTGTATTCTATAGCAAATATTTTATTGTGAGTCGAAAGAGCAATTTATGACCTTTTTTAAAGACTATCTCGAGTAAATATTGACCACAACTACGCCGTAAATGGTCATCCAGAGGTTCCAATTTTAGACGGCGCATTCCAGCTTAACGCCCAGTATGTCGCGAATGACACGAATGATGTTGGCTTCCAAAGCGTCGATTGAAGCTGGCTTATCCCTGAAGACCAGAGACTTCATGTAATCCCAAAGAAAATAATCTGAAGGTGTGGTATCACACGATCTAGGTGGCCAACTTAATGGTCCAAAACGTGAAATCAGGCTGTCACCAAAATTAGTTCTCAATTAGTCCATTGTTTCTCTCACTGTATGCCAAGGAGCGCCGTCTTGTTGAAATCAAACTACACCGATACCACGGGCTTCAATTTCCGGTAGCAGAAAATCTGTTATCATGGTGCGATAGCGGTTGCCATTGACGGTTACGTTTTGACCGAACTCATTATCGAAGAAATATGAACCGATGATTCCACCGGCCCACAAACTACATCAATCTGTGTGTTTCTGTGGCTGTAGTTGTTGAAACTCTTTAAGATGTTCATGGTATCGACTATAGTAGTTTCGGTAGATCGACAATATACACCATAGACTGCTCTAAGAGCACGAAAAACGTTTCTCGAAGAACGCTGATTATCATAATACAGCTGAACAATTTGAGTACGTTGTTGTGGTGGTAGTCTTTCCACTGAATACAAATCACTTTACCGATTGACAGTAGACACACATGATCTGTTAAAAAAGCCTATTGAAAATCAAACCTAATAATGAATCATCCGTTATATGTACATATATATATATATATATATATATATATATATATATATATATATATATATATATATATATATATATATATATATAAATATATATATATATATATATATATATTTATATATATATATATACATATATATATATATATATATATATATATATACATACATATATATATATATATATATATATATATATATATATATATATATATATATATATATATATATAAATATATGTATTATGTATCAGATAGTTCTCGACTAGGTTTTGAAGTTGACAGGAGAGGTATTTATTGGATAGTCCACACATCTTGCGCGTCTAGGTGTCCCAAACTTATGGCATAAACAGCTTTCATCTACCAGTCACAAAAAAGATCACATGTTTCCTTCGAGCTTGCACAGTTGAATGGACTCGATCCCAGCAATGCAAGTTTTCAGTTGTTTATTTACCCAGAGAATGCATAGACTGTTAGTTTGCGCTATACTTTGCATGTTGGTTCCATCAGTCACTAAATCAGAGAATGGAAGCTCGATTTTTATCTGTGAGGCCTCACGGATGGCATTTTTTTAATCGACCTTTTCTGTATAGAGTCAGCCATTTAATTTGTTTATTCTGGTTTCTGATAATATGAGAGGTTTTAAAACTCCAGGTACTGAAAGCATACTAAAAGGAACTATTGCGATGCTGGACAAGATTTTTGCTGTTTTCTTTGTTCTCTTGCTTGGGCCAACCTCTTTCGTTTGCAGGGACTTGGTTACAACATTTGATTTTATCAAAATCTATGCAGAATTTGATTTTGGTGATTGTTCTATCACGTTACTTAACGGCAACTTGCAAATTTTAAGAATTGTTCGGTTTTTGATGATTTAATTCATGTTCACAGATTCGGTTCGAACTAAACCATCTTGCTCTGAATGCGTTGCCTCAATTTTTGCCAGTGGCCATTGCATGAATAGAATATTGTCGGTCTTCACTAAGGAAATGATCTGGAGTTATTGCGGTTTCATCATTTGGGTCGTCACTTACTTGTCTCAGTCGGCATGAGCTCATGTGATCTTCAATATTGGCTAACAGTTTGTTCATTTCTTAGATATTCAAAGTGAAGTAAACGTCTCAATCGTCTTCAAAAAGTGAGTTTTCATCAACTTCACGCCGGTTTCCCAGAGCCTACTAAAATGTGGATTGCTAAAAGTGATGAACTTCCACTGTATGCCATGATTGGTGACCTCAGAAAAACACGCCAGAAAAAACGCTTTGTAAATTACGTGGAGTCACTCTTTCGCTCCCAAGAAGCTGAAACCACAGTCACTAAATACTTTTTGATACTTTTCTTGTCTTGCAACAAACCGTTTGATGGCAACATTGCACGCATTTGTGGTAAGACCAGATACCATTTCCAAATAGAAGCTTTTTGTTGCCATGCATGCTAAGATCGCAATGTAAGTCTTACTATTTTGGCACCGCTGCCACCATCCGTTCATAATAGGCCCCACGTAGTCAATTTCTGCTTGTAGGAAAAGTGTTTACAGTTGCACTTCCGAGGCTAGTAGATTGTGGCTAGCGAATTTCCTACACATTGAGCCATTTGTCAGGCAGTCTTTTTGAAATATGGCATGCATTTTCGAAGGCTTTGTGCGCTCTGCGATTGTCCAGTATTTTAACCGGGAAGTATTCGGAGTCGCGATGTAACTCCCACATAGAGTCTGTTTATAATCTTGTTGTATTATCAGAGTAGCAATATGGGCTTGTGAGATAATAGCGGGGTGTTTTGTTGTGTCTTCTGTATGTGCAAAGTGAATGCAACTGTCCACCCTAAGGATCCCTTTATTTATTTGTTTATTTCAAGATCAACTTAGAGACTACTAGCCCAATAACAAGTCAATCAATTAGACAACTCTAAACAAAAAATTTTACAATTTCAATGTAGGGCAGAGTTTGAAGAAAGATTACAATTCATTGATATCAAAAATTTACAACTATATTTATAAACTTGATTTTTATAGAGTTTTAAATACACCAAGAGGCTGTGGTAGACGACCAAGACATAGATGAACCAACTCAAGAGCATCGATATTTTTCCTGTGATAAGGATACCAAATTTGGGGACAGAATTCCAAATTACTATGGACTAGTGAGAAATAAAGAAAATACTGAAGGTGATAAGTTGAATCGTAAAATAAATCCAGTTAAACGGGAGGTTTCCTTAATAACTAGAGCAATACGGAGATCAAACTTCAGTTTGCAATCAAAAACTACACCAAGATCCCTAAGGGAAACTACAGTGCTCAAATCCTACAAGTTTCTCAAATAGGAGAAAGTGTTCCTCTGAATCAAAGCTTTAGAAAAGTCCGTAAAAATAACGTCAATTTGTTGTTACTAGTCGAGGGCTGTGCAATGTGATGGCTAAAAGAAAGTAAATTTATAAGAGTGGATCTGCTTTTGACAAAACCATGCTGTTGATATGGTAAGAATGGCAAAATAAGTAAGTACAGCATATCAACAACTATCTTTTCAAGGATTTTCCAAAACAAGGAAGGAGGGAAATAGGACGAAAACTAAGACGACATTTCTATCACCAGATTTAAATATCTGCGGCCAGCAGGTTGTCAATCGATGGGCCTAAAACTCTAATATGTCTGATTTTGTAGACACATCACCTCTTATAAGTTGCTGAATTTCGTTTTTGAACGAATGAGCTTGAGATATCCTCGTACATGTATTTTTAGCTCCTTTGAATTCCATTTCCGATGAAGTTCAGAGCGTTTCATGTGTGGAATCTTGAGTATTATTTATGAACCGTTAACATAGTGCAACGATTTTTTTGAGTTTGTGGAATGACGTGAACCTAGTCAAAATTTCTGGCTCCACTTCAAGAGTGGTAGGGAGGGATGTTATTCTTAATTCTTCTTCTCCTTGGTTTTTCAGGTATATTCCCGATAGCTTTTGAATAGCATGAACCCCGAGCGACGTTAGTTCTTTCCACTATAAGGTAAAGCTAACTAATTCTTTCAGAAACATCCCTCTTGAAGCAATGTCAGGTGGATTGTCATGGGTATTAACGTGATTCCACTGGTTTACATGGCTTTGCTCTTGAATAATGCTAACACGCAACTTAGACGTTCCATTTGGTGGCAGGACTTTCCATGAAAGGACGACAAATGGATTCGTCTCGTGAAATTGAGGGACATTACTCCAATTATGTGCCTTCACGACCTTAGCCATAAGAGTTGTGAGTAACACAGTTCCATTCGGTTCCAGTCTTGGGACTGATTGGTTCTTAATTGGTGAAACCTTTGATTTGGCTGTGAGGAACGTGACTTTTGTTGCTGTGGTACTGATGACTCGAGTCTATATCACTGCTACAAAAGCTGTCTATGATGCGTCACAAAAACCATGACTGTCGACCTGATTAGATGGACTGAGGACTATATAGAGCTTTATCTTCAATGTTTCGAAGGTAGGAAATTGTTGTCTTATTTGTATCCATTATCCTATGTTTACGTTTTGCTAAAGTAAATGAAAACTCATCTGTAGCTGGATGCTAATGAATACCTGGCATTTTAACGTGCCTATGACTGCTATATTGAGGGCGAACTTTGTTTTTCTCGCTGGTACTGGTGTTCATGCCAACAGTCTCGGATGAGCGGCAGATCATTTCATCAAGTGGAATCTTCCCGTCTACAGAAGATTTCACAGGTTCATATGCATTTGTAGGGTATTCTCCAATTCATCTACTCGAGTGAAGACGTCGTCTGTGTAGAAGTCTCGTACGAGAGTTTGTGCAACCTCTGCGTATGCATATGGCCAGTAGGGAACAGGTCATTTAAAGATTTCTCTTAATTGCCCTTTTGTGAGGCATTGAATACTGCTCTAAGTTTAGTAGTGAAGCTACTTCCTTCAATAACGACATGATGGGGGAGATAGTAAGCCATTGTCATCTCCATTCAGTCTGCTGGCACCCTCAACATATGTTCTAAGTCCGGATATTCCATCACAAAACTTTATTACTGCTCACCGAGTGAGAGATTATATAGTAATCGATGTTGCAATTGCCTAAACTGTATATATGCAATGCAATGCTTCGTAATGGTTCTACTCCACTCTTTAATGGCAAACTCACAGAATATCTTCCCGTTGTCTAGCAATGGACGGTTTGCGAATAATGTTTCCCATTCTCCCTCTCTTCCTGGGTTATTTGCTTTGTTTTAGGAACAATGGCACTTGGCCCTATTTTTACCTTGGGGTAATGTTTTCTACGGCTACTATGCCACTAATCCTGAACTTAGAGTGACTGTGCTACATAAGCTTTGCTTGTTGAATCTTTAAGGATTTACTTATAAAGGCTCGCTGTGTGCGAGAATCTAATAAAGCACGGAAAACTAAGAATTCACTACCTGGATGACACACTTTTATCTGTGCAGTAGCGAGCAATACGGTCACTGTTGTTGGAGTCCCTGTAGTTGTGTACCCTCAGATGGGTGAAGTAATACGTTGTGCTTTTTGCGGCACATTTTGCATACCTGAGCGGGAGAGAAGTTGTGAGCTCGATGCTGTCCAAAACAATTGAAGCATATGTTTGATTTTTTGATGACGTCTCGACAAATCTGGATGGTAGCTTGTTTAAATGAGCTGCACTCAAAAATCCCATGTGCTACTATGCACGTTGGACATGAGGGTTTTACTTTGGTAGAGACGGAATCTAACTTGAGCCAGGGATGTGCGAGTGCCATTCTCTTTTTAGGGTTTTGTAAAATAATTTTACAAAACCCTTCTAAAATCGCGTCCTGTCTGTCCGTCTGTCTGTCCGTCCGTCCGTGTCACAGCAGTTTTTCTCGGGAACTACGTAAGCTAGAAACATCAAATTTTGTATGTGGGTGTAAAGTGATGCTCTCTTCAAAGTTCAACTACAAAAAAATTTTATAAGGTATTTAAGGGGGGTCTCCCCATATAGGGGAGTGACCCCCCGAAAAAAAAATTTCATTGAAGGTAGCCGATATGGTTATCAAATGAAAGGTCTTTATGAGAACTTTTCAAAGCAGGTCTTAGTTTGGCAAAGTTTGCTTCGAGGGGCGCACAGGAAGGGGAAATACATGAAAAATTTGTGTCCCCCCCCCTCGCGATTGGGCACCTGTGATCCGAAAAATCTGACAAAAATCAAGAATGTAGGCCTTGATGAGTACAATAACAACAAATACGTGAGAAGTCGTAATTCACTCAACTTTGTTAGTAATAGTATGATTTATGGATTTTATGTTTTCTTGAATAAAATCTTAAAGGTACCCTTAAATTCAATGAAATTCAGTACGTAGATGACAATTTATAACACATATCTATCCTGAAAGTTTCATAAAGATTGAATCATAGCTAGCGAAGTTATAGCGGTTTAAATTTTCCTGTATTGTTATGGAACAATATGCGCTGCATTTATTACTATGGCAACATATGGCTATGGAACAACATGCGCTTTTTACCGACTCAGACACTACAGTTTTGCTAGGATTTGCATGAAAATTTCAGGAATGATAGGTGTTATGGAGATCTTTGAGAATCGGTTCAGCTAGTGGTATCAGTAATCGTAAAACAAAATGGTGGCTGTTTTAAATGCGAAGGTTGAATAAATTTGAGTTAGTTTTCCCCAACTTCAACCTTTAAGGTGCATGCTTTGAACACTTGATTCAATTTTATGAATGACTGAAGATGAGTACCCACAATTAATAACCATAAGTGAAACAAGTCAAGGAGGCGGGAGAGAGCTCCTAGCAAAAGGGCTTTCTAACCATTCTAGGATTCGAAAAAATAGGCCATTAATCGATGATAACAGTACAAGAGAGTGGCCCCTGAAAAAAAAATTCATCAAAGGTAGCCAATATGAGTATGAAATGAAATTTTTCATGGGAGCTTTTCAAAACAGTTGTTAAACTGTCAGTTTTTGCTTCAGTGGGGGCACAGGGGGGAAATACATGAAAACTGTGTTTCCTCCCTCGCGAATGGACATCTGAAATAATTATCAAGGGAGATATTTATTAGTATAACAAGAACAAAAACCTCAGAAGTCGAAATTCGTTAATCTCTGTTAATAATAGTATGGTCTTCGTATTTCATATTTTCTCAACTAAAATTGTCTTTGACAAGTTTCTTGATTTTATTCGATCTGGTGTCTGTATTTTGTAAATTAAATACAAAGCCCTTCTGACATGAGCGTAGGTCTGTTTACCCAACGTGTTAATTCCTCATCAAGTACCTGATTTAGTATGTACACTGTTCTAAGTAGGAATGAGTCTATGCACTTGCAATGTTTTGACGATTGCCAGAAGCAACTGGCTGTATCTAACATTAGCCTTAGGCCAAATGAACCCGTCCGTGTACAATGCATTGCATTGCATCATTCCTTGTGCTATAACGCGATGGTTATTGTACCTTTCACGAAGCAGAGTCTAAGCAGGTTTCTTCTTCAAATGATTTATGAGTTGTTCAGGTTCTCCGCATTTTTTGTCCTTTATTTCACTGTGTATTTTGGTGAATCATGCTTTGAAAGAGACATTGGAATATGTACAAATCCACAAAGTTGCCGTTAAAAGAAGGCATCCGAAATCTTTCTAACTTAATAGCATCAGGTGCCTGGCAACCTTCCATTGAATATTCATTAGTTTTGCCTTGGAATAGAGTGAGGTACTTTCCTTACTGCCCGTGTACTAATCACGATTTCAGTAGTAAAACGAAGTCGAACGCATTAACTGAATACAACGACACGTGAGAGGAGTCACTTTTTAAAATAACCTTTTCTCAAATATGCTACTCTAAATATAAATTTCGTGTGATCTCTAATTTTGATTTACTGTGGTGATTCCCTCCAAGAAGTTCTTGCAAGTCTTAGATATTGGCCAGGTACATACGAGTACGCTGCAATGATGATTTGCAGTAGGCAATAGTGCTTACATGTCCAAACACTGGCTAAAGTCTCCAAAAACAAGTTTAATGCCTTCCAATCCAAGTGCTTCTCGTTGACAAATGCTAGTATCTCCGAATTCCAATGATTCTTCTTCAGTGTTATTATCTGCTTCCAAG